>QLTV01001816.1:2493643-2509717 GCA_003457575.1 Thermophis baileyi
AAAATATCAAAAGTGGGATTCTAGTTTGATGCCCACCATGTGGCAGCTGAGAGACACAGAAAACTAATGCTATACTGACCTCATGGTCATTTGGATTTTTGCAACTTGGATTCTATTCTATTCTATTCTATTCTATTCTATTCTATTCTATTCTATTCTATTCTATTCTATTCTATTCTATTCTATTCTATTCTATTCTATTCTATTCTATTCTATTCTATTCTATTCTTACATCACCATATTTTTAAAGAAGAAAATTCTGATTAAATATGGCTTTTGTTCTTCCTCTTTTCTGTTCTGTTTCTCAAATCATCTCAGAGTGGGGGAAGTGGGAAGAAATGATCCCCTTGAAATCTTGCTTGTTTGTGGGAGAAATTTTAAGAATGTGAAAAACTGAAGGGGTCAGTGAAACAACAAGGGCACCTGTAATGCTCTGTTTCTTTATGAAGGCTGCTCATCTACTATTTTCAAAGAAAACATTCCATCTTTTGTTTTCTTTTTAGAGATCTTATCCTATTTAAAAATCACTCTGCTAAACTCCAGTTTATTTGTTACTTTTAGCTTCTCAAGGGCACAGTTGAGAACAAATACTGTTTTCTTCACCAGCAGCTAAAAGGTGTATCCATGGGGGAAAAATAAATAAGGGTTGATAATCTACAAATCTAATAAATTTAGCAGGGCAAAAATAGAGGTTGGTTTTTTAAAAAAAGCTATATATTGTCAACAAGACCATACAATCAATTTCCCCATTGTTATTCCTCTTTGTTTTGTTTCACTTCTTCTAATGCAGGGGTGTCCAACCTCAGCAACTTTAAACCTGTGGACTTAAACTCCCAGAATTCCCACCAACCACCTGGCTGGGGAATTCTGGGAATTGAAATCCATAAGTCTTAAAGTTGCCAAGGTTGGACATCCCTGTTCTAATGGAACTGAGGTTGCAATCCTTTGTACATTCACATTATTTGAAAATAAGTCTCATTAACTTCAGCTGGATTTCAAAATCAACACACGTTGGAGCTGGCTGCATATCTTGTAATATGAGTCTGATTAGGGAGGTGTAATTTTGTGAAAGCTTTAAGCCACAAGGAAAAGTTATTTTTCATTTCCTGTTTTGAAAGAGGTATAATTGGAGACAACAAAAATACAATCATAGACAGACAGATGCATACATTTTTGCATCATTCAACAAATCCCTCTGAGTAGTTTACAAAAGTTATGACTCAGTCAATAGAAATATGCAGCCAAATAGAAACATGTAATAAATACAGCATTATTATTTTATTACCAAATATAAATTCCATTAAAAAACAACAACCAAAAAGCAGAGATGCGAAATGGAACCATAATTTGTGCCATTTGTGAAAAAATGTACTAAGATGTTATAATGGGGCAGAAGGAACAACCTTGAGGAACATGAGGAAGAGCCATTACCAAGACAAATGACCAGATATAAAAAACTTGAGTCCAGGACAGAACTATAATTTCAGAAAAAAAAATCTCAGACAAGATCCTTCCTAGTTTTCATACAGATAAAGGGAGAGAGGGGGAAAGTGCATTCAGACTTGCGAGCTCTGTTACTACCTTCTTATAATTATAATAAAAGTAGTACTGGCCTGCACAAAAGAGCCAGTTTGTGTAGTGGTTAAGGCATCAGGCTAGAAATCGGAAGACCGCATTCTAATCCTGTTTTAGGCACAATTCCAATTCGCTCTCTCTCAGCCTCAACTCTGGCAAGGAGGCAGTGACAAGCCACTTCTGAAAAATCTCACCAAGAAAGCTGCAGTGATTTGTCCAGGCAGCCACCAAGAGTTTAAAAAAAAACTGAATTGAAGGACCAAACTCCTCCCCTCCCTCCTCCCTCCCCCCTCAAAAAATCTTGGCCTGCACAATTTTGGTTTCCTAGTCTGGTCTGCCTTGTAAAGTTGGCATCAGTAGAAACCAGGTAAATTTCTTTAGAAAGGTTTTTTGAAGTGAACACACCATGGAATGTTCCCTTCCCAAGTAACTCCATGGCATTGATGAAAGGGCCTTCTGAGATAGAGAAAAACAAAACATTTTGATGATCAGTATACAGTACTTATGATTCCACATGTGTATTAGGCTTCAAACAGCAAAAACCCTGATAGATGAACTCTCTGTAGAATTTGAATTTAGAAGTCATGGGTTCCTCCTTTTTCAAGGAAAAGACAGCTCTGAATATTTATGTAGGCCCCTCATGGACCTAAAGATAAATCAACAACCTTCAAGGAATAGTTTCTAGCTTAAGAAGGGATGATAAATCTAGAACAAGCATTCATAATAGATCAAATCTGCATAGGCTTCTGCAAATCTCAATAGGAGCTACGGTATATAAAATAATGAATTGTGTATGCACACACACATATGCACACATTAGCTTCACATGTCAGAGATCTTTTAAATTAATTAAAACCAGAGAGTAAAGAAGAGAGAATGGAGTTTTGTGTCCTATCTGTGTATTATTAGATGAAGTAAGAAGCCTCCAGGCATATAGATTAGGTTTTACCCTAATTTGCAGAAAGGCCCTTTTAAAGAAACAAAGAAACAATTGTAAACTCTCCCCCTCTCTCTCTCTTTTGTGAAAATATAAATACTCTATGTTCAGTTCATCTAAATTTATTTGATAAGCGACTATTACCCTCTGGCATGGTATTAATTCTCCTTCTAAGTTAGAAGTGGGGAGTCAGTGGCCTCCAGAGGTCAATGAACAAAACTCCAAAGTGTTTTGTACAACCTAGCCAAGAGTGAGGGATCTTGGGAGCTTTTTACAAGGATCACAGACTCCTAGCCTTATGTTAAATAATAATTATTCTCAAGACACGTCCCTCCTCTCCCAAAACTGCCTACCAGAGAAGACACTTTGGTGAATATCAACATGAATCAAGGCATAAATAAAATTAACTCCCTTTGTAAGTTATTGTGCTGCATTTTGAATGTATCCCTTTTTAGAATTCTGCATTTTGATTTCTAGTGAGATTGAGCCATTGTCTTCCTTTAATCTGCATTACATTCTCCCTTCTGCCAAATTAGGGGATGAAATGTGCCATAACCAAGCAGAAACAATGCACCTCGCTGCTATCCTTTGATATGCAATTCTTAGCACAGTTTGAAGACCTTCCCTTTATCAATACCCTGCTGAGAGTGCTTAAAAAGCAAAATAGTCAGTGCGGCACAATAAAATGTCTAAATACCCAGGAGAATTACAGCTCTTCTTAAATTTCACTTGTGCACCATTTTCATTGGCTTTTCCTTATTGAACATGCCATTCCTAATTAGCTGACACAAAGGGTAGTGAAACATGAAGGAGAGAGGGAGGATAGGGGAAAGAGGTGTTTGAGAGCCAGTCTATTGTCTCTTTGAAAATCTCAGTTTCATACTCATTCTTTTACTGAATAATGATACTGTTACTTGAAGTCGGTTTCCTTGGACTTTCCATATATTGCAGGACTACTTGCCCAAACAGGTATGGGCTGTTTTGATTTGTTTTTTAAACAGCCATTACTTCTTTCGGCTGTCAGGAAACAGGATGTGTGGTGTGGCCAGAGCTTTTAATTATTTATGATATAAAACAGCAGCAAATTTCCCACAACAAAAATACTTAATTAGAAGTCTTGAAAGCTTTGGGGATGAAAGAACCAATCAGTAGCATCATCTGCCCTCATTTAATTATGTCAAATAACCCCTGTTGTCTTTAGCAAAGTCATTCCTTATCAATTGTTTTCTTCCAATTTCTTCCATTTTAGATAGCAGCAAACAGAAACAGCATTTATCAATCCATGTGCATGAGATTTAGATTGCAACCAGGAAAGGTGAATGTTCTCATTCAGATGAAAGACCTTTGGTAACTTCTTTACATATCATTCGTTCACAATCCACAATCCCAAATGATTGGATTGTATGCTTGCTGCATAGAAATGACTAGACAGCATAACTGGCCACTCACTTTTCAGCTGGGGTTACCTTCTAGGAATACTCTTCTATGTTTAATAAAATTGCTATATTTTATTTCATATGAATAAATGGTTTACGCATATATAAGCTATCTTCCATTTTCATGATGCCAAGATTCCATCCAATTGATAAGATTGGGATGATTATTTGGTGTTGATTTAATTGTAAATTATTTGATTACATAATTGGATCGACATTTGTTAATTGCATAAAATACTTTATAATCATTGAACAAGCCCACAGATTATTCACTCACTTTTTTTGCCAATTCCTTTCTGTCTATCTGTGTATATGCAGTACACAGATCTTGAATGAATTGCTCTTTCTGTAAGGCAACTGAACCAATTATTTTATTTGGTAGCTAGAAAGCAATGTGGATATTCTGCAGGATGTTCACTTATTGTTAGAGGTCCTTTAGGAAAGTGCTTACTCGGGACTCTTCTTTTGAACTAAATAATGAAAGCATAATTTCAATCAATATAGAGGTATGGGATTGAATTTTTTTATTTATTTTTTTGCCATGTTAAGCCTCTGGCTGGGTAATTCTCAATGAAACTTTCACAGTGTCCCTTACGACCTGCTTTATACACCACCACCTCACTAAACACCAATTAACAGAGAGAAAAAAGAAGCAAAAGGAAATAGCAATAGCACTTAAACTTATATACTGCCCCAGAGTGCTTTACAGCACTCTCCAGGCAGTTTACAAAGTCAGCATATTGTCCCCAACAATCTGAGTCCTCATTTTACCAACCTCAGAAGGATGGAAGGCTGAGTCAACCCTGATCCGGTCAGGATCGAACTCCTGACTGTGGGCAGAGTTTGCCTGCAATACTGCATTCTAAACACTGCACCACCAGCTCTCCTATGGAAAGGAAGTTGAATGAATACATTTTCTGAAGACGGAACACAACTTCCTATTGTTAGATGAGACCAGCTTTTTAGACCTAAATGTATAAAAGACCACAGAGCAACCACCATTATAAAGGACGAGTTGCTATCTTTGTAAGGGAGTATAAACTGAGCTAGAGAATAATCTATTATCAAACCTGACTTCAGTGTAACCAAATAGCAGCATTTTTTTGATTCAGTAGCAAATGATTCTCTACTGTACATTTCATTTCTTTTGGGGCAACTAGATCTGGAGATGGAAAAAAAAAATCCAGGCAATGCTATAGATGGTTTGGGACCACGCTACTTGAGGGAGGGTGTCTCCCCATTGTTTCTACCTGTCCAATCTAGGCAAGATTTTATTTATTTATCCAATTTATTGACCACCCATCTTACCACAACTCTGGGTGGCTTACAATATTAAATGATGAGCATGTGTCAGTCCTGTCACTAAAGAATGCCTATTGCTGGGCCTAGAATACCTGCCTTTTCTGCCATTATCCACCTTACGAAGCAGTCTCCACATAGAGATCAAGATGGCCTTCACCCTAATCACTTTTCATAAGTCCTTAAAGATCTGGTTCTGTGCCCAGCCATTGGACCCCAAGTATGTGCAGAGATCCATTTCTTGGGTATATTGGTGGTTATGGTGTAGGGCTTATTCTTGGCTGTCATGTATTTTAATTCTTGTATTATTGTCATTGTTTTTATTTTATTTTTAATGTTATTCACTGCCCCGAGTCACTTATTGAGTTGGGTGGCCATATACATTAAATCAATCAATCAATCAATTGCAGTAATGAATTATTTTTTTGTCAAGATAGCTAACAGTGGTAGATGGCAATAAAAAATAGGGTTTTGCAGCTCAGATATTTATAGAAAGTTGATAAATCCATATCTCTTTCTATAAAACTGTAGTCCTTTTGTTAAGGATGTGCCATCCTGCTCTGCCTCAGGTACTTTTCATGGTAAACAATTTATTATCAACAAGTAGTAAAATTACACAGAAACTATCTCGTTGCTTCAGAAATAAGGGTCACGCTGTCATGTTTGTGGTCTTCTTTACTGCTTCAGGGCTAACATCTTTCAGTTTTGTGCTCCATTTCATTCCATCTTATTTGTACTTAGGGTCAACTAACTTTATATGACTAATGTAAGAGTTAAATATTTGGGAGTCCAAAGTCCATATCTGGTCTGGCCTTTTAAGAATTTTTGAGAAGTCATATTCCCAAAAGAAAGTGTAAATCATGAACAGAAAGGTAAGGTAGACTTTCATAAACAAACATAAACAAACAATATATTAATTAAAAGTTTCCTTGGCGATGTGTCATTTTCTTGAAAACACCAGGGTGTGAAGCTTCTGAAAGATGCCCTAATTAATTCATGAGCCACGAGCCAAGTTTCAAAAGAAATACAGTCATTTATTAGGAGCAACATTCTGGCACTTACTCCGGTGGAGTCAACTCACATAATTTATGGGCCCCCATGTCTTCCCCCTCCTCCCTGGGCATGTCATAAATCACATTCTCCAATGGACCACATTGGTGGGCTGTAAAACCCCCACCCCTCCTGCTGACTCCAGTAACCTAGGATTCTATCTGGAGAAAGGCATGTGTGGAATCTCTGTTCAGTTAGGACAGCCCAGCAGCTCCGTCAGTTCTCCCCCCCCCCTCCTGCTTATGGCAACTTGAAAGCTTTGCAAGTTGACATTCGGCTCCCCTCACTTCCCAAAGGCGACCTGCATAAAGCAAAAACAATTTGAGTACAGGTACCGAATCCCCCCCAAGGCTTGGTTGGATTTTCCATGTGAAATTTGGCTATAAGGCGATCAGCCTGGATGTTTCGACTCTTTACCCAAGAGAGTCAGCTTTCATAAATCAAGCGAGATTGCTGGCCTACCTGAGTCCCGGACTTCCAAACCGCTCCCCGATATCTGGGCAGCTTGGAGAGAAAATCAGGCAACCATGGCAGGGGGCAGGCTATACGAAGAAAGCCTGTTGCAAGCGACTGAAAAGTAGGCAATTCCAGGCCCCAGCAGTCCAATTGGGCGGACCTCCTGTCTTTCGCTGAGGTCATGTCATACTCTTTTTAAGGATAGTTTTTTGACTTCTAAGCCTAGCCCAAAGACATGAGATTTCTTGATGGTTTCTCACCCAATTAGCTACTAGATCTGACAGGTCTTTTTGAGATCATCTGAAGTCAACTAGATGCTGCCATCTTCTGTGGATTAATTAAATACACAATTATGTAATCGATATAAATTAATTATATGATTACTTCCCATGTATTTAATAATGTTGCCCTTCTGGTTCAGATTAACATTTCTGATTTGATAGAAACCTCTCAAAGGGCTAGAGCAGGGGTGAAATTCAGCAGGTTCTGACAGGTTCTGGAGAACTGGTAGCGGAAATTTTAAGTAGTTCGGAGAACCAGCAAATACCACCTCTGGCTGGCCCCAGAGTAGGGTGGGAATGTAGATTTTGCAATATCCATCCCCCTGGAGTGGGGAGGGAATGGAGATTTTGCAATATCCTTCCCCTGCCATGTCCACCAAGCCACGCCCACAGAACTGGTAGGGAAAAAATTTAAATTTCACCCCCGGGCTAGAGGGCCATGGTTGAGGCTTCAAGGGATTAGAGCAGGGGTGTCAAACTCGATTTTATTGAGGGCCACTGTGGTGGCCCGAGCACTCTGCCAGTGGGCTCCCGAGCTCTGTTTCCGCCTCCTGCAACCCTCTGCCAGCGAAAATGGAGCTTGGGAGCTCCATTTTCGCTGGCAGAGGCACCGCAGGTCAGTCCTTCGCTGTTTCCAGGGTGGCTCTGCGGGCCAGATCTAAGCACCCACGCGGGCCTTGAGTTTGACACCCCTAGATTAGAGGCATCCCTTTGCATTCAGATTTTGCATTTTTATTATATGCATAGAATCCTGAATTGAAATGGGCTTTTTAGGACTCTGAGTCTCTCAAATTATTGGGTTCTACTATTGAAATTCTCTGTTTTCTTTTTCCTAATCTACATTTGGAATCTACCTGGATGTAGCTTAAATTAATTTTTATGTATCTTCCTTGGGATGGCAGAAAAAAGGACTTCCTTTGGGCAACATCTTTTCAGAACCTAGGAGACATACTCTTTTGCTCTTCTCAGTATTAAATACTCTCACTTCTTTTAATTTCTCTTGGTTTTTGAATCTGTTCCAGCTTGGCTTCCCCAATGTGGAATACAATAGTTGAATCTGAACAACTCAGAACAAAGTGGAACTATTACTTCCTCTTAGTTGTAAACTACTTCTCTTGATGCAACCTAAAATTGTACTTTCCTCTTTGCAGTCCCATTGTATTGCTGACTCATATGCCAAGTGGAATCAATTACTATTCCAAGATGTTTTTCATGCCATATATACTATTACCTAGCCAGGTATTCCCTGTCTAATATTGGAACACTTGATTTCTGTCTCGTAACTGAAGAATGTTGCATTTGTATTTGTTTAGATGCAATTACGTTATGTTCAAACCATTTCACAAACTAATGAGGTTCGTGTGGGCTTTTATTTCCAACTGCTGGGATATAAGCTATCCCACACATTTATGTTATCTGCAGATGTGATTAATGTTTCTTCCATTTCTTCATCCAAGTCATTAATAAAAACAATGAAAGGTACAGAGCCCAAGTCTAAACCCTGCAGTGCTGCAGTTGATATCTTCACTCCAGTTTGAGGAGGAACTTGGGTGGAGCATCACTGAATGTAATTTCAGAGACATACTCTGTTTTTATAATGAGGCATTCTTGAATACCCATTCCAAGGAAACTAGTAGGAAAAAGTTGAGGATTGCTTTGTTTGAAAACATTATCTTCCACATTCTTCTAATAGAAAAAGGGGAGTTATGTTCCTTGTTTCCAAAATCCTACTGCACTAGCTTTGATCTCAACTTCATATTTGCCAGTCATAACACAAATCTGCTTCAGTGCCACATCCTTATGACATTGGCTTCATCTCTTCTCCTGGACATAGAAGAGGCAATTCATAAATAGAGTTGTCCCCTCTTCTCCTGAGACAATTTATTGTCATAGATACAATCAATGATGTAATTGCTTGCAGGGTTGGGATCCATCCCAGTAACGACTGGCCATGGCAGGCTGCTGTGAATAAGGACCTCTGGGCACTGTCCTCCAAGGCCATTGTGGCTGGAGAAGAGCCCAGACACATGACTTCTGCAAGGGTATTGGCCCACATAATACAGATCTTCATTTCTGAAGGATTTGTCAAGTATTACATGGGCTCATTATTAACAAGGGTTAACACTATTTTGAAAAAAAAAACATTAGATCTATTTTTAACACATGTTTAATGCTCTCTTACTAGCCCTCTGCTGCACAAAAATTGGATTAAGCTGGGAAATAAAACAAGGTTCTGCCAGCTATATGTCACTAGTTCTGTCACCAATGGATTTATTAAATATTTTCTTCTATTGCTGTCAACAAGGGGCTTCATGAGGCCATGTATTTTATTAATTTGTCCTGCTTTGGAGGATATATTTTGCATACTCCATTCTGGTTTTTCACAGTGTTGGCAGCCACAAGGATAGAATTAGGCTCAGAAGCCTTGCAGTCTTAGCTAAGGATTGTGCTCAACCATTATTAATTGCTTTCCCCAATTCATCCTTTGCCCTTTTTTCCATGGCACGTTTCCCAATCTATGTTTGGACCCAGATCTAGTCTCTTTCAGAAAAATGTTAGACCTGTATAGCCTGATTGATCAAAGAACTGTGCAATTCTGCATCTGCAGCCTGTTTGTTAGGCAATTTGACAGTAAACTGAATATGCCATTCAAAACACTAGTCTATACCAACCCTATCTTGGTCTACCCCATGTTCAAAGGAGGTTGTTTCCCCACTGATAGGCAATATTTGATGAGAGGGGAAATGCAACTGGGGGAATCTGAATGTCACTTTCCTTGCCTTTTCCCACATCAGAACAGGGCAATACTCCAGCTTCAGCTCTGTTACTATGGCAAAATATGGCTCCACAATCAGGACAACATTATTATCTGCCGACTGTGCTTTTTGTGCTTTTTGATACCCACTTAGAATGAAATGCCTGGTTCTAATGTAACAGGGATCAACCATTGTTCTGATGCGAAGAGGTTGCCGAAGTATCAAAAAGTCACCATATTAAAGAGAAAGATAAACTTTTAGCTGAGAATGTTATTTAGACATGTATTTGGACATCATATAATTTTCTTTTGTGCAATGGAAAAATATGTACATAAATTACAATTAAATAGAATTTTAAATACATAGCAGATTAACCTAGAAACCTGAAAACTGATGCAATATTGAGAGCATCTTCCATAAGGAAGACTGAAATATTTGATGGGTCATTATCAGCTCATTCCAACAGACTGAAGAAGTTGTTCCACCATTTGGAAATACATGAAAAACTGGAAAAAGGAGTATGAAATTATGCTATCGCTGATCCTTACATTTTTTTTTATTAAATATTTGTAGATAAGTCTCATCCAAAGAGAAAATAAACACTTTTTTAACAGTGCTATACTGTTTTTGCAGTGCAAAACAGAAATCACTAAAACAAGCCTCTGACCTATTTTCAAAGCACACAGAGTCACAAGGGGAGGGGGGGCTAATAAATCATTCAAACACCCTTTCCTCCGCTTAATTAACCTTAGCTATTAACCCAGATTATTTTCAATATAAAACATGTGTTTGGGTTGTTTCCTTTGTTCTTTGTTTGTTTTTGTGCTTTCTCTCTCTCCTCTTTTTTCCCCCATATATCAAAACAATAACAACTCAAAAATAGCCCAAAACATCCCTAGGACTTTTTGGTGCCACATTAATACCCCCTTGTCAGTTTATGTTATGTCTGGGGGTTCCCAGAAAGAGACAAAATACTGAAGGACCTCAAACATGTGGCCTCATCTAAGAACTCTGCTATCTTATTCCATTGATTTTCCCCCTCTCCTTATCTCAGGGTAAAAAGGAGGTAGAAAGCAGTGGTGGGTTGTTGCCGGTTCGGACCGGTTCTTTAGAACCGGTAGCGGAAATTTACCGCCGGTCCTCCGGTTGCTGCGTTTGCCAAAAAAAACCCTCTGCGCATGCGCAAAGGTTGCCACGTTTGCAAAAAAACCCTCTGCGCATGCACAAAGGTCACCGTGTTTGCAAAAAAAACCTCTGCGCATGCACAAAGGCTTCTGCGCATGCGCAGAGGGTCATTTCCGGGTCTTTAGCGCGATGTGATGGGGACACTTGTGCGAGCGAAGTGAGCGTGCATGCACAAAACGTGCACTTCCATCGCGATCAGAACCGGTAGGGAAGGTAAGCGGAACCCACCCCTGGTAGAAAGTGTGTGGGGTAAAATAAGTCTCCTCCACCTCAGTGGTGATGACTTGATTCTATAACTGTAGGTTTTCCCCTCCTTCTCCTTCTAATTCCTGAGAAAATACAAAGAAATAGCAGGGAGTGGCAGCTTCCCAGACTCTGTCACATTAGCTGGAAGGACTGACTGAGTGATCCACAATTGTGTGCTGTCAGCAGAGAGGGATAAGTCATTTGCGCGAAGGAGCGGATTGCTTGGTCACTCATGTCAAAACACAGCTTCATAGCAGTCAAGCGTATACTAATGCACATACCTGTAATGCAGATTCTAATTGGGAATAAGTGATGATTTTCTAAGGAATGAGATTTTGATTGTCTCAAAGGTGCGTTTTGAAAAGGCAACTGGATTTTGTTTTGTTTTTTCCTTGAGGAAGACGTTTCGCTTCTCATCCATGAAGAGAAATGTCAGAACTGAAGCAGCTCTTGGATAAGAAGCAAAACATCTTCCTCAAAGAAAAACAAAAAACAAACAAACAAAAAGAAAGCCCAGTTGCATTTGAAAAAGCACCTTTGAGATAACCATGACCTGGATGACTGAGAAACTCCATAGAGATTTTTATTGGCTATGTTCACATAATATGTAAACTTACCGGTAATTCACCCCTCTGAGTTTTAATAGAAGGTGAAACCAGAAACTAAATAGACAAGCTAGGTTCACACATGTTAAACTACAAGGAAACCTAAACTAGGGTAAGTGTAAGCTAAGGTTTACATGTTGCGCAAAAGGATCTGCTAGGTCAGTGATGGCGAACTTTTTCGGCACCGAGTGCCCAAACCAGAACGTGCATGCATGGTCGTGCATGTGCGCATGCCGGAGCACTGGAAACCCGAAGACCAGCTGGCTGGCGCACACATGCCTGGTTTTTGGCCATTTTCAGGGCCGTTTTTGGCCCGAAAAACGGCTCGAAAACAGCCCGGAAAATGGCCTATTTTTTGGCCGTTTTTCAGGCCGTTTTCTGGCGCTCCTGCACCCGTGAAGACCAGCTGGCCGGCACGCATGTGCATGCCAGAAACCAGAAGAGCAGCTGGCGATGGTGCGCATGCCCACAGAGAGGGCTCTGCGTGCCACCTCTGGCACATGTGCCATAGGTTCGCCATCACGGTGCTAGGTTTTGACCTGAACTAGTTAGCATCTGAACACAGTCATTGGCTGCCCAAAACCTATTCTGCTATAACACCTTGTGTGCATAAGAGTAAAGTCTATTTTAAGATTAAATAAATGCAATGCTTTCTTTTAAAATGTCCCAAACCTTTCTTGAGGAAATTTAGGGTGGCAAATTTTCCTAGACTGACCTGTACTTTATGTGTGAACTTCATAACCAAATGGCTTCAAATGGTTCAACAAGGCTCCTGCATGTCTCGTACTCTTGCTAACATGTTCAGGCTGTCAGAATATCAAAAAAGAAAGGAAAAAAGATGGCCAGCACTGAAAACCACAAAAAGATACTGTACAAGATACCAAAATCTCAAATGAGGCAAAAATTATTTAACTTAAATATTTCAGATCAGCACATTTCAACAGGTCTTTGTCAAAAGCACCAGCTGAAATGAGTTGTCCTCTTCTCTAAATAATGGTAAACATCATGTCCTTCACTGAAGAATTTTCAAAATGTGTTGCACTTGCACACATTTACCTATTTTGAGTGGCATTTAAGATCTCAAAAACAAATTTAAATCACTTCTCCAATTACACTAAATTTGAGTTTGGTTTTTCATTCAAGTCATCCAGACAACAGGTTTACCGAAATAGACATTTGTGCTTGCTATCCTGTATTGGAAGGGCAGATCACATTCATGTGTACTAACTACATTTTTCAAAGATATCTGTTGATCTGGATCCACAACTTCACATGTAGAGAACCACAACATTATCATAGGATGTCTGGGATAATAGGCAAAGTGTCCAGCATTGTCTGTGATTGCCTTAGGATCACCACTTTCACCTTGTACATGCATTCAGTGCATAGCAGAGGTGGGTTCCTCCCAGTTCGGACCAGTTCACCCGAACCGGTAGCGACCCGCTAGTGATGTCACGATGACGTCACAGATCCAGTTCGGTCGGTGCCGGTCCGTGGATGCCGCCATCTTTTTTTTATTATTTGGGGGGGGGATTTTTTCTGGTTTTTTTTTCTTCTGCACATGTGCAGAAGCTGAGTTTCCGGCACTGCACATGCGTCACCATCTTGTTTTTGGCTTTTTGGGGGGGTGTATTTTTTTGCACTGCGCATGCACATGCGCACGCACAAAGTGCATGCGTGTGCGCAAAGCGCATGCATGCATGCGCAAAGCGCGTGTGCACCCACGAAGTGCGGCCACGCAGCACAGGAGGAAGCGAACTGGCAGCGAGGTAAGTTAGAACCCACCCCTGGTGCATAGGCATGAGTTAATATATGGGTCACAACCATAAGCAGTCTATCAGGAAATTGTACCAACTGTACATGATATGTTGAAATTAGGGGGGGAACCCTGGTGCATATGGTGAAGACTTGAATCTAAGCTGATCTTTAATATGGGGAAGTAGAAGGGAGAAATAAAGAAGGAACATGAATGACTGTGTTGAAAGTAGTCATCAGAGCCAAAGAGTCTCTCTGAACTATTACGCCAGCTCAAGAGATGCTCCTAAATCCAGAATTGAACTGCTTTGAACTGCTTTTTGCTTTGAACCGGGGATTAGGTCACATATCTTTAATCTGACTTTTTCAATTACCAATTTGGGTTTTTAAATTGTCTTAAAGACCAATTCTACCTGTTCTTCCATCAAGTTTCACAGTTCAAGCCTCCACAATATGATGGATCCTTGCTAATTTCCTGCTGCAAGAGAGGAGGGTTGGGGTTTTTTTCCCCCTTTCCTTCTTGCCTTTCTCTGGTCTTGAACTGAAAACTCTCATGCTTAAACCATTGAGAAAGGATTAACCTAAAGTGGATCCCAAACTGGCCTGTATTAACAATCATTAGATAGCATGACTATGAGGCAGAGTAAATGTGGATCTAATGGCTCCTAGACCCTTTGGTACCCCTATCAACATATGTTCTTTTGCCCTTTGAGACACCAACTTCCATCACCAAAGAAGCAGCAGCAGAGGTTCTCATAAGACAGGGCTGTCAAACTCATGGCCCGCAGGCCTGATGCGTCACGTGCTGGCCACGCCCAAGCCCGGTTTAGTGAAAGGGCAAAAAGTCCCGATACGTCATGTGATGTCGCCATGACGACGTGAGTTTGAAACCCCTGTTGTAAGAGGCCAACAAGATTTTCTGAGACTAAATTCATCAGTCCAAGATTAGAACTATTTCTTGGAGAGAGAAACTGGCAAATTCCATTAAATTTGCACCTTACGCTAAAGGACTGCAAGCTAAATGTTGTCTTAGTATATCGTTTCTGCTTTGATGATTTTATCTTGCATGCAATACCACATGTTGGCATCTAGAGAAAGGACTTGTATTAAATGTAAGCAATAATAACACTAATGGTACCTACAACTACAATGGAACTGAATCCAGTTTCTTTATGCATTGCATTCTGTGCTGAATCTATGCACTTGAACCTACCCTATATGATGTGTGTGCAATAGAAGGGTGGATTAGAAATCTTTATATAAATAAATAAACTATATAAGATATAACATGAAAATGAGGGTGGAGACCTAAATTATGATGAAATACATGACATAATTCTCCAGACAGAAAAGGAATAGTCTGTTATCAAGAACTGCTTGGTTAACACACCCAATATAATACATGAGCAAAATTATATCAAGATAAAATAAATCTGGGAATCTTCTGACATTTGTCAGTAAAGACAGATCATATATTTCTGAACTGCTACATCTTGAAAGTCTAGTTAATTTTACCATGTGCATGTAACTGAGTACATATGCAATATGACTCATCAACTTTACATGCAGGAGTTGCTTGGTTTGGTTAAAGCAATGTGCAATTAAAACAGCTGAACCCAGCTCTACTTATTTTAATCTGTGCTTCACCCTTCAAATATATTATTAGAAAGGCTTTCAATAAAAGATTAAAACACCATCACATATTTAACATGTTAAAATAAATTAATGCCACGATTTAAAAGGTGTACTACTCAATACTGTTTCTCTGTGCATTAGACAACAAAAAAACTTGGATAAGGATCTCAAGGCCTCAAAATACCTGCATGGGGATGAAGGTTGAAGAGTTATCAAGTTTAGATCAGTATTAGATCTAAACATGGATTAGAAGCCGCTGTTTGGGGCAAATTATCAAGTCTATATGCATAGAACTTCTGCTCCCAATTAGCAGTCTAATAAATGTCTACTTACTTAGCTGCATTTGCAGAAAGGTTTTCAAAGGTGGCTCCCAGTATAACCATCCCATCAATTTAACCTAGTAGTAAACCAACTTAACCAACTGTGGGTGATCTTGGAAAGCTAATCAAGGTTTCATGTAGATAGTACTTGGACAGGAGACCATTAGGAATACTAGGGCTATATATAAGGCAGAAGTTCAAAACAATGTGCTAGAAGACAGTGGCAAAACACTTATTTACTGTTGCCAACAAAACTACATGGCATATCCATGATATTATCAGGAGCTGAGCTCCAATGAATGAGAATTTGTCTTTGCTGGGATTCCAGAGATCAGGCTTTCCATGTTCATTTATGGGTGCCATAAATGTTGATAGTAAATCAACAGAAGATGCTAAGAGACCTATCCTATAACTGAGATACTCTCACTAGTGAAACCAAGGAACTTAATTTCTCCTACAATTCAAAGTTGCCAATACTAGAAGGTTCTATAGCCATGATGGCGAACCTATGGCACACGTGCGACAAGTGGCATGCAGA
>QLTV01001816.1:2509755-2550833 GCA_003457575.1 Thermophis baileyi
GGGGGGGGCGCAGGGGGGTCACGTGCACGCGTGCCCATACCCATAATTCCATGCACCCCCCACGCATGCGCACATGACCCCCCTGCTCCCGGCACATGATGGCACGCCCGTTTTTCGCTCTCACCAGGCTTCAGAGCCTTTCTACGAGCCTGGGGAGGGCGAAAACGGCCTTCCCCACCCACCCGGAGGCCCTCTGGAGGCCAGAAATGGCCCATTTCAAGCCTAGGGAGACAAAAAAAACAGGACTTCCGGTCCAACCGGAAGTCAGCAAATGGAACGTTTCCGGCTTCCAGAGGGCCTCCGGGGGTGGGGAAGGCCGTTTTCGTCCTCCCCAGGCTCCTAGAAAGGCTCTGAAGCCTGGTAAGAGCAAAAAACAGGCGTGCCATCGCGTGCCGGGAGGGGGGGTCACGTGCGCATGCGCGGGGGCGCATGGAATTATGGGTGTGGGAACGCACACACGTGACCCCCCGCGCCCCCCCTTTTGGCATGCGAACCAAAAAAGGTTTGCCATCACTGCTCTATAGTATAGCCTTATTTCTTTTGACATCAAAATGAAATCTCCATATTTAAAAGCAGTTTTATCGTTCACTCATCCACCAATCATATTTAACAGAATCAAAGTGTTTGGTGTATGTATGTATGTAGACATATGTATGTACAGATAGTCCTCGACTTACGATCACCATTGAGCCCAAAATTTCTGTTGTTAAGTGAGACATTCGTTAAGTGAGTTTTGCCCCATTTTACGACCTTTCTTGCCACTGTTGTTAAGTGAATCACTTCAGTTGATAAGTTAGTAACCCAGTTGTTAAGTGAATCTGGCTTCCCCATTGTCTTTGCTTGTCAAAAGGTCACAAAAGGGGATCACACGGGACATAGCAACGGTCATAAATATGAACCAGTTGCCAAGCATCTGAATTTGATCACATGATTTACTGGGTTCTGTAAAGGTTGCAACTGTGAAAAACTGTCATATGTCACATGTTTCAGCGCTGTTGTAACTTTTAGCGGTCACTAAATGAACTGTTGTAATTCAAGGACTACCTATATATATATAAAAGCAAATCCATTGACTTGAAAAGGCATTTGAACTTTTCCTTCTTAATCAACAACAATTGCGCTGTCATAATTAGCTGTTGATAGTTCTTTCTTGCCCCATACTGAAGTGAGAGAGGACAGAATTAGCTATGGACTCAAAAAAGGGAAGAGAAACTGCCCACAAACAACCACACCATCAAAGCAAATAAATCATCACTTATTATGTCATCATAATTGTTAAAGTTATCTTTGAGCGGGTGGGAGAGGAAGACATTGGGAAGAAAACAGACATTCTGTGGGTAAATAAGGCAATGCTGGAATGTTTCATTAGTTCACGGCAACCAATGATTGAGTAAGATTTTTAATTAAACCTTAAATTAGGGCACAACTTATTAGTTTCATTTGATGCTTGAAGATTATTGCTGTATTTATCCAGTTCATTGAGGCTGTTTGAACAACACATACACATATGTGGTTGCATGCATGTAAGTGTGTTCACATTATAATTCAGAACAAAAAAATAAATTGTTTGATAGTGCAATCAGGGCAGGAGACATTGACATCCAGCAAGAGATGGATGGGGAGGGGGAGATAGAATTTCAGCATTTGGAACAGCTGCATTTGTGCACTAAATGGTCTTCTGAATCCTGCTCTGTTGAGAGGCCCAAATGAAAAACATCAGGATCCCTAGATCTGTGGTCCCTAGGGGGCTGGAATTACAGGGGGTCCGTGAAGGCTTAAAGAAATGTCTGGAGTTAAGACTTTGGGGTCCATGGCCATGTCTGTGGCCACAAAAGGTATTTAAAGAAGAAGATTTAAAGGTATTTAAAGAAGAAAAGGTTGACAACCACTGCCCTAGACAGTTACCTAACAATTAATCCTGAGTATATTAAGAATAATAGCAATAGCACTTAGACTTATATACCGCTTTACAGTGCTTTTACAGCCCTCTCTAAGCGGTTCACAGAGTCAGCATATCGCCCCCAACAATGTGGGTCCTCATTTTACCGACCTCGGAAGGATGGAAGGCTGAGACAACCTTGAGCCGGTGAGAATCGAACTGCCGAACTGCTGGCAGCCAGCAGTCAGCAGTGCTGCATTCTAACCACTGCGCCACCACGTCTCCTAATAATAATAGTAAGAACAATTTGTTAAATTCAGAAGATGGGGCTTCAGTGCAGGTAGTCCTCAACTTATAACAGTTTGTTTAGTGACCGTTCAAAGTTACAATGGCACTGAAAAAAGTGACTTATGACCATTTTTCACACTTACAACCATTGCAGCATCTCCGTGGTCATGTGATCAAAATTCAGATGCTTGGCAACTGATTCATACTTATGACCGTTGCTGTGTCCCGGGGTTATGTGATCACCTTTTCTGACCTTCTGATAAGTAAAGTCGATGGGGAAGCCAGATTCACTTAACGACCCTGTTACTGACTTAACATCTACAGTGATTCATTTAACAACCGTGGAAAGCAAGGTCATAAAATGGGGCAAAACTCACTTACCAAATGTGTCACTCAGCAAGAGAAATTTTGGGCTCAATTGTGGTCGTACGTCAAGGACTACCCTCACTAACAAAACATGACTGGTCCAGCCATTAAGGATTCAGAGGTTGTATCTGATCTTTAACTGACCTGGTGAAGCCTTCCCTGTGAAAGTGGTTTCTGAATCATAAACTAACCACAAGGTCTGGCTTCACAGCAAGCTAAGTCAGTGAATTTGTGGTTTAGTTTACCTTGCAAATGCCCGCCTGTTTCTTGAACAGGTGCACTGGTCCTGCAGGTTCTCAGCAACTTTTTGCCTTTGATTCCATGTGTGTTGGGAGAGTGACTCACAGTGGTGTGCTTTCCCACCCAAGGCCTGTCCCAGCATTGACAACTAAGCTGTTCCCAAGGTGTTCCCATCTTTCCCTCACCTTTCCCTTACCTAGATTCTTAGGACTGCCTTTGCTCATTGAAACAATTAGTTCTCATCCATTAGGATCTCCCAAACAAGTGGCAGTGATATTACAGAACTTCTCCTGCTGCAAAAATGGATTGAAATGAAGATTAGTCTAGGGGTTAAAGCATTAAGGAAGCCTGAATTCTAATCCTGCTCTAGGCATGGAAGCCACCTGGGTAACTGGGTCACATGCTCAGCTGAGGAAGAAGGCAATGGCAAACCACTTTTGAAAATGTTACCAGAAAATTGTTGCTGGGACATTGTTTTTCAGCTACCACTTCTATGAATGATTAGTTCCGGCCTCCGATAAGCGCAGACTTCTTTATCACACCAGCCCGTGCTCAGTGCAGATATATATTTCTATCCTGCATACTTCAGCCCTTTCTCTAACTGTTATGCAACATCTGATAGATTACTCCAAAAAGTCATCTTAAATTATGATCTGTGAGCCTTCAACTTGAAATAGTGCCATTATGTTTAATTGTAGGCTACGAAGGTCTTCCACAGGAAGATTTACCATAGAGTTCCTCCACCAAACAATGTAGAAAAGCTTTGACAAATGAGGAAATGTTATTGTTGGATCCTGTTTGCCGGGTGTGTTTCAGTTCAATTAGAATATTTCTTCCTTAGTTGTAAATGAGGCATCTCCAAAGCAAAGGACACAATAAATTAAGATGCTCAATTTGACGCTGCCTCCTTCCTTATAACCTCTTGTGACACCACAAGATGCCTGCTTTCCAAACAAAACGCAGCTCTGGGTTTCTTGCCTTTTGCTAATTGCCTTTGGGCAAGGTGTTAGCACCCACCCTCACTTTTCTCTATCTGAATGTAAAATGGTTACATTAAAATACCTTTGAGTGGAAGTATTACAAGGAGGAATTTTAAACAATTAAAACAATAGTATGGTTTATGGGCAGGCAAACATTCATTCATTTCATCACTTAAGTTTCTTACAGCTCTTACTGCAAATGCCATTTTTCCTTTTAGCCAGAAGAAAATATCTAACACTTTAAGATTTGATTAACTGTTGGTTTCCTTGCTTAAACAGCAATTGTAAGATGATATTCTAAAGTACAGCATATTGCTGCTTTGATTTTCTCTCAGTAAACAAAATAAAACTACTGTGAATTGCATTGCTGCATCAAATATATATTTAGGTTGCTTTATATCACACTGCTTAGGATCACTCAATGAAGAATAGAGTGCTACATGAAAAGAAGGATGTCAGATGTTCAAGCTGGCTTTAGAAAAGGCTGAGGAACATGAATATCATTGCTGATGTAAGCTGGATAATTGAGAAAGCCAAAGAATACAAAAAAAAAAAGTATCGTATGTGCTTTATCTGTTATACAAAGGCCTTTGATTGCATCAATCACATCAAGTTGTGGAAGGTGCTCAAAAGATGGAAATCCCAGAACATCTCATTGTCCTCATGAGAAACTCATATATAGGTCAGTATGGACAGAACATGGTGAAACAGATTGGCTCCTGATTGTCAAATGAGTGAGATAAGGCTGAATACTCTCTCCTTATTTATTCAATCTATATAAGGAATATATATTAAGGGAAGCTAGATTGGAAGAAGATGAGAAAAGCAATTGTGGGAAGAAATATCCATCTGGTTCAGTTCCAAGCCAGAAGAAAGACACTGGAAACATGGAGGTTGATTGGAAAGATGGTTTAATGATGAATCAGAACCACATGTGATTCTGGACAGCTGACAAAATGGAGTTGGCTTTTATATCTTTTTTGGGGCTTTGTATTTGAGCTTCCTGTTCCTGTGCAAGAACATGTCCTTTAATATTCTATTGGCTGTTGTCAGATTCCTATGGGGTCATGTAGGGGTTATGTAGGGGTCATAGCTGGCTCTATAGGCAAAAGAGGAAATGCAAATCCTAGGTGTTTGTCTGAGCTAAGTTTGGTTGAAGTTTGGACTGCTCTGAGATGATGCAATGTCTGAAATACCCTTAGGAGATTGTGTAATGTAGTGAGCTCTGTGTCTTCTGCTAAATGGTAGTGGGTTAATCCTATTATGTCCTGAAGGGTCATGTCCTATTCTTAATCCCATCACCCTGAAGCTGAAGGTTTTGTAGATAGGCTGGCCCAGTCTTTCTTAATGGGCACAAAATATCTGCTGAGGAGGAGGGCTATTAAGAAAGATTGAGTCTGCTTCCTGCCTCTAAAAAAAACATGTTTCTCCATTTTCTCATTTAGGGAATATAATATAATATAATATTCTGCCTTTTTAATTATTCTTCAAAATATTTCATTCTTCGGGGAGGGGGCTTCCCACACTTTAAGATTGGAGGAAGAAATATCAATAAGCTGCACGCTATGCTAATCACATTACTCTGATAGCCAAAAATGCAAAAGATCCACATGCCCCAGTACTAAAAAATCAAACTGCACAGTGAAAAAAATGGGACTAAACTTAAATTGGTTAAATTTAATTTACAAAACTAATGACAACAGGTGGAACAACAAACCTTAGAATTGACAATGAAGCTGCTGGTGGATGGCTTCTGCCTTTTAAGATCAACCATCCATCAACAGTAAAGGAACAACCAGCCACAAACTAGCACTAGGTAGAACAGCCATGAAGACCTTGGAAAAGGCATTCAGATGTTGTGATCTGCCTCTACCTACAAAGATCAGAATAGTGCAAGCTTTGGCATTGCCTGTGACACTCTATGCAAGTGAAAGTTGGATTTTAAAAAAGCAAGATAAGAAAAACATTCACACCTTTGAATTTTAGCGTCAGACAAGACTCCCGAGAATACCACGAACAGCCAAGAAAGCAAACAATGGATCATTGAACAAATCAACCCAGAATTCTCACTCAAGGCACAAATGATCAGGCTCAAATTATCCCATTCTGGATACATTATGCAAAGACCCAGCTCTCTGGAAAAGGCTCTAGTGCTAAGAAAGGTGAAAGGAAAGAGAGAGAGAGAGAGAGAGAGAGAGAGAGAGAGAGAGAGAGAGAGAGAGAGAGAGAGAGAGAGAGATAAACATGGAAGAAAGAAGAGAGAGAGAGAAAGACAATTGGCAGCAAGATGGATGAGCTCAGTTGCAGTGGTGATGAGTGCACCATTAGGGGACTTCAAACAGCAGATTAGGACTAGATTTTCATGGAGAAAATCTATTTATGTGGTCATCTCAGAATTGAAAATGACTTAATAGCACATAATCATTGTATCAATTATATAAGACAACCAGTTTGGACTAGTGGTTAAGGCACCAGGCTAGAAAGCAGGAAATTGTGAGTCCAAGTCCCTCTTTCACCATGAAAGCCAGCTGAATGACATTGGGTCAGTCCTCTGATTCCAACCCATCTCACACATTTGTTGTTGTGGGGACAATAGGAGGAGGAAGGTGTGTTGGATATGTTTGTTCACCTTGAGTTAATGTAAATATCATAAAGGTGGGAAATAATAAGTAAATAAATATAAAGTAAATATAAAGTAAAAGAGCACATCTTATGAAGGGATGATACTTTTGAATGAAATATAGAAAATATTAACATTCCCAAAAAGCAAAGCCTTTTTTTCCCTTTTTAATCCCTATCTCTTATGACTAGCACATAATATCTTGCAAACTGTGGTTTAGAAATGAAGTACCAGGATTGCCACAGTTCAGGTTCGAGATGCTCCTCCAATCATAGTCAAGGACCTAGAAAAAGTGGGAGACTACATACAATAACACCCCAGTTCTGCCCAGTCAGTGCCCAATTCCCAATACAATATGCTGGTTACTGCATATCGTTGGCCAAAGAATTAGAGTAGTTTCATTTAAAACTTTGAGAGAACATATTACTATCAATAAATGGGGTTGCAAGATTATTTCACATTATTCTTGTGAAAAGGCCTGTTCAAATCAAATGAATGGAAGTTATATCCAAGTAAACATCTTTTCATGTCAACTTATTTGTACTGATTGTCTGGTTGGATTTAAACCCCTCAGTAAACAATGCATTTTCCATTTTCTTCATAAACCAGAGCAAACTAGGTTATCCTCTACATTCCATTAAAACATGTTGCTAATAATTTTATGCTTTGGGTGTCTTTTATTATATTTTTACACCATAAGAAAATTTGAAACATAAACACTGCTGAAATATTTCCCTCTACTTTCCTTTGTTTTACATTTCCAAGGTGAAATTAATCTTTCCTGAGTTGAGCATTTTTATAACTTGAAACTGCTATAAAATCTTTATTTTATTACATACTACACAAGAAGCATACATAAAAACTGTACAGTACACCAGTGGTGGGTTGCTGCCGGTTCGGACTGGTTCACCCGTACCGGTGGCGGAAATTTGCACCCGCTTGCTGAACTGGCAGCGGTGGCTGGCTGTCCACACCCCCGAACTGGTCCTCCAGTCACTGCAGCTGGCAAAGAACCCTCTGCACATGCGCAGAGGCTTCTGCGCATGCGCAGAGGGTCATTTCCCTGATGTGACTTCCGTCGCGATGCGAACTGGTAGGGAAGGTAAGTGGAACCTACCCCTGCAGTACACATGTTAAAATAGCCTACTCTTCCTCATTACGGAAGTCATTAAGTGCATATGAAATCAACAGGAATAAACTGGCAGAATTTTTAACATATAGGCCATGCAAATGTAAGAAAACTTCTACAAATACGTTAAAGTTTGAAAAATCAAAACAAAATAAAAAAGTGTACACTGAGAGCTTAATTGAGTGCATTACTTTTTCTAAATTAATTTTATATTAAGACTTAGTAGACAATACAAGTTACTGTAAAAAGCTGCAGTGGCACAATATTTTGAATGCAGTATTAAAGGCTAACTCTGCATTCCCACTGCCAGGAGTTCGATTCTGACAGGCTCAAGATTGACTCAGCCTTCCGTCCTTCCGAGATCAGTAAAATGAGGACCCAGATTGTTGGGGAGCAATATGCTGACTCTGTAAACTGCTTACAGAGGGCTTGTAAAGCATTATGAAGCGGTATATAAGTCTAAGTGCTATTGCTATTACAAACATGTTACTAATTATATTGATAATTATGAACAATAACTATAACAACTTTCTTAGTGTTTTCTTAGCCTTTACTATCTTAATAATGCTAACAACGGACGACTGGTCAATTATATTGCTATTGATGCTCATTCCATATAGTATTTATTTTTAAAATATTTATAAATTTTGGCAACAAAACAGTGTTTCTTCCCAAATGAATATGAATTGTGCTGCTGCTTTTCTTTATAGGTGCAGTTTTCAGTGATTCCCCTGTTTGGGTTAATGCTGAGACAGAAAGAGACACGTTAGAGAAGAATGGTGGAGATTTCAGTATGCAACAAAACACAAATCTTTGCAACTATTCCTCACTTTCAAAAATTTGCTCAAAATTGAGATAATTTTATCAAACCAGGCAGTCTGGTGGTGTTATTCATGGGAGAGGGGGGTGTCAGCAGTCTGATGATTTTATTCATGGGGAATGGGGATGTCACATATTCCATTTTTCTGCAATCAGTGATAGTAGTCATTCAAAACATCCCCAGCGTGATTGCAGCCCCAGATGTGAAATAATCACCGTCTACTTTCTAATCTGTCTGATGTTCTTGAATAATCACAATGACAAAGTTCTTGAGTACAGTAATCTGAATAACAGTGCATTCCCATGGTCAAAAGTTCAAGCAGCATGATTCTGTAGGTATTTGGAAAGATTTAGAAGGAATTTAAAGATAGAAATGGGAACTGTTTGCATCCCAGATACCTCCCAGTTTCATTTCTAGCTTTAATTCCCACCTAGAAAAGGTCAATTAAAAGAATCAATAAACCACCTAGTGGGTCGGGGAACAGGTAGGACCTGTATTTTAAAAAAAAGCTTGATAAGGTCTGCACAAAACAAAAACAAGTGATTTATTCCACATATAGGAGATGCTTATTGTGGAATTATTTTGAATTATTTCAGGTAGGGCAATTCAGCAGAATCAAAACTGGAGGTGGGGGTCTGGCAGTCTGGAATTTCAGATGAAACAAATTGGAGGTCTTGGGGTGGGGTGGGGGCAGCAGTGGGTTGCTTCCGATTTGGCCCGGTTCAGCGAACCGGTAGCAGCGGTGGTGGGAGGCTCCGCCCACCCACCTGGGACGCTTCGCGCACGAACCGGTAGCGATGGGATTTAGAACCCACTATTGGGTGGGTGGACAAGTATGTCTTTCCTGCCCATTTTCAACTGACTTCCACGCACAGCCTTTTCAGCTGCTGCTTTCCAACTATCCAGATGCCATTAAGGGCAGACATGTTTTGCAGCTGTGTCCAAAGTTGTGTGTCTCGGATTAGATAAAACACATGAATTTCAGTCCATCCACATGCATGGATTACAATACAGTCCACAGAATATTTTGCGCACCCGTTCCTGCACTGGGACCCCAGTTATTAGCATGCCTCTGTTGTTTTGAGTTTTTCTAGCCTTAACCAAATGCCCCAGATTTTTAAAAGTTTGGTTAGATTTTCTATTAGACCAGGGGTGTCAGACTCAAGGCTCGGGGGCTGGATCCGGACCGTGGGGTGCTTAGATCTGGCCCGCAGGGCCACCCTGGAAATAGTGAAGGACCTGCCCACAGTGCTTCTGCCAGAGAAAACAGAGCTCGGGAGCCCGTTTCACTGGCAGAGCACTCAGGCCACCACAGGTGCCCCCGACACAAGTGACGTCGAGCTGGCCATGCCCACCCTGGCTAGCTCACCCCAGCCCCCCAAAGTCAAACACAATCCTGATGCAGCCCTCAATGAAATCAAATTTGACACCTCTGTATTAGACATTTCAGCAGGTTTTAAAATATGGGCCTTTGTATCCTTCTGGACCATGGTTAGAGTTGAGAACACTATTCTGCAGTGATTCTGTTGCTTCTTTAGCAGGTGGATTTCAGTTGGTGTTTATACAAGAGGAAGGTGGCTCACAGGATTGGAGTGAAGTCTTGTCCCAGCTATGGAAGTTGTAAAGGCCTAGATAAGACAAAACAGGATGAAGTTGAACCCAAGAAAATTTGAGCTGCTCTTTATTCATTGTGGTTGTTGACTAGCTTTGATTGGAAAAGGGAAGACACAACTCTTGAGGACCACAACTTGGCAGAGACCTCCTGGACTTCTGGTTACTGCTGAATGAGCAGGTGGAGACTGGCCACAAGGTCTTTTGCCTAACTTTAGCTGACATATGAATTGTGGTCCCACCTGAAGCATGTTGATCTAGTAACAGTGACTCATGCTTTCATCATAGTTTAAATTACGTCTTTATTCTCCACAGGAGGCTGCCTTTGAATACCACTCAGAAAGTATAACTGGGGCAAAATAGAACAGCCTTGTTGGTCAGTTTTGGCCACCAGAAACAAGTAACAGCAATTTCATGGGTTCTACACTGGCCACCAATATTTTTCTGGGTATAACTCAACCCACCCACCCACTCCCAAAAAATTAAGCTCTTCTCTCTGTTACCTCAAAGGCAACACACTAAATATTGGTCCTAAATTACAGCAGGGCATATTACAGACAAATGTTATGAAGAACATCCTAATAGTAAGAACAGTTCAATTGCGGAACTAATTATCAAGGGAAGTTGTAAGCTCTTTTTTATAAAATGCATTTAAGCAATTCTCATATACATTAATTTGGACTCCTGCACAGAATTGGGAATTGGACTCAATAGTTTCTCTCACTCTTGCAATTTGTGGAGTTCTTAGTGCTCTCTAATCTTGGTGATTTTCTTGCAGATGTTTCATCACCCAATTAGGTGACATTGTCAAAGCCAGCAAATGTAGCATTGCTGCCTATTAATACATAATAGCTTGCCCTGTCAATTTTGATGCAGAATGGATTGATTATTGATCCTTGATTATTGTTTTCTGCCTGATTGTTTGCCTGGTGTTGAGTATTCTAGGCTTTTTGTTTCCATCTAGTTTTTGTTTTTTTATTGTCACTTTTGAATACTATGTACATGTGGCTTATCTCTATGATGATTGATTTTCCTGAATGCAATTCTTCCAGGAATTCTGACTACTAGTTGGTGTTCATGGATATGCTCTGCTAGTCTTCTACCTATCTGTCCTCCATAGTGATTGTTACAACCCCTGGAGAAGACTCCTGCTTTTTCTTCTTGGGCTACTGGGTCTTTTGGTTGGCTTAAGATGCTCTGGGTGACTTTAGTTCATTATATTATTGTGATGTTGTAATATTTTGAAGAATGGGGAGTGCAGAGTTCCACCCATGTGCGTAAATTGGATCTGACCTGACCCATTTATCCGATCCTGCTTGTAAAGGATAGTTTTGTTTCTTTGTTACATTCAGAGCCAACGCTCTCTTGCCCATCTTTTTTCTTCCTTGATTTCTTCTTTTTGCTTATTTCTGCAGAATTCCCAGGTAGCACAGCCAGTTCTAATTCCAAGCCATCTTGAGGTATCAGTTGGACTAGGCCTTTCTAGATCATCTGTGTCACTCAGACTAAAGTTGTGATTGGTTCATATCAATTTACAGGCAGCTACATGCATAACATTCTTGCAATAAGGTCACCAATGCATGTCGTCACAAGTTGCCTTGAAGAACATGTTGAGTAACACTGCCCATTCTTTCAAGTTCCCAAACAATTTTCAGTATAAATCATAGTCAGTGATGCCTGTGAACATCATATTTTAATTTGATTAAGTTGTGTTCATATTTCACAATATATGAGCTTGCTTCCTTGGGAATTGTCTTTACGTTGCTTTTCAGTGTTTGCTTGCCAACCACCTGCTCTAGATCATGTATGCCAGTTTAGAAATATTTTTCTGAGCACAAGCTATAAAGAAAAATGGCAATATTTTGGAGCAATCATGCAGTAGAGAGAAAGGTTTGTGTTTGTTTCATGAGTTTCCAAGACACCCAAAGAGGCTGGAGAAAGATGTACCACAATATACTGTTTTCAGATTTTTTTCAGTGTGAGGGAACAATTTACAAGTGTCAGGAGTTTCTTTATTAACTGATGACTTTGTATTGCCTAGTATTTCAACTTGAGTTTTGAATAAAATTCTTCTGCCTGTATGAAGTGGATGTTCTCTTCTAAATGAAAATACCAAGCAGCTGAGCAGCCAAGAGGTAGTCTTAAATAAGACCCAACCATATTGCAGACAGCTCAAAGAAAACAATATTCTCATACTTGGCTTGGTGTATAAACTTCTCGGCTTTTACGTGCCTATTTCTCTGACTCCACAGGAAGAATGGGAAACAAAGTACAAATAACAAGAAATTGTATTTCATCATGAGATTCATCCTCTTCAATGGGACTTTTTCAGTTTAATATCATGTCACAACAAATGTATTGGCTGTCGTGGATGGTATTTTCTCTGTGATGTTAAATATACAAAATCTGACTTGCATCCCTGAATTCAACATGTAAAGTCCACCATTTAGAATTATTTTTCCTTTGTTATTTCCATGAAAATACTACAAGATTGTCATATTTCCCATTTGGGAAATGTGAAATATATCAGCTGTGGTGTTTTGTTGGAGTGATAGCAATATCACTCAGACTTATATATCACTTCATAGTGCTTTACCACCCTGTCTAAGCAGTCTTCAGAGTCAGCATATTGCCCCCAACAATCTGGGTCGTCATTTTATCGACCTCGGAAAGATGGAAGGCTGAGTCAACCTTGAGCCGGTCAGGACTGAACTGCTGGCAGTGGCCAGAGTTAGCCTGCAATACTGCATTCTATCAACTGCGCCACCACAACTCTATGTTGCTAGGTTTTATTAATAGATGAAAGAATAAGAAAATGGAAAACCCTTTCTTAGGTACAAAACCAGCTGAGTGACTTTGAACCAGTCATTCTCTCAGCCCTCATAACCTCTTCCCAAAATCTTGCCCAAGAAAACTGCAGAGATTAAACCAGGCAATCTTCGGGAATTATGACTGACTTGAAAGCATTTTTTTCTACAGATAGAAATTGCTCATTCTATAACATGTCTTGAATCATGATATAGCATAGTACCGTAGTGCTGCCTGGGGCTAATGGGAGTTGTAGTCCAAGACATCTCACTGTGAAGGGTTGATTTATAGGAGATGAGCTGTTGGGAGAATCTGCTTCAAAAAAGTTGAACCTTTGCTTCCAACCCAGAATATTAAATTCTTTCAGTGTGACCCACTCAACATATCCATGGACAACATTTTAAAAGTAATACCCAGACCTTAACAACACACACACACACACTCACACACACACACTTCATAGGATTTGCAAACTTTCCCAATCCCCACCACCTCTTTCTTATGGCAGCAAGCCTGGACATTTTTGTCTCTGATCCATCATAAACATTCTGCTTTCCAGCTACCCACATTCTCTGTCTCTTGAAGGCCAATGGGTACTTTTTGGCAAAATGCCTACTTGAATTCTCCTGCCAAAATGTAGGCACACAGAGAGTATTATCTTTGTTGTTGTTAGTTGCGAAGTCGTGTCCGACCCATCGCAACCCCATGGACAATGTTCCTCCAGGTCTTCCTGTCCTCTACCATCCCCCTGAGTCCATTTAAGGTCATGTCGACTGCTTCAGTGACTCCATCCAGCCACCTCATTCTCTGTCGTCCCCGTCTTCTTTTGCCTTCAATCGTTCCCAGCATTAGGCTCTTCTCCAGTGAGTCCTTCCTTCTCATTTGGTGGCCAAAGTATTTGAGTTTCATCTTTAGGATCTGGCCTTCTAAAGAGCAGTCAGGGTTGATCTCCTCTAGGACTGACTGGTTTGATCGCCTTGCAGTCCAAGGGACTCGCAGGAGTCTTCTCCAGCACCATAGTTCAAAGGCCTCAATTCTTTGGCGCTCAGCCTTTCTTATGGTCCAGCTTTCACAGCCATATATTGCAACTGGAAAAACCATAGCCTTGACTATATGGACTTTTGTTGGCAGGGTGATGTCTCTGCTTTTTAGTATGCTGTCTAGATTTGCCATAGCTTTCCTCCCCAGGAGCAAGCGTCTTTTAATTTCTTGGCTGTAGTCCCCATCTGCGGTGATCTTGGAGCCCAGGAAAATAAAATCTGTCACTACCTCCACTTCTTCCCCATCTATTTGCCAGGAATGAGTATTATCTATTGGGGCATTATTCTTAATTAACCACAACAAAGAGAAACATATTGTTTATTTTTGTGCCAAACATTCTATCATCCATCCATCCATCCATCCATCCATCCATCCATCCATCCATCCATCCCTATCTATCTATCTATCTATCTATCTATCTATCTATCTATCTATCTATCTATCATCTATCTATCTATCATCATGTATATCCACCTATTAACTAAACTTGTCTTCTATTACTCACCTGTGGCAGTTCCGTACTCTTTCCTCAGTTGTTTCATCTACATCATGACCTTAGTGATGGCCATTCCCTTTTCTATTTAAATAGGAATTTAGCAATAGATATTTTAAGAGAGCATGCTTTTTTCTGCATCTATCATGGAGCTACAAAATAACAGGAAGGAAATTAGTAATATTCCTGCTAGTTTTGTTTTGTTTTAAACAGTGATTTGTTATTTAAATGTGCACCCTGTCCTTATATGAACAGGATATCTTAGAATGATAGATTAACATTCTTGAACTTAGACAGAGAAAATAATTTAAAGCATAAATAGCTGTTACCAAGTAGACCTGCTCATGAGTTTTCATGGGACAACTTCTTATAAAGTCCTGTCGGAGGGAAAATACTGAAGCAACCTAACAATTCTTCCAGTGTTATGTACATGACAAGCTAAGAGGCTGAATGCTACAATGACTATGAAACCATGCAGTTCATTCTGTCCTAGAATCATCTTATTCACTTTGCCTAAATGACAGAAAATAGCAATGTTAGGCATATCTACCATGAGTTTAACTTGGTAGATGTTGCTATTCCCTGCTATTCTTTATTCACTTTAGGAAGTCCATATTCCACTAAATACATATTCAACAAAGACTAAATGGGAGAAAAATGGGAAGTATTGAATGGGATTCCACAAGGGATACAAAATGTTTACACATCCCTATTAATATGCCAGGGTTTATTAATATAAAAAAATCAGACCAAGATAAATCACTTCAGTTTTTTTCATCTTTAATCAGGGGTGGGTTCTAACTTACCTCGCTGCCGATTCACTTCCTCCCATGGCGCATGGCTGTGCGCACATTGCACTCCATGTGGCTGCACGCACATTGCATGCCACGTGGCCATGCCGCATGAGCGCACACGCGCTTCACATGCGAGCGTGCATGCACAGTGCTGAAAATTTGCAAAAAATTTCCCCCCAAAAAAGCCAAAAACAAGATGGCGGCGCATGCGCAGTGCCGGGGACTCAGCTTCTGTGCATGTGCAGAAAAAGAAAAAATAGAAAAAAATTCCCCCCAAAAAATCCCCCCCCCAAAAAAATTTAAAAAAAGATGGCCGACAGACCGACACCGACAGAACCAGCTCCGTGACATCACCAGAGGTTTGTTACCGGTTCTATAGAACCAGTGCAAACCGGGAGGAACCCACCTCTGCCTTTAATGTAACATATAAGCCAGGGCTGTCAAACTCCCGGCCATGCCCACGCCCGGTTTAGCGAAGGGGAGGAAAGTCCTGATACGTCACATGACACCACCGTGACGTGAGTTTGACACCCCTGATATAAGCTGTACAATTCAGTTGAAAAATCTTGAATTTTTTTTAGTTAATAAGATAGTGTCAAATCAAGATATTCTGGGGAAAAAAAGCCTGGGTATCATCTTCATCACCACCACCACAATGATGTCAACTAATGCTTTTTGAAAAATGCTTACATGTAACAACAACTGAAAACCTGCAGGTAAAAAAAGAAAATCACAGTGATATTCCACCTGCTTTTTACTAAATGACCTCACCCAATTCTGTAATACTGGACTTAAATATACAGCAATTGTATCATAGAATCAAAATCCAGTAAAATAACATCTTAAGCTTCCATTCATTAGGTTACACTTACTTATGTGCTAAATGGCTAGCCTAAACCATTAATCTGAAAATTGGTTGTGTATTGTTTTCATAGCATTATTTACCTGGATCAGAAATAAATCTATTTAACTCCATGTAAATAAGCTTTACACTGGGCAATTGTGTTGACTGGCCAAATTTTGTATTACTGTAGCAATGATTTCAGGACAGAAACAATGAACAGTTTGTTTAGCTAACTAATTGCTTGAGGAACACTTTCATGTTTAGCCACAAGCCTATTATAATGAAGGCAATAGAATCACTTTTTGTTGTCGTTTTGCTTTAATGCACCCAGTATATTACCTATTGGGAAAATTTCCCATTTTTGTGCCCCTAAAAAGGCAGTTCTCACATGTTTTCTTCTCAGTCCTTTTTTCCTCTGACCTTACAAGATAGACAGTGCCCCTGTGACTCTCTGCAACTCCTGTGACTTTGTTCTTACCAGTCTTCTCCTTTCCTGTTGTCAGCATTCTTGTATGTTCTTTATCAGGCATTAAGAATTAGCTCAGAGCCAGTGGATATGATTCCTTCATCCTGAGCAAAGTCTCAGTATGGGTGGCAGCTTTGCACAATGGTGGGCCATCATCAGTGGATAAGTGGTATCTTCACCATAACAAAGGCACCCAATGGGTGGCCAGCACTATATAATTATCTTGCTTTCTCTGGATCATTTATTATTTCTGAGGACTTTTTTGGAGGTGGGGGGGAGAGAAATGCATCTTTCAAATAGACAAATAGCCTGCTTATTTCTCAGAGAAACTGTTGGCATTGTCACTTTGGAGGGAATGACAATAAGCAAGTCAATCAGCTATCCCCCTTCTGACATTTTCAGGTATTATCCAGAAATGCCATTCTGTTGGGATCAAGATATTTATCTGGATTTTGAAAAGACCCAGACCTAGAATCTTGGATGCATTTTCAGTATACATTCATTTAACGGACTCCAGTACATAAATTAGACAAGAAAATAGTGAAAATCTCTTCTGCCCTTTCCTTTCCCTCTGAAAGAATAAAGTCAGGGATCTCGGGATGAAAACAATGATAATTACCAGCCAACAGGATAAAAGTAAATGTAGAATCTCCATTATCATCTCATTCCCTGGTATTTAAGCACATTACAGGAACAATCATCTGTTAGTTTCTGTACTTTAGGTAGTAATTAGGAGTAAGTGATCATTTAATGCTATTTTCAGACATCACAGTTCTATATATAATTTTCTGTACTAGCCCAATAGGCACACCTTGTCCAGAACTGCAGCTCTGGCATGGGGGGAAAAATATCCCTGTTTTTTTCACTTTGACATTTGTGTTGTGTTTTCTTTCTGAATTCTACAGATCTGAGAAGGGCTGGTTCATTCCTGTTGCTCCTTCAAGAGCTGTCCATGTGCATTTGCTGGGTAGAACTATGTGTGTCCCTGCCCTCACACAGCATGTATACACTAGGTACAAAGGGAAGGTTACAAAGTGTTGTAGTATTCCATTACTAGGAGGTCAACTTTGGAAGCCAGAAAAAAAAATGTACTTCATTTGTACACTTTCTGTAATTATTACCCCATTTGCTCTGGTCCTTACAGGATCCCTCAAAGCCTACCTGCCAATATTATAATTTGTTTATTAAAGCTACATGCCACCCATCTCACTATTCAAAGTGTTTCTAGGCTTTGACCATCTGTCATTGATTTAGAGATTCAAACATATCAATCCTTATCAGGAGTTTCTATCTTGAAGACCTCTGGGAACTAGTGCACTTCATGATATTCAACGGCCCTTCCCTACAGAATTTTCTGCAAAGAAAAAAACCATCTCTTGCTATCTTAAGATTATAATAACAAAGTGATTGCATTAAGAAAAAATTACACAGGCAATATTTTTATTCAAGTACTGTGAAAGAAAAGCTTTGCTTCCATAATCCTTATATGAGCCAAAACATGGCTGATAAATACATTTCTGTTCCAACTGTCAACAGGAACTTGGGCTTGTAAAAATTTGCCAGGACTGTGATGAATTTCAAATCAATACTATTAAATTGCTATTTAGGAATTATTTTATTACAAAATAATAAAGGTGCTGTTTAAAGGCAAAACATTATCCTCAATCCAGATCACCTTTCTTCCCATGTTTCCACTAACCAAAGTACAGAGATGTCTCATTCATCTTTGTCAAGGGATATATTTTCATATTGTTGCTTTTGTCAAATCTCCTGCATGCAGAAAGCCTAAATTCGCCTTCACCTCTTCTGCTAAAACAATTGTTTTCCTTCTTCCTATATAGGCTTGCTCTACAAATTACCAGAGATATCTTATGAATAATGTTGTTGAAAATATAGTCAGGGCTAGGATCACACCAGCTATTAGTCACCCAAGGCTGCTGTTGCAACAGCCTCACTCCTACCCTTATTCCCCAGTCTTTAAGTATTCTCTCCATCCCACTTGGCTTCTTTGGCTTGGGCTTCTAGATCCCCGTCTTCCAGCGTGGCATCTGCATTGTTCATTTCAAGGACACAGTTAGGGGGAAGAAATAGTGTTTCTTAAGATCAGCTGGGACTCAGTCCTGCCCTGCATATACTGAACAGCACAACCAATTGGGTACAGGAACATCTGCACAGAATATGGGCTAGACCTACAGTCCAGGTGGGAGATCCCACAGAAGGTCATGGAGAATAAGAAAACTAAGTCATGTGGGACTTCCAGATCTACATAGACAAACAGGTACTAACCAATCAACCAGACATCGCGATAGTAGATAAGGGTCAAAAAACTGCAGTGGTGATAGATGTAGCAGTGCCCAGTGACAACAACATCAGGAAGAAGGAACAAGAAGTAGAAAGAGGAACTGGGGAAGATGTGGAAAGTAAAGGCCAAAGTGGTACCAGAGGTAGTAGGAGTGCTTGGGGCTGTGACTCCTGAGCTTGGAGAGTGGCTCCAAGAGACCCCAGGAACAACATTAGAGCTCTCTGTCCAGAAGAGTGTGGTTCTAGGAACAGCTAAGATCTTGCACAGAAGCCTCAAACTCTCAGGCCTCTGTTAGAGGACCTGAGATTGAGGAAGACAAATACCACCCATAAGGGCAACGCATGATTTTTAAAAATTCAATTACATTAATATAATTTGGAATTTGGAGCAAAGATTTTCACCTGCAGCAAAAGATACATTCAGTTACTTCACTGGTGCTTGGGGGAGCTTTGTGATGCATATGTGAATATAGTAATCACTGCTTTTTTTCTTTCCACATCACGAGATCCTTCTGGCTGAAAAGAAAGACCTTGTTTAGTTTTGCTTCCAATCCAGCCAGCTAGTAATCTTTCGAGGCCATAATCATTGTGTTCCCCCCAATGCTGTTTCCCAAGGCCGGTATTTATGCTTATCAAGACCTTCCTGTTTAGTTCCTATAAATTAAAAACTTGTCAGAATTTACAGTTAAGCTTAAAGAAACCCCAACACAGATTAATATATGCTTTCTGAAAGTCAAACTTGGGAGGTCCAAAAGAAATAGTGTGGAGTTATAAAGGATTTTACTAAATCAGTAAAATGTGAAATGCTGTGGAATTAAGGATAATGACTCAAATAAGAGTTTGGGTTTTCCAGTTTCAGTGTAATTGGCACTTTCACAAAATTAATTATATAGTTCAATCAGAGCCCATCAATTTTACTTTCCAACTCATATTTTAATGGATTTATCACATGGAGTAATTCTGACTGCAGTTTTTAAATTCTTAGAACTACAATAAAAATATGAGATTCATCTGAACAAACTTCAAACTTGATCAGGTTCTGGGAACCAGCTTCTCCATGCAAATCTGCTTTTTGCAAAGTTACTTATGTCTGGGTTATTCTTTCATTAATGCACAGTAGTGTCTTGAGAAAAAGAAATTAGGAAATGTGATTTTTATGCCACTAACTAGAACATTGGCCTGGAACTGGAACGTGGAACTGGACTCTTTTGAGGTCTGGACCAGAGGTGGGTTCCTCCCAGTTCGGACCGGTTCTATAGAACCGGTAGTAACTTGGCAGCCTGGGTTGCTAGAACCAGCAGCGACCCAGGCCTGCCACGCCCCCGAACCGGTTCTTTCAGCAGCGCCATAGGCGCCGCCATCTTGTTTTTTGCTTCTGCGCATGCACAAAAACTTTTTTTAAGCACTGTGTATGCGCGAAGCACGTGTGAAGCGCGTCCGCGCGGCGCAGCACTGAGCGAACTAGCAGCGAAGAAAAGAAGAACCCACCCCTGGTCTGGGCTATATGATTTGAGCTCTTTTCATCTGATTTCATACCTAGGTTTGAAAACATAGTAGATGTTCAATATTCTGCCCCACCATGATGCCCCCCAAATGTGTTAGGATTATAACAACTAAAATTCCCAGCCTGTTTATTAGGAAATCTAGCAATTGTCATTGAAATACATCTAGAGAATAGTAGGTTGGAGAAAGCTAATCTACATCATGACAGAGAGTGTTGTTTTTGTGGTGTTTTTTTTTAAACCTTCCTGGATTTCTCAGAGACTTTTAGTATTGTTGATCCTTCCCTCTCTCTGGACTGAAAGTGTAGACACCATTTTGCAGTGATTCTTTCTGGAGGGAAGATTCTAAAAACAGCGCTAAGATAGCTTGTTTTCCCAATGGAACTTTCCTTCCAAAATTCCTCAAGATTCAGTTTTCCCTGTCTCTCTTTCTGGATAGCATTACCAACATATCATCGGAGAAGATTTTCCATGAGGTTGGTATCAAATATGTCTTGGCCTAGAAAGTTCTGGCAAAGCCGCTAACAATCCAAAGTCATAAATTGACCATCGTTCCAATACAGTCTAAGTTAAAGTTTTTTTCAACAAACAAAAGCCTGGCCAAGTTCAGAGGGCAAGACAGAAAATGTTTGTCAAGTCTAGCTGCAAGATCAATTTTTCCAGGAACAAAACATTGAGTACAAGCAACTGAAAATTATGCTAGGCCATACTACATTCAGAGCCTTAAATGCAAGAAGTTCTTAGCCCTTTGCCAAGCAAAGCTGAAGCTAGTCAGTTCTGTTTTACCAAAGCTTAACTTATCTGGAGCAGAGCATCCTGCCCATGACACCAAATTTTCCTTCAACTCTCTATCCTCTACATGAAATGTGCCATGAGTGGCACATTTCATGGCCCAAATGAGCCATGACAGAGTCAGGAACAGCAGGCAATATTATGCCTTATCAGCAGTGCTAGAGTCTGAATTAGTAAGACTCATCTGATCTAGCAAGACTCGTTACATGTTTTTTTTCTTCATTTGAAGACGATTTGTAAACATGGCAAAGTATGTGTTTCCCTTCAGTGATGTATATGAATATAGTTGGCTAGATTAGATAGAGCTGTGACAGCTGTAGGGGAACATTTGTTGTTGATGAGTCAGAGTCTCTGAAGAGGACTTCAAGAATACTGTTACTGGGTTCAACACTTCATTTCTAAGGAACTAAACATCATCTTTCCTATGAAGCCCTATAGAGTTTATCTTCTTATTCTTTGCGTAATATTGTATACAGGGGTGGGTTCCTCCCGGTTCAGACCTGAACCGGTAGTGGCCCACTGGTGATGTCACGATGATGTCACCGAACTGGATCGGTCGGTGCTGGTCTGTGGGGGCCGCCATCTTTTTTAAAAAAAAAATTTGGATTTTTTTTTGAATTTTTTTGAATTTTTCTTCCTTCTGAGCATGCACAGAAGCCGACTTCCAGCACTGTGCATGCAGTCACCATCTTTTTTTTGGCTTTGTGTTGTTGTTTTTTCCGGATTTTTTGTTACTGCGCATGCGCGCGCGAAGCATGCGTGCGCCCACGCGGCACGCCCACATGGTGCACCCATGTGGTGCGCCCACACAGGGCGCCCACATGGCGCGCCCATGCAGCGCGCCCATGCAGTGCACCCATGCAGCGCGCCCACGCGGCGCGCCAGGGAGCGAACCGGCAGCAAGGTAATTTGGAACCCACCCCTGATTGTATACCCCAGATGTACATGATTCACCCATTAAAAACAGTTTGAAAACTTAAAAATGCACACAAAGTGCCGTATTTGATCACAGATGATTGAAGATAACTTTCTCATCACCTGTTATAATAAATTCATTTTCCCTGGGTAAACAGATGTTCCTCTTCTTGTAGAACAGGGGTGTCAAACTCATGTCATCACGGCAGCATCACATGACATATCGGGACCTTTTCCCCCTTCGCTAAACCGGGCGTGGGCATGGCCAGTGTATCATGCATCTGGCCCGCAGGCCGGGAGTTTGACAGCCATTTTTGTAGAATAAAATGGACAACTTCTTTTTTTCTCAGTCTTTGGGTAACATGCCAGAGGTGGCTCCCCCAAAGGTGGACAGGGCTCACTAGTAATGGATGGATCCAGGGGTGGGTTCTACTTACCTTCCCTACCGGTTTGCATCGCATCGGAAGTGTATTTTCCCTTTCTATCACATTCAAAACTATATTCTGTATGTTTTGTTCAATTGTAGCTACCATCATATAGGTTTTTCTATCCCAATACAATCTTACTTAGCAGAGAATGTAAAAGATCAGCTATCTGGATAGAAACAAAATGGTGTTATTGAAGGCATAATAAAAGCAGACATTTAATACAATTATTTGTGTAACAGATTGGCTCAACTAACACTCACTGCCCCACCCCCCACCCCCCACAAAAAAAACCCTCTTCTACACACACATAACATACAGAAAACAGACCCTTTGCCTTTGGTCTTTTTGATTTAAATTGTATGATATTATTGTTGATTTTACAAAGTCTGGTTTAATAGTATTTTTTTAAGAAAAGGTTTTTCTTTTTTAAAAAACATCTCTAAAAAAATAGCAGGAGTAATCACGCTAATTTAAAACACAATGCTAAAACAAACTTGTCTAATCTGGCAGACAGAAATATCTGCCATATAAATCCTATACCTCCCAGCTAGCATCTCATCAGGTTGTCTAAAAGCTGCCATGCAGGTTAGTGAGAATGTTTTGTCTAAAGCTCAAAGAGAAGCTGACAAAGACGAAAAAATGTGACGCCCCTTATATGCTTTAACTCAAACAAAAAAAGGCTGATAACTACAATCTGCTGAATTATACCATAGGTCTATCCAATGCAATAATGGCCATAGTTAGTCAGATACTTCTAGAAAGTTCACAAAAAGGTAGCAGGACAACACACATTTTATTTATTTGTTTCTATTATCTGGTATTCAGCAGTATATCATGTCTCAAAAGCACTTGGATGAGATTTAATTAAAGCAGGTGCACATACAATATTTCAAACTGTTACTTGGCCATCAGGTTAAGAAGGCAGGAACAGGTCAAAATAGGTAAGAAATTGGTAAAAGAATTACCAGAAAGAATCCATACTACCCAACATATGGATTAGGAATGTAGATGACACTTTTACCATAATAAAAAAGGACCAATTAGAGAACAATCACAAAACCATCAACATCTTCAAAGGAATCCAATTCACAAAGGAAGAAGAAAACAACAACACACTATCCTTCCTGGATATCTTTATCAACAAAGACTATGATAGCAAACTAGAAACACAACTGTACCAAAAAAAACCCCTCACATTAACCTAGTGCTCTACTGCCCTAACCCTAACCCAACCTCCCACAAGAGAAGCTGTATAAAAACACTATTTCGATGAGCACAAACTGCAGCAACCCTGGACAGCAGAAAATAGAAACAGATCATCTGTATAACATATTCCAACAAAATGAATATTCACACAACTTCATCAAAAAGTGCCTGATCACTCAACCCAATACAGCACAAACAACCCAATCTATAAAAGAATAACACTGCCATACATCAAAAACATCTCAGAAACCACCAACAGACTATTACAACCATGTGGCACCAGTGTAGCATACAAACCAACTAGAGCCTTCCAAAACCTTCTAAGTAAACCAAAAGACCCAACAGCCCCAGAAGAAAAAAACAGGAGTCATTTACAAGAGACAGTGTAAAGACTGCAACAGCCACTACGTAAGACAAACAGGCAGACGATTAGCAGAATGCATCCATGAACACCAACTAGCATTCAGAAGGCATGATGAAAAATATTATATGCTGAAGAGATATTCAAGGAAACTTGATTGGATGAAGATGAGAATAGTTTTAAAATTGGAGGAAGAACCATCAATAAAATGCACTGTGTTGAATATGCTATTCTGCAAGCTGACAATAGAAATGATTTGCAAGCCCTAGTAATGTAAGTCGAGGAGAGCAGTGAAAATATGAGATTAAAATTAAAAACCAAATTATGGAAATATATACAGAGCCAGCCTTAGACAATGAAGATACTGAAATATTGGGTAGTTTCTGCCTTTTAGGAACAACTATCTACACTAAACGAACCAGCTGTCAAAAAAAAAAATGCCAAAAAACCACTTTGGTGTTGAAGGAGATGTCGGTGAATACTATGGATACAAAAAAAAAAGCAATGTATCATCAAACAAATAAACCTAAAATTTTCACTCAATCCAAAAATGACAACACTAAGAAGATCCTATTTTGGACACATTATGCAAAGATCTAGCTCTCTAAAAAATGCTGGGAAAGGTGGAAGGAAGGAAAAGAGATAACTAGCTGAAGGATTGATAGATTCAATTACATCAGCAATGGGTGTACCATTGGCTGATCTAAAGGACCAGGTTGGGCATCCTGGAGAAAAACTATCCATATGGTTGCTAAGAGTTGACATTGATTTGATGGCACACAATGAATCAATCAGGAAAATAAGAATATATTTGATATTAAGGCCATCAATGCAATATACTGTACATTGCATATGTGCAAGTTGGATGTTTTACAACATATTAAATCAGCACAGCTTGACCTTGTATGTGCATGATATCCTTGATAAGGTTATTTGTATCAAGAGAAAATCTTTCTTATTGAAAATAAGAAAATGTATTTGCAAAACTTAGTTTCAGAAACATAAATTAAGCAGAAGTTAACTTCTTTTCCTTCCCTTTTCAAATACTTTGGATTGCAATGTTATGTTTCCTGGAATCAAATGAATATTGCAGTTCTTAAAGTTCTAGTTAAATGTTTACTCAGAAGTAACAAAGTGTTACTTCTGAGTAAACATTTAACTGGAACTTTAAGAACTGCAATATTCATTTTATTTAGGAATCAATCCCTTTGAATTAAAAGAAAATTATTTCCAGATCAATATGCAGAGGATCTACCTGCCAATGAATTCTATTAAAATATTTAAAAATGTGGAATTTGTATTAGTTGTTTCATGCAAATGTATGACTGCAACTTCACAATGTTATGTGAATCTAGAAGTTTATGAATTTTTTAATCTTTATGAATATCCCCCATATGTGTTTGTACTTTTAGATGAGTAGAAGAAATAGTACTTTTATTATTTTATAGTCTTTATGAGGATTTTTAGGTATACAATTAAATGAAAATACCCCTAATACGATTTGGTAAGCAGCTCTTTGATAGATAGAATTACATTAAAATAATGAAAACTGGAAATACTGAAAGCTTGCTCAGAAATCCTGATTATGGTCAAAAATCTTCAATAAACTAGCAAACCCCAAATGTATGGAAGTTTCAAAATGGCAAGATATAGTAATTGCTGGGGTTCTTCCTTTTTGTTGTTATTGTTAAAAAATGGAAAGGAACAGCTTTTGAGGTACTGTAAATGTGATGAGTGTTTGAAACCTTATGGAGAAATTAGATCTTGGGGGAGCTCAGCTGTTTTTTGCCATCCCATCATCATGTAGGAAGAAAAATCCAGTCTGGTTCCATACTGGGAGAAAGACACTGGAAATAAAATGGAGGCTGGCTGGTTGAAAAGAAGGTCTCTGTTTATTTGGTTTCCAGAAATTTCAGTGACAGCAGAATGTTTCTGGAGTAGCTGACAAAATGGCTGAATGAATGGATGGATTTTTATAGGGTTCTGGGGTTTGGTGATTGAGATGCTCTAGGGGGTTGTGCAATGTAGTGAGTCTTGTGTCTTTTAGTATTTCAATGGTGGTGGGTTAATCCAATTATATCCTAAAGGTCATGTCCTGTCCTTAGAATTTGTGTGGGGGGGATGTAAATTCTTAATCCCATCAGCTCCAGCCTGGGGGAGCAGGGCTGAAGGCATTTTGTTATGAATAGGCTGGTCTGGATTTATTAATGGGAACACAATATCCATCTCTAAGAACTTCAGAGTTCTACTTGAGGCAGCTTGAGTTTTCCTATAGTACACGCGGCGTCACGTGACATATCGCGACATTTTCCCCCTTTGTGGAGCTGGGGTGGGTGTGGCCTGCGCATGATGCATCCAGCCTGTGGGCCACCAGTTTGACAGCCCTGCTAGGAAGACTGGGGTTGCTGTCTGCCTTTTGGAGCATGTTTCTCCATTTCTCCTTTGGGGAAATATAATATTCTGCCTCTTTTAATATTCCCCAAAATATTTCATTCTCTGGGTGGGGGGCTTCCCACAATCATTTATTATTTCAAAGTTTTCCAAGGTCAGATATTCCTGATTTGAAAGAGCTGGTCTCATAGACCAGACCAGACAAACAGGGTGGCAGAAAGAGGAGCTGAAGGTCAACTGTTACTATTCTAATACTGTTTTTAATAGTGTTTTTTTTAAAAACCTTGCAGCTTATCAGGACCCACATAATTAGCACAAAGTCATCAGGGCGCTACAAGATCAGATTTGTGTGATATTACAGAGAGTCAAGACAGACTTAAAGGCAGTGATGTGAACAAAGCAACAGCCTTACTAACAGCTGGTGTTTATACTTTCATGCAATCTTGACAATGCAGTTCTGATTGGTTTATAAGGCCATGAGTTGAAATGATGAACATTTGGTTCTGATCCCAGCTTTCAATATCAGGCCACTGAATTATATAACGAGAACTTGAGAGAACAATAAAGTGGTTGCCGTCCAGTTAAAAGAGTAAGAATAAATGTGAACCGGGTTTCCATGTAATTAGAGGACCTAATGATGAAGAGATACAATTGTTCCTTTATTTCAGAAGTGAAATATTTCAGATCCAGAAATCAGCACTGAATATTTAATGTGTGATTAAATTTCAATCATATAAATATTTTATGGGATGAAAGCAATCTTTTTCTATTATGTTTTTAAGACCAAGAACAAGGTTTGGGAAAACCAAGCATGAGAATGATTGCTTTCTCCAGTGTTTATACCCAACACGTGGAGTGATGCCTTGTGGAGGAAGACTATTAAGTCTCATGGGACCTGGCCAATAATAGACTCATCTTTATGAATAGGTTGTTGTTTTTTAAAATCCATCTAAATATTGGTTTCTCTTAATAATGACAACAATTACTTCTGCAACATCATACATTTATGATTGGCCAATTGCAAATTCATGCCATTACAAAAGCTGATTTCTCTGTGCTTTAAAATAAAGAACGTGGACCTTTTGTTAAATTTCTATCATGTGTTAGAAAAGTCTATGATTCAATTAATGAAATCAGCTAAAGGAAATTATCATGAAATTTTAACAACATGGCTAAACATTTGTGCTTAAAACTCTAAGGGTTTTGAAGTTTTCCTGTTTTCAAATAAAACACAAGCTTGGAATTAAATACATGTGTATATGCTTGTATGCCCATGTGTGTGCAGAAACACACACACACACACACACACACACACACACACACACAAAGCTTTCCTCAGAGAGTGGGAAGATAATTTATCAGTAGATGTATGCTAGCAAAACCCAGTGTTGCTCCATCCACATCTGTTCACCAAATGTAAATATGGCATGTTTTACAGCACCTTGATCATACAAATATCTAAAAATGAATCTGCAGCTGATTTATTTCTAAGTAGTTCATTTCCTGCTGACATTTAAAGATTCTCTACAAAAGTCCATGTAAAAATTCAAAGTTCATCATTCCAGCCTTTTAGTTTATCACACAACCAGACAGACTGCAGAGCTTGGGTGACTTGTAAAAACTTAAAGGAATACTCAGAAAGGGGAATATTCTATATCTATGTACATATAGCAGGGGTGGGTTCTAACTTACCTCGCTGCCGGTTCGCTTCCTCCTCGCGCCTCGCGGGCGCACGCGCATGCGCAGTGCAAAACAATTTTAAAAAATCAAAAAAATGCCAAAAACAAGATGGCAATGCATGCGCAGTGCCGGAAACTCGGCTTCTGCACATGTGCAGAAGAAGAAAAAAAATTTAATTTTTTTTTAAAAAAATTTTTAAAAAAAGATGGCGGCACCCACAGACTGGCACCGACCGAACTGGATCGGTGATGTCATCGTGACATCACCAGTGGGTCGCTACCAGTTCGGGCGAACCGGTCCGAACCGGGAGGAACCCACCTCTGACATATAGATGTTGATATGTGTCAGCACATGCATAGTGCCATTGGAAATATTACAATCAGAAAAAATGCACCGAATTTCTTTTCTCCCAGCCTCCTCCAAAACTTCTCCACAACCATTATTTGCTGTTCTCAAAACATGCAAAATCCTACCCAGATGAGAAATTTTACAGACTGCTTTTACAAGAGACTTTGCTTTCCTCCTTGCATTTCCTGGGAGTCTGCAAAGTTACTGTATTAACAAATATAATCCATATGCATTTCTAACTTGCACACACTTTTATCGTAAAGAAAACCATAGCAGGAAGGATGATCAGTATCAGATAAACTATAAAAGCCAAGTACATTAGTTGGGTAACATAATGTGTAGCCTCATGGCAGTGGCGAAATCCATTTTTTTTTTACTACCGGTTCTGTGGGCATGGCTTGGTGGGCATGGCATGGCTTGGTGGGCGTGGCTTGGTGGGCATGGCAGGGGAAGGATACTGCAAAATCTCCATTCCCACCCCACTCCAGGGGAAGGATACTGAAAAATCTCCATTCCCACCCCATTCCTGGGGGAAAGGATATTGCAAAATCTCCATTCCCACCCCACTCTGGGGTCAGCCAGAGGTGATATTTGCCAGTTCTCCGAACTCAAAATTTTCGCTACTGGTTCTCCAGAACCTGTTAGAACCTGCTGGATTTCACCCCTGCCTCATGGTCATTAGGTTTTCCCTACTAAGATTTGTCCTTTTAACTGATAACATTCATTCCCCATTATTCTGTGTGTTCAACTATAAAATCCAAATATATCTTCATGTTAAAAAGTATGAAGTTTTAAAGTTATACAAACGTGAAATCAAGTCTGGAAAGGCACAAGCCCCTTAGAGGAAGCAGCAAAAATAAAATGGTGAATAGCTAGAAGAGTGATATCAGCAGCATATGGAAGCTGGCAATCCTTTTCATGGTAACTTATAAATACAATATTACTGAATGAATTAGAACTTATTTTCAAATACCAGTACATAGGAATGGGCTGAATTTTCTCATGCCTGTTTTTCAGACCCATGAGATTAAACAAAACAAAGTGTTCCTTGAGTTAAGCTTAACTGCTAACTTCTGTTAATTATACAGAAACATCCATATAATTTTCTTGGCAGTGATATAAACATGGTTTCCACTGCCTTCTTCCAGAATTTTATTTTACAGTATTGTTTTACTTTTCTGTCCCGTCTGCAGTTCTGGAATTTCCTGGTGATTTCTCATCTAAGAATTAATTAAGTCCAACCCTGCCTACATTGTTTAAGATCTGTCAGCTTCAGCAAGGTGTTGCCACCTCTATGGTATTAACGCTATGGGGGATTAAAAGAGATCAATACAAGACTGCTGATTTCTGATGATTATAAAGCCCTGGATAGAAGTTTCCCAACCAGAAAGAAGTAGCTGATTCTGTCTTCCTTGGAAGATAACAGCTATTGCGTTAATTCAGACTCATAACCATTGTTGCAGGGGTGAAATCCAGCAGGTTCTGACAGGTTCTGGAGAACCGGTAGCGGAAATTTTAAGTAGTCGGGAGAACCAGCAAATACCACCTCTGGCTGGCCCCAGAGTGGGGTGGGAATGGAGATTTTGCAATATCCTTCCCCCAGGAGTGGGGAGGGAATGGGGATTTTGCAGTATCCTTCCCCTGCCACACCCACCACGCCACACCCACCAAGCCACGCCCACAGAACTGGTAGTAAAAAAAATTGAATTTCACCACTGCATTGTTGGCAACATAGCATACCAAATCAAACAAGCTGGATAAGCAAGATTTCAAGGTCAAACTTGCGGGGGGGGGGAATAGTAGTGGAAATCACTTCTGCCCTACTGTTGCAAGAAAAGCTAAGATTACTCTGAAGTTATCCATTTGCATATTAAGCAAAGCTTCACACATATTTTGCCCCAAAATTGCTATTCCCAACCTGGATTTGCTGATGTGTGGACATCAAGCCTCTCAGCTCTCACAATGTCATCAGCAAGGATTTCTTATCCAGGGAACAGCTAATTGAACAAAGATAATTTAAACTACAATAGTACCTAAGGGATAAAATAAGCAAATGAATACTCAGTGGTGGGTTGCTGCTGGTTCGGACCGGTTTTCTCGTACCGGTAGCGGAAATTTGCATCCACTTGCTGAACCGGCAGCGATGGCCGGTTGTCCATGCCCCCAAACCAGTTCTTTGGTCGCCGCGGCTGGAAAAGAACCCTCTGTGCATGCGCAGAAGGTCATTTCCGCATCGTGACGTAGGCACGTGCGCTCACTTCTCTCGCACGCGCAAAACATGCACTTCCGTCGCGATGCGAACCGGTAGGGAAGGTAAGTAGAACCCACCCCTGAACATACTTCAGAGGTAGCCAACATTAATATATGTTACTACTTAACTAAAAGTAGTAACATATACTAATTAATCTGAGCCAAAGAAGAGGGAGAGAAGAAATGGCATTTCTCAATAAAGCAGTTTTGCTATCAAAAGATGTAAGATGCATAGCAGAGGCTTGATGTGAAGCACTCGAGAGAGAAGCAGCTCATCTTAATATAAGTCTGGTTTGGCTGAATGTATAGTATCTCAGATCACTAAGCATGACTTAAATAAATCTTGTGAACACTGTCCTGTTCTAGATTCTAGACAAGATGAGCAGCACAAAAATCTAATGAATATGAAAGTGAATTAACTATCTGAACATGGAAAAGTATTTTTCGGAGTATAAGACGCACCTTTTTCCCCCCTAAAAGAAGCTGAAAATTTGGGTGCATCTTATACTCCGAATGTAGCTTTTTCGAAGCTTTTTTTTCAGCCCTAACGAGGTGCTAACAGTGAAGCGATCTTGGTGCTAACAGTGAAGCGATCTTCCATGCTTTGCTAGCTAAGCGATCTTCCCTTTGCCTGTTTTTTTCATTGCTACTCCCTCCGTTTGCTAGCTAAGCGATCTTCCCTTTGCCTGTTTTTTTCATTGCTACTCCCTCCGAAGGTTTTTTCCAGCCCTAAGTCTTTGCAGGCTTATTTCATGGCTACTCCCTCCGAAGGTTTTTTCCAGCCCTAAGTCTTTGCAGGCTTTTTTCATTGCTACTCCCTCCGAAGAAGGTTTTTTTAAGCCCTAACCAGGGGATAAAATAATGTGCCGAAGCTGACCAGACTAAGGACGCTAGCCAGATGAATACCTGGTAGGCAGATTTTCCCCCCTATTTTCCTCCCCAAAAACTAAGGTTATACTCCGGTGCGTCTTATACTCCGAAAAATATGGTAAGTTACTAATTTGGAACAAGACAAGATATTAAGCCAACTTCTAGTAAGGCTTAATATCCTGGCATATTTTGAAGACTTTAACCTTATGGTTTACATGATAAGTTTTTGTTAAGTATTTGTTTTGTTTCATGTAAAGAAAACAAGTGTTCACATCTTGTTTGGTATACATTTTCTTAATTTTGAGCTCCCAGTAATGTGTAAAACCATAGGAACATACCTTATTATATCAAATAGACATCCATAGACAGCCACTATGTTTCTGAAATAAAGAAAGCATTTTATCTTTTTTCATAAAAACTGGTATAACCAGCCACTCTGTGGTATTTCAGGCAATGTTTTTCAGTTATGCATTGAATATAGTTTGTCAATCAACTTCCAAGTGACCAGAGACCTTCTGTTACAGGATCATGTCCATAAAAGCAATAGGGCTGAACATCTTTTTTGCCATTTTATAGATTTGTGGGAAGTCTAAAGGTTGGAATTAGAGTACTTCGCATTCCATAGACCTTATACTCCCACTTTCACTCTTATTTTTTATTAGCCTTTCCGGCTGAAATTTGTGCCTCTGAAATTCAACAATTTTGCTGGTAAATGTTGGTAAATCTCTGGATTCTTTGTGACGTATAAAAGAAGTGTGGGTGTGACAAACAGCTCACACTTGTCCTAGAGTCTCTGTCACAATATATAAAATTGAACTAAATGGATGAAAGGTCTGTCTGTCTAGCTGGTTCACATTTCAAACTTAGCTATGGTTTGCTTAACCATGATATATTGACGAAGCCATTGATAGGTATAGCCACCATGCTAAATTATAAATCATGGTAAAGCAAGCACAATACTGGGTTTACACATCAAGCTAAGTTGGACCCAGACCCAAATTATATTGTATAAATTAGATTAGATTAATAATAGAGTTGGAAGGGACCTTGTAGGTCATCTAGTCCAACCCCCCACTCAAGCAGGAGTCCCTACACCAATTCAGACAAATGGCAGTCCAATCTCCTCTTGAAAGTCTCAAGTGTTGGAGCTCTCACAACCTCCAAAGGCAAGCTGTTCCACTGGTTGATCGCTCTCACTGTCAGAAAGTTTCTCCTTATCTCCAGGTTGAATCTCTCCTTGGTCAGTTTCCATCCATTATTCCTTGTCTGGCCTTCTGGTGCCTTGGAAAACAGCCTGACCCCCTCCTCTCTGTGGTAGCCCCTCAAGTATTGGAACACTGCTATTATGTCTCCCCTGGTCCTTCTCTTCGCTAGACTAGCCATGCCCAGTTCTTGCAACCGCTCTTCATATGTTATAGTTTCCAGTCATCCTGGTTGCTCTCCTCTGCATTTTCTCTAGAGTCTCAACGTCTTTTTTGTAGTGTGGTGACCAAAACTGGATGCAGTACTCTAGGTGTGGTCTAACTGAGGCTTTATAGAGTGGTAATAGTACCTCCCTAACTGTGATATGGTTTTTTTTGGGGGGGGGGCTTATTCAACAATTTTTAAAGCACACTACAATAGCAGCTGAGAACACTCATAACACTTAAAAACAGTCCCATGCTATCAGTACCCCAGGCTTAATGACAAAGCCAGTTTTTAGTGCCTTGCAAAAGGTCAGCAAGATTGGAGTATGTCTCATTTCTGGGAGGGATGATGTTCCAGAAGGCGAGTGCCAAAGCAGAAAAGGATCTCCTTCTGGGTCCTGACAGGTGATGCTCTCTCACAGATGGGATCCTCAGGATGTCTCTCCTGCCAGATCTAACAGGACAGATAGACACCACCGAGGAGAGACAGTATACCCTAAGTAACACACAAGGTTATTTAAAAAGGAAGTTGCACTGCAGCTGCAGTGGACTGTGGAAGAAGCAGATTATCTGTCCCCTTTCAGTCCCAGGTCAGACCACGATAAGAATTGAAATAGCATTGATTCCAATGACCTTGGATGGCACTGAAAGGTGGATGGAGCATCTACCCTTGCTCTTCTTGATCTTCGAATGGTTTTCAATCTTATCAATCATGCTATCCTTCTATCTGTGAATTTGGGTTGTACTCAGTGGTGAAATCTACTTACCTTCCCTACCGGTTCGGAAGCGCGCGCTTTGCGCATGCGCAGAGGGTTAAAAACAGGAAAATGGCGATGTCCGGGCAGGTGGGCGGAGCCTCATGCTGCCGCTGCTATCGGTTCTCTGAACCACCGGCAACTGCCGCTACCGGTACGCCCGGACCGGGCCGAACCGGTAGCATTTCACCCCTGGTTGTACTGATGCTCTTCCTTCCTTCAGGGTCAGTTCCAATCAGGGTTAATGGAAGGAGAAATCTAATCCATGTCCCCTACTTAGTGAGGTGCTGCGGGGCTCAGTCCTTTCTCCTCCCTTGTTTAACATCTACATAAAGCCACTGGATCTGTTACTTTGGGGTAACAGTGTTACCCAGCTGTATATCTCCATCCCTGATTGATGCCATGGAAGTCTTTCTCAGTGCTCAGTGGAGGCTGTGTGGGTTTAAATGGGACACAATGTGCTTCAACTCAGTCCTAGCAAAATTTATTCACTTCCAAAATATAATTCTAACAGTAAAATCAGATGGGTTCTCCTTCCAACAGTTCACCTCCACCCCATAAAGAAATATCTGTGTCTTCATATTATCTTACATAAATGTCAATAGTGTACTATTTACTATATTCAGTTTATTAAAGGATCATCAGAAGCTAGAATTGTATTATTAAACTGCTCTACTGATGGAGAATATTTGTAGCCCAGGTTTGAAATGAGGGGCCCTTGGTGCTCTCTGAGCTTGGTTGTTTTCTTACAGATGTTTGCTCAAACTAGCATATTGAGCACTGATGATGTGATTACTCTAGTTTGAGTAATGAAAGATCTGCAAGAAACAACTACCAAGCTCTGAGAGCACCAAGGACCCCTCAAACTGCTCTACTTTATGAAGATCAAATAAACAATCAAACAAACAAACAAATATCCTGGATTTGCTTTCTAATGTCCTCTTACTAGAAATCTTGCTACTTCACAGGGGGATGTTTCTGAGGCTTTGGTCAATTATTTATTAAAAAGTTAGACTTACTTTTAATAGAGAAACAAACAGCACCATCTACTGATGCATCAACTGTATTATTAAAATCAACAGGAAAAATATCATGCAACAAGTTTTCAAGAAGATTATCTTCAATATCTTGAAGTTAAACTCCAGAAATAACAGAAAATGTAAGAAAATCTATTTCACTGAATTGCCCAATGTACAACCTATGGAATTTAATGAACAAGAAAACCAAATCCATATGGTCAGACAACTGATTGGCTGACAGAATCCAAAATCAAATCAGATGACAACCAATACAGTGACCAGCAAATAGCCAAACAACATTTGCTGTCTTCTACTGGTTTTCCAGCTTTTTGTAGACTGGATAGATTATCCCTAGAAAATGACTTGAAGCCAACAAACTCAGGATGTCATGTACCAATAACAAACAGAATGCCAGGAAAATCTCAATTGACACTCCTCTTTTTCTGAAACACTTGATATTTATTTATAGATATTTTCTAGTCCTCTGGGGTAGAAAAATCCAAATAAAATAGTGAAATGAGGATATTATGAATAGGGATTTCTTGGTATTCCTTCCCATTTTGCTTTTTAAGCTGTTGGGAGAAAATGAGTATGTTCCTTTAAGAAGTGTACCTTATGAGACTGAGTCCAAGCCTTCCATATTCAGGCTGATATGAACCATAATGCCCAGGACAGGAAATGTGGCAGGAAAGTATGCACTGAAAAATCAATGAACTCTGAGAAGAAACTCTTTTGTAACCCTTTGGTTTGCTCATTATTGAACAAGCAAAGCAAAGCTATTTCTTAGCACATGTGTTTTCAGTATTCATGACAGCATTTCCATCTCCTTCAGCTCTGTTCCTCCAAAGCCATTTATTAAAAAAAAAAAAACCACTTTATTCCACTTACCTCTATTCCCTTCTAAAAATCTCCAACCCCATTCTTACTCATCAGTTTCCAATGCCCCCATTTTCTTTCTTTCTTTCTTTCTTTCTTTCTTTCTTTCTTTCTTTCTTTCTTTCTTTTGTTTGGAAATTTATATTGGTGCCTATTCGCACATGGAGACTCAAGGCGGCTTACAAGAATATAAAACCTCCTATAAAAACAATAAAACTAATAAAAGAGAGAATCATATAATAAAATAATATAATAAAATAACCCCCCACCCCCCCGTCCCGGTGACAACACATCACACGGGCCATTTAATGGGCTCCATCCCGCTCTGTGTTCCCCAGGCCCGCTGGCAGAACCAGGTGTTCATCGCCTTCCGGAAGAGTGTTAGAGTGGGGGCCATTCTAATCTGGGGGAATGATGTTCCAGAGAGAGGGAGCCACCACAGAGAAGGCCCTTCTTCTGGGTCCCACCAGGTGTATCTCCCTAGGGGATGGGACCCGCAACATTCCTTGCCTCCCTGCTCTGGTGGGTCAGGTAGATGCAGGGGTGGGTTCTAACTTACCTTGCCGCCGGTTCGCTTCCTCCCACGCCACATGGCTGCGTGCGCATTGCACGCCACGCAGGCAGGCGTGCATGCGCAGTACCAAAAAATCAGCTTCTGTGCATGCGCAGAAGCAAAACAAGCAAAAAATAGCAAAAAAATAAAGCCGAAAACAAAATGGTGGCGCATGCACAGTGCCGGAAACTTGGCTTCTGTGCATGCGCAGAAGCAAAAAAATCCCCCCCCAAAAAAAAAAATTCAAAAAAAAAAATAATCCAAAAAAACAGATGGCGGCGTCCACGGACCGGCACCGACAGAACCATATCCGTGACGTCATCAACGGTTTACTACCAGTTCTATAGAACCGGTGCAAACCTGGAGGAACCCACCTCTGGGTAAATGTGTCCTGCAAGAGACGGTCCCTCAGATAACCTGGTCCCAAGCCATGAAGGGCTTTAAAGGTGACAACCAGCACCTTGAATTGCACCCGGAAGCAAATTGGCAACCAATGCAGCTCCCACAGAAAAGGTGATACATGTGCACACCAAGATCTGCACAAAACCATGTGGGCCGCTGCATTTTGCACCAACTGGAGCTTCCAGATGCTCTTCAAGGGCAGCCCCATGCAGAGTGCATTGCAAGACACTCTCGTGTGTCTTCTTTCTTTCAGTTTAAGGTTGTTGAAGCAGTTTGGACTATCTAGCAACTGTAGATTAATCCTCCTAAACTAACAGAGACAGAACTAGTTAGTACGTGATGAAAATCATCAGGAAATCCCAGGGCCATAATAGTATTAGATTAGAAAGCAAAAAAATAAATAAATCACAAGAGGTGGCACTGGCACTACAAACTTGCAGTGGGATTAAAATGGCATGAATAAAATGTCCAGTCCTTATAAGCAAACCAGGTACATTGCTAAAAACAAGATATTAGAAAGAAAACTAATGGATAAGTGTTTTGTTATTATTGTTTGTTCTTGTTGCAATCAGTTTTTGGGAAAGAGAATAGACTTGGGCAGAAAGAAGCAATAGCTTACTAATAATAACATGGGGTTGGAAGCAGAAAAAGCTTAAGTTTATACTAGCAATAGCACTTAGACTTATATACTGCTTCACAAGTGCTTTGCAGCCCTCTCTGAACAGGATGGAAGGCCGAGTCAACTTTGAGCCAGTCAGGATTGAACTGCTGGCAGTCGGCAGAATTAGCCTGTAATACTGCATACTAACCACTGTGCCATTACATCTACACGAGAGCAGGGATCTCCAACCTTGGCAACTTTAAGTCTTGAGGACTTCAACTCCCAGAGTTCTTCAGCCAGCTTTGCTGGCTGAGGAACTCTGGGAATTGAAGTCCACAAATCTTAAAGTTGCCAAGGTTGGAGACCCCTGCACTAGAGAGTATAATATGTAGACAGCAGTGGGATCATGGAGAGTGAATCCAAGGAGTTTACTGAATAATTAAGACCTTCAGCTCTGTTGCTCTAATTTAACTGTGTTCTGATGAATCCCATTCAATGGGAAAACAGTGAAGAGAACATAGGACATTTTAGCAAGGTGTCCAGATAAGATACAGAAGGGTGCTCCTAAACAGAAAAGGCACTGCAAACACTGCTTCCAGTCCAAAGCTGAGGAACAAGTAAAGGACTCAGGGCATCTGTTCGGATAATCCACTCATTCTAAGGAGAATTATACCAATCCTTTGGTTTGTTTTATCAATTTCAGTCATGGAAAATTCTTTTCTGTTGTTGCTGGAGTCATTAATGTGTCTCTTTGCTCATAACATCTTCTTCTCCACCTCTCCAAAACTGAAACACATTTCTGGACAATCAGATAACAATATGAAAAATAAACAGGCGTTCTGTTCACTGTTAGTAGTTTTAAATGATCTCAGGATGGCATTCTTCCCCACTGACAATACACGGGATATGCTGGAGATGCTTTTTTAAAAACTCTCCCCCCCCCTTTGCATTTAAAAGCCAATCAAAACGACTTGTCTTCCAGCTTAAACAATAGTGAGTTTTGAAACACCTCAAAGTACATGTGTATGTTTTAAAATACAAATGCTTGGGGAATCTGGATAGCTTATTTCCTCATCTTAGAGCAGCCATTTTCCTAGTGCAAGAATGTCTGTCACATCTTGAAAATCATACTGTACATCCAGATGACAAGGACCACCTGTGCAGATAAATGGAATGGGTTTCTTTCAACAAATAAAGATGTGTGAACAGCATCAACAGATTTACATAATCTGTTGATTTATGTGAATCAACAGAAATAGATGCTTCTCCACAGCTCTATCAGTAAGACGAGGGACAGATTGGTCCATCAGAGACTTTTAGGTTTATCAATGCTATTTTTGAGAATCATCTGGTTGTTCAGGTTATTTAAACTAAGATATTGAAGCCTATCATTCACTGTCAAAACTTGCCCAGATAGACTCGGTATGGAAGAAGACTTGGATAGATTTCAGGTTGGGTTTAACTGCAATGATTAGTTTCAATATAAGAGAGTATCTCTAGCTCAGGGTTAAACTATGGAATCCTTGGTTATGTCTGAGCTTGGTCATTTACTTGCCAACATTTCATTGTCTGACTAGGCAACATCATCAGTATTGTATTGTACTGATGTTACAAATGAACAACCAAATTAGGACAGCATCAAGGACTCCACAGAGCAATTATCGGTATTTGCAAACTGTTTAAATAGTTGAAAAGGCTTTGAAATGGCTGAAGAGAGGTTATATCCACCCATGTTTAGGTAGGTTTTTCATTGCATCCTTTTAATTTATTCTATTTTATACTGAAGTTAAGGCAAGATTATTTTCATTAACACATTAAGCATAAACTACCCATCCACATTTTATGTTGAGCAAACTCATCCTGTGAGATTAGTTTATGAGCCAATGTGTCATGAAAACCAGAAAGTCAGGTTGTATATAAGCTTAGTTAACTATGGGCAAGTATATCATGTAAATGGCCTAAATTATTAAAATTCCACATGTTCTCAGTGTAATTATGCCATGCTTAATCCTGTAAGCAAGTCAAGCCATTAGCTGTGCTCAAATGAGCAAATCTTGGCTTAATAAGGAACAGGTCAGACAAGCTTCACTTAATTATAGTATCCTGCTATAGCCAGGATACCATTTAAAATGTGGCTGTTGCTGTATTTTATGCAATAGTTAACAGTAGCAGTCTGAAGACAGGTTGTTTTCTTGGGTCTCTCAAAGAAAGTGGCAAAATAACTATCCTTAAACCATAGTTTATTTTAACCTATTGTCACCTGGTTTGCATTTAGCAAGAGATAATAAACAATGGTTGAAAAACCCCTGATAAAAAGCTCATTCATATCTTAAGGCAAACTATCTTTTCCCTAATGCAACATTGTCTTTGTCTAAAACATCATTCCATAAGTTACTCAAACACTCAGCCTTAGGCAAACAATGTCTTTTATTATGTAATATCAGTTCATCCATTTGAGCAGATTCTTCAATGGACAAAAATAGTGTCCATGAACACATTAGATTCTTCCAATGACCATCTGGCATTCATTGCCTTAATATTTTAGTTCCCATGTGATTTAGCCACACAACTGAACCCTGCTTAATTGTGACTTAATAATACTCTCTAAAATATTGTGCCCAATTAGAACTGAGAAAGAAGCCAACATTTACATAATTGCTGTGCCTTCCAACTTGTTTTTAAGGCTATAATCCAGCATGCGTGCTTAAGCCACTGAGGGTCTGAGGCTACAGTGTAGTGCAACTTTATCAGTTGCATAATAGGCAAACATTAGAGGGAAAACCATTCTCTTCTGCTGCAGACATCAAGGGAATCAGTCTAGAAACACTTTCTAACACTTTCTCCCAAGAGAAATGCACAGCTTCTAGTTGCAAAGTGGACTTTTGCTTGTGACACAATTTTTTAGCATCTGTAACTGTTTTCAAATGTAGCACTGGCTTTTCATTAGCCAAGTTTTAGGTGTGGTGGCAGCCCATTTGGAAAGATTTTTTGAATTATTTTGAAAGCATTTTAGCTACTTTTTTAGTTTATATATCGAATCCCACTGTCTTGTTGAAAATTAAACATGTAAATGTATATTAGAGAATTTAATCACTTTAGGCATTTAACTACATTTAAACAATAACTGCAAACTGAATTGTCATGAAAATTGTGTTGTTATAACTACTATTATTTGTTAGATTTTATATAGCCACCTGCTCCATTGGACTCTGCAAATATTTTTAATATAAAATTTAATTTAATATAAAATCAAAACAATCAAAAACATAAAATTGAACAAGACAGTCCAGATTAAGAGTATCCATTAACACAAAGCACAATAGCCCATCCCCACCCTGTAACCAACACATTAACCACACAAAAAAAAAACCCCAAGACTTTTTGTGAACCAAATCAGAAGATTAAAATCACCCTCAAACAAAAATAAACAAAAATAAAAGTTTATGGTGCCCTTAGATTTCAAGCCAAGATTCCAAACTGCATACTTGGGAGGTCCTCTGGGATTCCTGGTTTCTGCCCAAGCATCAGGTGGAACCTGTGGTTGGAAGAGCCATTGGCCAGTTTCAGTGGCTACAGCAGTTGCACTAAATTCTGGCAATTGTCCCTCATGCCCTCATCACATGATTAGTGCACTGTAATGCACTCTACTTTAATCTTGCCAGATTATTCAGAAACTATAATTGGTCCCAAAAGCAGCAACCTGGCTACAATGCTGCTCAGAATCTATTGGAGTTGGGCAGCTAATACATGCAAACAAATAATATCCATACAACCTGTTTGGTTTAATGCTTAAGGCATTAAACTAAAAACCAGGAAACCATGAATTCTAATCCTGCTTTAAGAACAAGCCAACTGGGTGACCTTGAGCCACTCACTCTCTCTCGGACCAAAAATCAGGACAACCACTTCTGAAATCTTGCCAAGAAAACTGAAAAAACCTGTCCAGGCAGTCACCAGAAGTCAGCGTTGACTTAATGGTAATAACAAGTACAGCAATAAAGAGGAGAGGAGAGGAGAGGAGAGGAGAGGAGAGGAGAGGAGAG
>QLTV01001816.1:2566296-2578739 GCA_003457575.1 Thermophis baileyi
AAAGCATACTGCTTCCTTTTTGCCTTTTGGCCCCTCCAGGGGCCATCCAGACAATTAATTATAAACGACAGTCCGTTTCTATATGTTATATATATTTTTTTACATAAATAAAGGGAGACTAGTATAGATCTATTTCAAGCTATTTAGCTCTCATCAGCTAGCCACACCCTTATGGGATTAGAACCCGGGCCCCTTGCCTAACCCCTTGGGATTAGAACCCGGGCCCCTTGCCTATATAGTGTGTGTGTGTGTGTGTGTGTGTGTGTGTGTGTGTGTGTGTGTGTGTNGCCTATATTGTGTGTGTGTGTGTGTGTGTGTGTGTGTGTGTGTGTGTGTGTGTGTGTGTGTGTACATACACATACAAAGACCAAGAATTAATGTTCTTCCAGGTTTTTATTAGATACTTTAAAAGGGCTCATTACAGAAACATTCCCATTTCTACACTGCATAAATCTTTATTTGGGTCTTTCAGGATTTTCCCCAGAGAAGTCAGTTTAATTATCTCCTGTTCAAGTTTCATATGCTTTGACCAAACACACTGCTACCAATTTTTATAAGGGCCAGCCCATCTTGTGCCTGCAATATATTATTCAGGTAACTTATACCAAGACCCCAGAAAACAAATCTCTCCCTTCAGTACTATTTGCAAGGACTATAAATTACAATAGATGATTTCCAAATGGCTAACAACCCACTTTCCATGTACAGTACATTTGCTAACCAACAATTTAACCATGGTTTGTTAATAAGCCACAGTTGCTGAGTTTTCATAGTAAACTGAAAACCTAACAAATCACACGATAGCTTTGTCTGAGAATATTTACTTTATGTGTTTGTTTGTTTTATTTATCTAATTTCTATACTGACCATCACACTTGCGTGACTCTGTGAACTTATCCTGGCCATCGCTAGGATTATTGGGACCATAGAAGATTTATCTTGAAGTGCTTTGCCCCATGGAGATGTAGCATATTGCCTTGATGAAGAGTTGATGTGCGACAAATCTCCCTTTCCACTGAATAGAGGGGGAGCACATTGTTGCTTCACAGAAGTGATTCAAAGGAGGCCTTTGTTTAGCTACCCAACACATTTAAGTGATCAGCACAGGCCTAACTATCATAGCAGCTGGACAAAGTAATCCAAACTGCAGATACAAACTACATACTGAAGCCTCCCAGTGCACAATTGCCAGAGAGAAGTGCTTTTCTCCAACATCCCATGGGTGGCATGTAGCCTTTAAATGAGCAACATTGATATAAATGTCCCATTGAAATAAATAGGATGTAGTCATTTTGTAACCTAGATGTGGGCAAGCAGCCTAAGATGGAAGATGGAAAGAATTACTTTGAAAGTAAATATTATTTCTTCATTCTAAGAATGAAAAGATGCATCTAGAGCAGGGGTGTCAAACTCGTGGCCCGCAGGCCAGATGTGTCACACACTGGTCACACCTACCCCCATTTTAGCAAAGGGGGGGGGGGAAATCGTGATACGTCACATGACGCCGTGACGCTGCACGTTTGACACCCCTGATCTAGAGACATTGACTAACTCAATCCAGATTCTTCTCTATTTTGAGAACATTCATTCAGTCACAGTAATTAAATATTCTGATCTGATACCTACTTGGAGCCAGACATGAAAGTGATGATTCAATAGTAAACACTTACGTGCATGTTTTTCATACATTTTGACTAGCAAATGACATGGGATGTCACTGAGATAAGGCAGAGAGAGAAACAGTTGTTTTTTTATTTCAGCCTCAAGATTATTTCTCTTCATGTCTTTAGTTTGATAACCTGAGTAAGTGTTATCAAGAATTGAAAACCAGCACATGCCAAAAAGATAAATTTCCCTCCTGCTGCTGAAAAAAAAAAACACAAATCCAAAGGAGATGCATTTGCTAATGCTATTTTGAGCTATAAAACTAGAATATCTTAAGATCCCTTTTTTGCTTTTGATCCATCTTGAACAAAGCTCTAAATTTCCAATCTTCTAAAATTTCACTTTTTTCCACTGAAACTAAAAACTGATCCCTTAAACTGGCTCATGCCTGCTGTTCTTTGTCTTCATGAAAAAACACGAGGATAGAATGATGAATGTGATTTTCTGGATTATAGCCAAAATATCCCTTCTCCTATTTTTTCAGCAAACACAGCTGCCCTTGTTCATATAGAAATGATTGTAGGACTGAATTGAGGTGAGCTGACTTATAAAAGCAAAGAGATTCCTCTGCTTTTCATCAGCTTTGCCCAATGCAGCTGAGCAAAAATCAAGCTTTTTTTCCCCTCCTCCATCTGTCAGCAAACAGATCAGGTAGATTAACTGCCTTCGGGCTAATCTCTGCTGGAAAAAGAATGGTTTTGTTTACAAGACGTGATTATCCATGGTCAACTGAAATCTCATTTAGCCAATTAACTCAATTTTCTAGGTCAGTGTTTGTCAAATTTGGCAACTTCAGGTATGTGGACTTCAACGCCCAAAATTTTTAGAGTTGAAGTTCACACATCTTGAAATTGACAAGTTTGACAAACACTGCTCTAGATAAACTAAAAGGCACATCTTTCAAAGCTAAAAATATGTTTAATATGTTATGCAAATTGCAGCCAATATGATGGATATATAAGTCATTTTATAATTCACCTAATGCAATATGCCAGTCAATCCAACTTTATTGGAAATCACAACCCAGACTTCATAAAAGAAATTGCATTATATAATTCAAAGGACAATGTAGCAGGCATGAGACATGAGTGTGTTGCTTCTCTGAATAACACAGTACAAACTCCAAGTACAGGTAGTTTTCAATGTACAAAAACCATTTGCATTTATAATCTCTTTACAAGTCTTAATGTTTAGGTGTAGTTTCATCAGGTGGATTTGCAATTATTTCAGACATGTTTCTTTTAGATGAGTAGCATTCAAAAGCTTTTTTAAGGCCATGCTTGCCCTAGTCAATCATGTTATGCTGCCTGAGCAAAGAACTGTCCCTAGATCCAATAGGCAAGAGATATCTACTAATGTTACAGAATGTTCTGAATAGCCTCACTTATCAAGCATTCCCTCTCTGTTGCTTCTTCAAGCATCTGCTAAAGTTCCTTCTACTTGCTTTGATCAATTGTTAACAAATAACAATGGCCTGGCATCTCAAAGGAGCTAATTTTGCACAGCTGGAGGATTTTATGATGAGATTACAAGTACATACCATAGAGTGGAACTCCTTTCTCTATGTTCCTAAAGCACTAGATATCATAGTACAACAGCAAATTATGAGGGCCCGGAGCTTTTTACCTTACAAAGTTTATTGAAAAAGAACATTCACCACACACATCCATTCCTGCTTTCATACACCTGGCTTAATCCAAGCGGCATAGGGTCCTCTATTCAAATAGAGAAGCCCTGTTGGACTCTTTTATTTCAGGTCTTTTATAGTCTTGTCAGCTGCTGGACTAGTTGTCTTGCACAACTTGATTTACATTTGTCACTTTAAGTATTTACCTCTCCAACCAACATCCTCGCTCTTCCAAGATCATCTTTCTAACCTCCTACAATTTGTTTTCATATTCCCGGGAGTTTGGTATTCAAGAATCTACCAGGCACCCCCCAAAATTTAAATAAATAAATAAACTATTTAATAACATGTAGACATATCTCATCCAGATAATGGTTTCTTGATCTCTTTTTCATAAATGTGGCTCAAACTCTTTAGTGGTCTTTTTTCCAATTTTGTCATACCAGCTCCATTTTATTACCTAAATAAAGAGACAAAGACAGGGGTAGATTCTGGAGCATCAACCACTGTAAAGTCTTTTAGAGACTTCAAAGTCCTCAACAGAGGGCCATGTGCTTTTTGAGCTGGACCAAAACATGAATTCCTCTAGTTGCCTAGTCCATTTCCAGAGGCAGCTCCATTTAAGATGTAAAAACCTCATTTATTGATGCATCATATCAAGCAAAAGCCTGCAAAATTACATTTTCCATCTTCAGATTGGCACTGACTCAATGGTGGCTGTGGACAATTTTCTGGAGGATAGTTATGTGACCTAATCTTTAATTGAAATCTCCTCCTAGCATGATCAGTCCTTCTGTATTGTTTGCTACCTAATCAAACATAATCTTCTACACCTTGCTACGTTTCTTTACACTGAGACTGTGTCTTTGCAGCATAGAAATAAACATTTATCAACAAAAGGAAATAGTGCTATAGTTTAATTAGACTAATATGGCCACATTCCTAAATGTGTCAAGCTTAATGCTGTTTGTTTATATTCTGCCTTTATTATTTTTATAAATGACTGAAGGTGGCAAACATATCAAACACACCTCTCTCCTCCTATTTTCACAACAACAACAACCTTGTGAGGTGAGTTGGCCTTTAAATTAAGAGGAATATAACACAAAATGTAAATAAGATTATTTATTAGTCAAAGTGAGCTCCAATGCAATAAATTTGAATCTTTCCATCTTAATCCAGTTCCTTATCCACTATATGCAATTGTTGGTTGTGGGTATTATCCTGGGGTAGACCTAGAGCAGCGGTTCTCAACCTGTGGGTCGCAACCCCTTTGGGGGTCGAATGACCCTTTCACAGGGATCGCCTAAGCACGCGCTAGCCCACCATCTTGGTGAGTGGCAAAGCGCACGTGCGGGGAGGGGGCGGAGAGAGGGTCGTGGTGGCGGGGAGGGGGTCGCGGCATTAGGAAGGTTGAGAACCACTGACCTAGAGGGACAACAGACTTTTCCTGACTATTCCAAGAATGTTGGGAGACCCATATTATTGGTGAAGAGACCACTACATAGCATTCATTCTGTCAATGTAACATTAGAAAGAAGCATTTAAAAAGAGCAGGCATGTGTGGCTGGAAGAAGGAATACTTGTTCATAGCATAACCTAAAAGCACCTTAAATTGTTTCAGTTATGAACTTGAAGGCTCTCTCGACATCGCATGGTTTGCAATTCAAACAAATATGGCCACAATAAAGCTTTCAGAGCACAGAATCTGGAAAATGGCTTTAATACTTGCTTAAGGTAAGAACACTGAAAATACTGAAGAAATGTTTTCCATACTGTAGGTTTGAGTCATTATTTCTGGTGAGGATCATGACCTGTTTTTTTAAGATTAATATAACAATACTTCTGCAGGGAAATTAAATGTTGCCCAGGGATATGGTTGGGAACAGAAGAACAAATTGTTCATTTAAAGTACATTTTCTGCACATCGTAAAACACATAAAGGGAGAAGAAAAATCAAAAATTTGGAAAGGAATAGGCAAACCTCTTACAATATGCTTCAGAGCAACACTCAGAAGTTTGGAAGCTGGGAGACTGTTCTTGAGGCTACGCTGTGAACTCCATGGAAACAGACTTTGGCCATGAAGTTCTACTGCTGTTTTGTTTCCACTTCCAAATGAAATTGAACGCTGGAATCTTTAACCTGCTTAATCCAACATTCTCTCCAATGAAATCCATGCAACACTTCCAGTGAGAGAAGTTAAAAGTCTACACTCTAAATATGAAGAGAATTTTTCCCAGAAATGCATCAGTTTCCCTCTTCTCCCTATCAGTTTGTAGTAGGAACAGCATAATAATACAGGCAGTCCTTGACTTATGACCATAATTGAGCCCAAAATTTCTGTTTGCTAAGCAAGATATTTGTTAAGTGAGTTTTGCCCCTTTTTCTTGCCACGGTGGTTAAGTGAATCACTGCAGCTGTTAAGTTAGTAACACAGTTGTTAAGTGAATCTGACTTCCCCATTGACTTTGCTTGTCAGAAGGTTGCAAAAAGGAGATCACATGACCCAGGGACACGGCAACAGTCATAAATATGAATCAGTTGCCAAGTGTCTGAATTTTGATCACATGACCATGGGGCAGCTGCAACAGCTGTAAGTGTGAAAAATGTCATAAGTCACTTTTTTCAGTGCTGTTGTAACTTTGAACAGTCACTAAAAGGACTGCTGTAAGTAGAGGACTACCTGTAATGACTTTTGTAGTGTATATCTGACCATTGATCCAAAGTTTATTGACATCAGGGCGCTGGTGGGGCTGGTAGTAGTGAAAATGTCATCAGAAGTGTTGACCAAACACTTTTCTACAATATAAAGTATCTGCAGGAGTGCTGTTAAATTGGCTGTAAAACTGAGATGAATGCCTCTGCATTTAGGTAGACATTTTAATGAACATTCAACCAACCACAGATACTTCCCCTAAACATAAAACTCTGGGTTTTCAAAATGCATTTTCTAATATTTTCAAACATTTGCCCTATGAGCATTATAAAAAGCATGGCAGTTAAAAGCTGGTTTAATGAGCCTATCATGGTATTCATATTTCAGTAGCTATTTAATGAAGGTCAAGTTTAGAGCTGTTTAGACTTCTTAAACCACCAGAACATTTTAAAATAGATTTATTAGTTCTTCATAAATTTCTTTGGCTTGTTCTCAAAACGGGAGCAGTAAATTCTGTTTCCTAATAATTTCTTTTTTTATCAACTTTTTCCACTACTGAACTTATTTACTGGGCAGTTTGAAAGACTCACAACTCAGAGTAGTTAAAAAAATTTTACCTATAGGTCTTGGGACCCACATGGGATGGATAATGGCATTAATATGCCCAGGGCATAATTCTAGGGCGTCTGTAGAAGCTGCCTGCCTTGAATTAATTTGTGTCTCAGAGAAAATTACCATCCACCTCTAACCCCCAATCCACACTGAATAATCAGAAACAGGCTACTCTGTCAGGGCTTTAAAAAGGTTTGTGACTCAAGGCATGCTTTCCATAATGTTCACCCATTCAGTTGAATGTCATTTGACTCCCCTGATGTTAAAGGTAAAGGTATAGGTTCCCCCACACATGTGTGCTAGTCATTTCCGATTCTAGGGGGCGGTGCTCATCTCCGTTTCTAAGCCGAAGAGCCGACGCTGTCTGAAGACATCTCCGTGGTCATGTGGCCGGCATGACTAAACGCCGAAGGCGCACGGAGCACTGTTACCTTCCCACCAAAGTGGTCCCTATTTTTCTACTTGCATTTTTTACGTGCTTTCGAACTGCTAGGTTGGCAGAAGCTGGGACAAGTAACGGGGGCTCATTTCGTTACGCGGCGCTAGGGATTCGAACCACTGAACTGCCGACCTTCTGATCGACAAGCTCAGCATCTTAGCCACCGCATCCCTGCTGATGTTAGGCTTGTTTTAATCACAGGCACACCTTCAGTTTCTGTATCTGATATAACAATTTTAGATTATTTTGTTGTTCTAGACAAGAGCTGTCAAACTCCCAGCCCGCGGGCCAGATGCATCACATACTGGCCATGCCCAAGCCTGGTTTAGCGAAGAGGAAAAAAGTCCTGATACGTAACATGACGCCATGACAACGTGAGTTTGACACCCCTGTTCTAGACCAAGACATTTTTTTAAAAAAGTTAAAACTCAAGAAATTTTAAAAGACCAGAAGACAAAAAAGCCTAACTCTGTGGCTTCCCATAATTAATTATCAGTGACAATTGTACACTAATCCTTCCTCCAAATGGTGTGATGAGAATTTAGCAATGTACCTAAATCTAGCCACTGATTCTGTCTTCATATGTACAAACTTATCAGGCAAGATCAAGAATAGAGAAATGGGTGGTGAATTCTGAATTCCAGAACAACACGATGAAGTCTAATGCAACTTTTTCATCCAACTGAGCCTCAGCTCATCTTTCTTTGATGATGATGATGGTGTTGCTTAGACAGGTCTTTGATCTTTGAATTTGTGGCAAATGCTAATGTGAACTTTCCATCAATTCTCAAATTCAGACTTGGGCAATTTACACCCCTCGGCTCACATCCGGCCCTTTGGCTTTCCTGGTCCAGCCCACGTGAGAAATTAGAAATCAAATGTAAATAAGTACACCACAGGGGGCAGGAGAATAACCCAAGTTGTATCCAGCTTTGCACAGTTGCCGTGCACTCCTTCTCTCAACTGGCGGCTGCAGGAGGACTTTCTGCACCTGTGCAGCAATCACCCCTTGCCTGGAGCAGCCTGAGGAGTTGAGGTGATGGACTTTGAGGATTTCAAATCAAGTTACATTGGTACAGCTCTCCACAACACTCCGAGTTTCTCATGTGGCCTGTTGGGGAAATTAATCGCTCACCCCTGTTCTGATCCAAGGACAACCAGGCATTCTCTGCACCTCTTCTTAGATTTAGATTTTTAAAAGTTTTTTTTTAATCCCACCTTTATTAATTTTATAAATAACATAGCAAACGTACCTAGTACTCTTTCCTCCTCCTCTTTTCCCCACAGAACAATCCTGTGAGGCGAGCAGGGCTGAGAGACAGGGACTGGCCCAAGATTACCCAGCTGGCTTTCATGAGGACTAGAACTCATAGTCTCCTGGTTTTTAGCTTGAGGCCTTAACCGCTAGACCACCTTTTGGCTGAAGGATGGTACCAGATTGTCTGCAATGATATTATTTGTGAGATATTCAGATCAATTACAAATTTCATCATCACTTAATAATTGATTATATCAGGACTATTCAAATATGGATTTAACTTTTTCTGTTCTTATTAGATTAGTTTTTATCCCAATCCATTTGGACTATGTTTAAACATTCTGAACTTGCTGTATGTATTTTTGGGGGGATGTTTTTAATGTTTTGTTGTTTTTAATTGTTTTAACTGTTTTATAGTTGTAGAATTGTTTGCTGTCCAGATTCATTTTGCTGAGATGGGCAGCTATAGAAATTGAATAAATAAAATAAATAAATGTTCTAAATTTTTGAATTGAACAGAAATTTGCATTTGGTGAATCATGCTGCCTATGTTTCTCTATGTTTCAAAAATATGGAATATAAAAATATGAGTTGAAATCTTTCACATTTTAAGCTCAAATTATCCCTTTTCTATCAAATGTTCCATCTTTGTTGTACCTTTTTGTACCTCAAGCAATCAATATTTGTTTAAAATCCAGTAAAGTTCAAACATTTTTCACTTAAATTCATTAAGAAAACATAGCACATATAAGGGATTTGAAATGTTAATATTTTAAACTTATGAACTAAGTAGGTAAAATGGGGATTAAATATTTGAAGTAATGAATAGAATTCAAAGCAGTTAGGTAAGTTCTAAAGAAAATAGAGATTGAAGAAAGAAAAGAATTCAGTCAAGTATTTTGTCTTTAATTCTGAAAGGAAATCTATTATTTACAATAGCTCAACTCACAGACCACAGCTGATACATTAACAGCTGAAAATTGTAGTTAAATTGATAGTGGCTTTTTATTGATTAAATGTTGTCTGCCAACTCACTAGGAATAATCTCACAGTAGGAACACCTGCCATTCTCTTGGTTTCTTGTCTTCTTTTGGACTCATTTAGAATTACATTGATAAAATATTTGATCTAGTTTTTGTGAAATAAATGCTATATATCTTTGAAAGTTTGGATAATTTTGAAAACTATGTTGTTTAGAGCAGGAGTCCCCATCCCCCAGTCTGCTGACCAGAGTACCGGTCTGTGGCCCATTGGGAACCGGGCCATGCAAGCAGCAGGCAAGCGTGTGAAGCTCCATTTGCACAAGCGGCAGGTGCGCATGTGAAAACATCCCCTCACCCCCACTGTCACTACCACTGCCGGTCTGCGGAGCCAAAAAGGTTGGGGACTGCTGGCTTAGAGTATGCTCTCATACTCCATTTTAAACCAATATTGATATTCTGAAGCAATTATTATTGGCTGGGTGACTGAATTTGCAAAACAATTGAATCAGAAGGAAAACCAGAGTCCTCAGAGAACCAGTGCAATGTCGTGGTTAAAGTATTAGACTAGAAATCTGGAGATGCTACCTTGAGTTGTATAAAATAAAGGCATATAAATCTATTAAATAAGACAAGACTTTCTTGACAGCAATTTATTATCTACAACAGGGCTGTCAAACTCGCGGCCTGCGGGCCGGATGCATCACGCGCTGGCCACGCCCACGCCCAGTTTAGCAAAGGGGGGAAAAGTTATGATACCTCACGTGACGACACCATGACGACGCGAGTTTGACACCCCTGATCTACAATATAATACATCAGTAAATCCTATCCATCTGAATTTATATATATTTGGTTTAGGTATATATTGAAATGGAGGTGCTTTGAAGAAACAACATGGCCCAGAAATGAAATATTTTATTCATTCTTTCTTTGTATCCCACCTTTATTATTTTTACAAATAATTAAAGGCACCTTCTTCTTGAGGTGGGTTGGTCTGAGAGAGAGTGACTGGCACAAAGTTACCTGGCTGACTGGCTAAGGAGGGACTTGAACATGTTTTTGGGAAAAACTAATTTATGCAGACATAAAAAAGTTATACTCATCTAAAGAGATTACATGTTTTAAACAAGATATAAAACAACCATACAATCCTGCAAATGTCTTTGTGTGTTCTTGGACATGCCTTTCATATCTCCTTATATTTACAGGGATTTTTAATCTCCTTCCTCCAGCTATAAGAAAGTGATATTTTCTCCCCAGCTGTGCCTTCATATACAGAGGTGCTCCCCAAATGTCTTACTTTTCCTCTTCGTATTTCACAATTTCAAAATTGCAAGATTTTTGTTCTTTAGCAGTTTAGTAGAAATGTATGAACATGAACAACACATTGTATTGTTTATTTCTTAATTTAGCATATGGAATATGATAGGCTTGAATCATGAATTGGTGTTTGTGGATAAAGTTAAAAAAACCAGAACAAATGGATGAATTCATGCATCGAAGTAGAATTGTATTAAAGATAGGAAAATGGATCGGGAAACTTCAGATACACCAACCTGCTAGAAAAGTGGTGGGTACCATGTGCTCTGTTGAAGGAATTCATGCTGAAAAACTGATAAAATTGCTGTACAGAAGAATGTGTTTCTGCTCACTTTGTTATTTGACAGGAGAAAAATGAATATCAAGGTGAATGCAGAAGAAATGGGATAATTAAGAAGCATGAGTTTTACCAACAAAGAAAGATAGAGTCAAGGATGAATAGCGAGGAATGGTTCACAAAAAGAAGTTAGTATTCAGTATAAAAGAAGTATGCCGAGCTGGGAGGATCATAGAGAGAGAATGAATGAGGACTAATTTGCAAAAGAAATATACAAAGGAAGTGTGAAGGGCTTGAGAGGAAAGAAACGATTGAAAAAATAATGGTTGGATAGAATTGATGAGATCTTCTAAAGAGATGTGCAGATATTTTTACTTTTCTTTTTTTAATCTCATACTGTAATTTATTTCACTGAACATTTCCTACTACTTTGCTATGCTTTGCATAACTTTGCTGACACTGAAAAAGCATAGCAGAATGGATAGGTATATTTGCAGCTATATTTAGATGTAAATGAACATTTAATTCATTACATGTAATCAGATTTACTTATTTGGCTATGCGACTTCCTGTATAATCATCTTGAAGCTGTGAACTATTGAACATTTAAATAAATTGTCACTATATTGCCAATGTGCTACAAAGGGTTGATATAAGGGAGCATTCTGAAGGCTGTGGACCCTAGAAAGGCTGCTGGTCCTGACGGTATCTCTGGTCGAGTGCTTACAGACTGTGCTGATCAGTTGGCTGGAGTCTTTACCAGAATCTTCAACCAGTCTTTATCTCAATCCACTATTCCATCTTGTTTGAAGGCTTCCACCATTGTTCCACTACCAAAGAAGTTCCCTATCAATAACCTCCATGACAAGTTACAGTCATACAGTCATAAGTGGGAGGAGATGGGTGATAGGAACGATGAGAAGACTAACAGTAGTAGTTATGAAGCCTTAGTGAATAGTTTGACAGTGGTGAGGGAATTATTTGTTTAGCAGAGTGATGGCATTTGGGAAAAAAACTGTTCTTGTGTCTAGTTGTTCTGGTGTGCAGTGCTCTATAGCGTCGTTTTGAGGGTAGGAGTTGAAACAATTTATGTCCAAGATGTGAGGGGTCAGTAAATATTTTCACGGCCCTCTTTTTGACTTGTGCAGTATACAGGTCCTCAATGGAAGGCAGGTTGGCAATAATTGTTTTTCTGCAGTTCTGATTATCCTTTGAAGTCTGTGTCTGTCTTGTTGGATTGCAGATCTTCAATCTTCAATCTTCAATTAGTCTTTATCCCAATCCACTATTCCATCTTGTTTGAAGGCTTCCACCATTGTTCCACTGCCAAAGAAGTTCCCTATCAATAACCTCAATGATTACAGACCAGTGGCACTCACTCCTATCATCATGAAGTGCTTTGAGAAATTGGTCTGCCGGCACATCATTTCTGGTCTTCCGCGTACATTTGATAAACACCAGTTTGCATACAGAAGAAATAGATCTACAGAGGATGCTATAGCCATCACTCTTCACACTGCTCTGACTCATTTGGAACAGCGGGGGGGGGGGCGCCTATGTGAGGATGCTTTTTGTGGATTTTAGCTTTGCATTTAACACAATGCT
>QLTV01001816.1:2589895-2604951 GCA_003457575.1 Thermophis baileyi
ATTTAACCTATTAACCTATAACAACCCAATGATGACAAAAAGCATAGTTTGATAAGCAGTATCTTCATTCATCATAATCTTCAATCTTTCACATTGTTGAAGAGATAATTAAATAATTTAAAAGAAATGTTTGGATTAAAAGGACTATTTCAGTGGATTCCCCCCAAAAAAATGTTCCAGCTTTTCAAAGAATGCCAGGAGGTTGCCTCCTGTCATGTCTGCTTCCTTGCAGAATTTGCATAAGGAATACTTCAGTTCCTTCTCTGTCCCTCCCTGAAGCATAGTCAGATTTGGGGGTAGGGATAGTGAGGGAAGGTACCAGTGCTGCAAGATGGAAAAATTAGAATATTCTTACCGTACAATATACCGAATATTGAGTAGAAAAATAAATAAAACATTTTATGCATCTTCTTGAGCAAGTGAATCAAAATTTTTGGAGGGGATATAAAATTAAAGATAGTAAAATATTCAGCATTGGAATATACACATTTTCTTTTGTACAATAGGTCTTCAATTTAAATGATAGCATACAAGTAGAGAGCACACACATACACATATTTATTAACACACATATACACACATATACTGCATTGCATTAGTATTGCTGCATGTTATGCTTGTTAAACTATTTATCTTCAGATATATGCAACTTATTGTTCAATCATGAGATGAACTAAAAGTCTAGAGAAAAGCACAAATTGGTTTGCTTTAAGGATCTCTCAATTCTAGAAGTACTATATATTTGTATTCCTAAAATACATGTGTGTTAAAAAGATTATTGAGGAGAGATTTCCTGGTTTTATGCCAACATCAAATGGGCTACTTTTTCTACCTTAAAACTCTAAAGGGTTTTTTTGACATACAACTAAAAGGGTTGAACTATAAATCAAATAATAGGGAGAGATTAACTCTACTGAATACAACAGGGGTTTGGAATATACAATGGTCTGTCTTTAAAAAGTAGTTAGACAAAATGAAAGCTTTTAAGCAGCAGATTTATTCCCATCTACTAAAGAACTCTGGAATACACTTTTGTAAGATAGCACTGACAGACTCCTACATTTCAGTAAGAAATTTAAGTAAATGCTTACACATCTTTCTTGAGATTAACAGGTTTGAAAAGTGCCAAGAGAGAGAGGCTGCATCTTGTTGTGTATTTTCTTTCAAGTGAATTAAGGTTATGTTCAGACTTGGGTGTTTGGTGATCTATTGAATGAGGCTAAACAGTGAACGGGAAAAATATTACTATTACTACTAGTTTTAATAATAAACCCTCATTTCAAAACCGAGGCAATGGCGATATTGGTTCCTATTATGAGAAGGTTTTTAAAGGCCAAGATTACATAAAGGCCAACCATCTTGATTGCACAGAAGTCGGAGTTTTGTTGCAAAATATTCTTCTTATGAACTACTTCTTTGTATTATTAACCTAATAAAGCACATTCCAAAATAGCTAGCGTAAAGGGCCCATACTTTTCCTATCCTATGTAAGGGCAAGCATTGTAAGTCACTTGATAATATCAGCCATTAATCGCACAAATAAACTGTGGAGGTTTACAGCATTCAATGAGTCAAATGTGACTGAAAGATTGCTGTTGTTTCAGAAGCCATTTGACTTCTCTATTCTTAGCTCATTGTTTATTTTGCCAACCAGAAACTCTATTAACCATTTCTTAAATAGGCAGAGCCTACATTCGACCTGTTTGACATCAGAATACTCCAATTTTGTTTATTTTTTAAAAAAATCTAAAATAAATAAATCTTCCCCGTTTCCATGATGACTACAAGGCAAGAAAGAACCCAGAGAATGAGATTTGTAGCCACGGTAAGGAATATATTTAGACCAATTTGCGGCTGGCCCAGACATATTTCAGTTTTGGTAGTAAGACATGAAACTGCAAGTCCTAAGAATCCCTTGGATTTTCTAGTCTTTCTCACCTCTTCTTCCTTTTGGAACTTTCCAAGGCTGGATTTTCCTAAGAGGGATAAGAGGAGAGGAAACACAGGGAATCAAATGTGAGATTCTTTGCTATGAAGTTAGGGAAAGTGATGGGTAAAATGGTTGCCTTGCAGCTCCAGAGGGCCTTGGATGAAATGGATTATCTGAACCCCTTTCAATCGGGTTTAGGCCCAGTTATGGAACAGAAACAGCATTGGTCACACTTGTAGATGGTCTCTGGTGGGAGTGTGATGGGGATAATGCATCTATCCTTGTTCTTCTTGATCTCTTGGAAGCTTTCGATACCATTGACCATGATATTGTTTTGGGCTGGCTGTGGAAGCTGGGGCTGAGTGGCGCAGTCCGGCACTGGTTCAGCTCCTTTCTTCAAGGCAGGTCCCAGTGAGTGTTGATAAGGAATGAGAGCTCCAGCCCACTCCTTTGTAGAGTGCCACAAGCCTCAGTGCTCTCAGAAATCATGGGCGCTCCATCACTGGAGGTTTTTAAGAAGACTAGACAGCCTGAAATAGTATAGGTTCTCCTGCTTGAGCAGGGGGCTGGACTAGAAGACCTCCAAGGTTCCTTCTATTCTATTCTATTCTATTCTATTCTATTCTATTCTATTCTATTCTATTCTATTCTATTCTATTCTATTCTATTCTATTCTATTCTATTCTATTCTATTCTATTCTATTCTATTCTATTCTATTCTGATCCAATACTATGGGATGAGGTAGCTTCACTATGCCAATGATACTGAACTTTACATCTTCATTCCTGGTGACCCAGGTGATGTTGTATCTGCCTTCTCATAGTGCCTGGAGACTGGGGGGTCTGGGTGTGGGGCAACAGGCTTCAGCTGAGCCATAGCAAGACAGAGTAGCTGTGGGTTTGCAATCTGGGGTTTTAGTTCTGGATAAGGTTGCTCTATCAGTTGGCCTGAGACCCCAATAGGGGCACACTACATTAGAGGTGGCTGATGGGGTAGAGAGAAGATCCCAACCCCCCATCTCACCCATCCTCTTGGTTTTTAGCTTTCTATTTAATCCTATTAATTTTAAGGGGTGTGTGGGGTGTTCAGGGAGGGGCAGCACCTCTGGTGTAGGGGCATGTGTCCTTTTAGGGCAGCTCGTTTTAGGGCAGCTTTTAGGGCAGCTCGTCCACCTTTGGTCTCCACCTGTCACTCAGCTCTCACCTGTGGCTCCTAGTAGCTGTAGCATGCGCAGCGGCCATACCCCGGGCAACAGCTTCGACAGGCTGGCCAAACCAGGTTGAGAGTAGCCATTGGGTCATTGACCTTCGGTGAGATATCTCTGGGAAGCAGAGAAAGGGATTTTTATTTCTTCCTTTTTGTTTTTGATTTTTGGAATTTAAAAAAATAGATCAAAATCTTCTAAATTTCTAAAATGTACATATACCTTACTTCCTTTTGTCTGTAAAATAAGTTGAAAAATTACACCACCTTTATTTGGCTGTTCAGTGCATAATTTCAGCAGCATGACCTTGTGGGGTTTTGAAGTCCATAAAAAAGAGGACCTAAGAGCCAGTTGCAATCCATGGTTGTAGATTGCCCTATTGTTGGTCAAGTGCCAACTCTGTGTCAATGGCCCAGCATGATGAACCAATTATTCACTCAGAGTCAAGGAAAGTGAAATTCAAACATTTTATTTGTATGCAGAAGCAAAGAGGCACTTCTGTTGACGCAAACATAAAGAAAGAATCAGATTTTTATTAGACTTTTATACTGTTTGCACAAGGAAGCACAAGGTTACAATTTCATTCATGGATCATTTGCTACTCCCTAGATTTACTTGCTGCACCCACAATTACATTTTGCATCCCATAATATGCTTAGCATGATGTCTATACAGTATTTGCTCATCTAAATATTTAGGGATCATGCTTTTAGTATGCTAATGGTGAACTTTGTTCACCTCCTAACTCCTGCCCAGACTCTTTGCCCACAGTTAAGCTAAATGTCACATTACCTTCCTTTATTCCAGTAACAGGATTGCTTGCAAAATTTCTTAGAAAAATTCCTTAACCACATCCCACCCCCTATATGTGGTCTATGCCCTCAGCATTTTCTAGCAAGCATCTATACTAATTGTTATCTGTGGTTAACATTATCAGTTTCTGCTAGCAAGCTTCTATCTGTATTAATTCTTATCTGTAGTTAACATTATCCGTTTTTGCTGGCAAGCTTCTATGTTTATGTGACCTAGGTTGCTGAATCTTAGCACAAATGAGGTGATTCAATATAGTATCACTTATGGCACAGCCCTGATTGAAGTTCTTTCATAAGCTGAAGTTTTAGTACCAGGCCTTCACTACCTTGGTTTATTCAGAAACCTTTGCCATTGACTTACAATCAGCAGATATTAAGAAGATCCACACACACACACATATATAATGTATACATACATACATACTGTACATACATACACACACACACACACACACACACACACACACACATATATATATCAACCAAGGATTGCAGATGCAGCTTTAAAACATGTAATGTTTATTTTTATTCCATTCATAAAGCACTTTCATCCACCCTTTTCTTTCAAAAGGACACTTGTTTTTAATTATTTAAAACAATATCTTTTTATCCACCCTGAACCCTACAGTGCAGCACTGTGAGGCATGAAATATGTTGTTGTTTTTTAAATTGTATATACTACAATCATCACATCCTAAAGAACACTAGGGCTCATAAAGTGATGGTGTATTAGTTCTGGCCACTGTGACATTTCTAAAACATTTAACTATTTTTTTAAAAAATATTTCTCCACACTGATTGCAGAAGTCACTCACAACTGTTCTTACTACTTGGCATGCATTCAGAACTATCATTTCACATGTTTGTAGAGTGAAGCCCTACCCAAGAACAATTTTTTCCTAAGTTTGTTGAACTCTAAATCAGTTACTTTGCTGATGTAGACCACCAAGAAAAGATATTATTTCAAGATTTACATTCAAGACTTAACAATACCTCTCAGTTAATATCTCATAAGAGCCATCATCAGAAAGTGTGCAGAGAAAAGCAACAAAGATGATAAAGGATCTGGAGGCTAAATCGTATGATGAATGCGGGGTGGGGCTACATATGTCTAGCCTATCAAAAAGAAGGTGTTGTAAGGAATATCAGTTCCAAGTGGGGAAAAAGACACTGGATTCCTGGAAGTTGCTTGGAAAGAAGGTTTAATGGTGGACAGGAGCACATGGCATGGGCTCCTGAACAGAAAAGGTGGATCATATGCTTCCAGATGTTGGGTGAAGAGAAAAGGAAAGGAAAAGATGCTGAGTCTCTTGGTTTTATGACCTCTGTTGGGCCCCACCTCTTAGTTTCCTGTTCCTGTACAGAAATGTATCCCATTGGCTGTCAGACTCCCATGGGGCAACTCTGTAGGCTGTCCTGAATACCAAACTAGTTTGAGTGACAAAGGTGGGGGCTACTAAGAATGAGTCTGTTTCCTTTCTAAAAGCATGTTTCTCAATTTCTCTAGGGATATTCTACATAATATTCTGCCTTTTTAATTTTTCCTAGGATATTTCATTTTTCCAGGAGAGGGGTGGGTGCTAACTTCCTACAAAGGATTAAGGACAAGGCTGTCTTAACGCATGGGCCTGATGGGCACTTGCCCATGGGCCCCACGAGCATAGGGGCCCCATACTAATTTGTGTATGTTAACCTTTCAATGCACCTTGTAATATAAATATATTATACATATATTATGCAAATATATGTTTAATTTTATTGACAATTTACATTTTTATTCCTGTGACTAGTTGTCGTAGGGGCCCCAGTACACTGCAGTACAAGAGCCGAGGTGGCGCAGTGCTTAGAGTGCAGTACTGCAGGCTACTTCAGCTGACTGCTAGCTGCAGTTCATCCCCTAGCTGCATTTCAGCAGTTCAAATCTCACCGGCTCAAGGTTGACTCAGCCTTCCATCCTTCCGAGGTGGGTAAAATGAGGACCCAGATTGTTGGGGGCAATATGCTGACTCTGTAAACTGCTTAGAGAGGGCTGTAAAAGCACTATGAAGCGGTATATAAGTCTAAGTGCTATTGCTATTTGCCCAGGGCCCATAATGCTGTTAAGACAGCCCTGATTAAGCGGGACATAACTGTCTTCCAGTACTTGAAGGGCTGTCCCAAAGAAGAGGGGATTGACTTATGTTCAAAAGTACCAGAGAGCAGTACAAGAAATAATGTGTGGGAGCTTGTTAAAGAGATAGCCAACCTAGAAGTAAGGAGAAATTTTCTGACTTGAGTACAATTAATCAATGGAATAGCTTGTCTCCCAGAGTTGTGGGTGCTGCATCACTGGAATTTTTAAAAAATAGACTGGACAACCATTTGACCAGATGGTATATGTCTTCTGCCTTCCTCAGGGAGATGGACTAGAAGACCTCTGAAGGGATTTCATGATTCTATGTTCTATCCCCAGCCACCTCTGATAATTTAGTTAAAGGAAACATTGAAAGGGGTACTCCAGATTTTGCATTGAAGGGATTCTAGTAACTGGTGAAGGTTTTGTTCCATTCTTCAGCCCAAACAGTTTTTAGAGTCACTATAAGCAAAACATTTGCTGCATACAAGCTGACAATCCAGATCACAAAAGGAAAAAGGGGCTGAGGATGGCAAAAAAAAAAAAAACCAAGTTTAAGATGCTTAAGATGACCATCTGGAAACCGCTCAGAGAAAATTGAAAACTGGGCTAAGCTGCTCTTTCTGGAGGGATCTTGGAATATTTCCCATCTCATCTTCCTACATCCCTGCTATGATTTGCAGAAATACCAAGAAACTTTTGAGAACTAAGCCCTAGACTCCTCTGCTTAATCACAGAATCCGTCCTGACAGAACATCTAAAGTGGTCCTCAGAACTGGTGTCGCTGTTCAAAGATATCTTCTACAGTCTGACATTTCTGTTCAGTTGTGGGAGGGAGCGGGGAAGCAACCATCATGTCAAACACCCTTAAGCACCTTTCCACCATGACTTTGCACTTAATTCATTGCTCCAATGAAATAATTTGCCCCTTTCCCTTCAGAGCAGGTTTGCTCTACTGGTGAATGCTTAACACATCTCTGTAACTGACCGAGCTCCCTGGGGAGCCGGGTGAGTGAGCTAGCATTATTCCCTCTCCCCATCCTTCAGCTTAGCAACTGCTTTGTTGCAGAGCAAGTGATTCAGCCGACATTCTCCTGATGAATTATTCAGGAGGACTGGGAGTACCAGGACTCGGGCCTCTTGCCAGTCATGGATGCTAAGTTACATAAGACAAAAAACATGAGGCTGCTGATTGCTGTAAACAGCTATTCTCTTTGTGAGCGTTTTCAAATGCTTCCTTCTTTCCTCCCTGCAGTAAAGGAAGTTTCATTGGGGCTGTAAAAATAAATCAGCCCAGTCAAAAGCTCTTGCCTCAGCTTGTCAAGTTATTCAAGGGCAGAACAGTGACATCTCATCCACAGGGAACAGTTGAGCCCAGCTTCTCCCCAGCTTTTGAAGAACTTGACTCTTTAATGGCAGCTGGGTACATTTGCTAGCAGTTGCGTGACAGTGACCCCTAACGGAAGAAGGATTTGTAGGTCTGGATTTCCTTCCATCATCATTGGCTGTTGCTTTTGTAAGGGAAATGTTAATCAAAACAAGCCAGTCTCAGCAGCCCCGCAGAAGCTGCAGTAAGAAAAATGAAAATCTGTGGCATTAAATGAGTTCTTAATGGTGTCGACATTAGCTATTTGAGCATAACGGCAAAGTTTCTTAAGCACAGAAATTCAGTGAGCAGAAAAGAAACATCACAGCTATTAAGGCCACGTTTCCAGCACCAAGGCCATCAAGACTGAATTTACAGCCTGGAAAACCATCAAGTGATAAGGCAGGATGGCACAACCGTCATCCATCAAGTCAATTAATTTTATTATCTAATAATGGAGCTCTCTGTCCCACAATAGTTCAATTATCTGCTTTTGTTGCATTCCAGAGATTGCAAAATCAGTTCTTAGGCAAGCCTCTCAAGGAGTTGCTTTCATATTGTCAGCTGATACATTACACCCAGTTGTGCGAAGTAGGCAATAAAAAGAGGATTTGGATGAAACTGTAACTTGATTTTAAGAGTGATGCTCCTGAAAGTCAAGCCTTATTGAAAATAACAGGCCATGAATGAAACTACTTCATGCTGTCTAGGAATTTTGGAAGTTGTAGTCCTAAAATATCTGGAAAATAGAAGATGCTGTACACCTTATCAGAACACGCAAGGCCATTGGCCATTGTTATTTAATGGGGAAGAAATAACTGATGTTTCTACATTTTCACATTCAACATGCATTCCCAAATTGAGTGTCACCTTAAGTTGTGGTTGGAAGGACTCCTTAGAGTGGTTATTCTTTAGATGTTCACTCATTCTCACAATAGTCCGATCTCCATCAAGCTCAATTCTTGAGTTAAGGTGGCTTCAAGTGTATATGTTTGGTATCTCCAGTTGTATTTTTCTATATTTTACTAAGCTGTTGCTGCCATTTAATGGTTTGAGATATGGGCTGGTCAAAACAATTATTTCACCCTCATAACGGAAGAGGTGGTAAAATGCAATGGAAGTCTCATTACTTAAAGAAATAAGAGAAATTTAAGTCAATAATTATGGCATGAATTCATCTCATTTCACTGTTAAAGACATTGTATTTATTGTATCATTTAAATCTATGTGTTTTGCTTTTCATTTCTGATATCATCCTCCCTAAAAGGTCACAAGTCTTTCTTTTTCATGGAAATATCCATTTGTGTTGAATTTTTCCACAAGGGGAATCTTTTCTTTTCTCTTCCACAGTCGTCTACATTTTCGGTTTGACTGATTTTCAGCCAGCAAGGATATTCATAAATTGTGTCCACTCAATTGAAGGTTTAAAATATGAAATGTCTTTGTGCCATAATTCCAGACATCTATTTCCTCCTTTTGGAAAATAAGCCATGCCAATGCCCTACTTTTGACTTCTGTGGTTTTGGAGGAGCTGTTGTTATTTATAGATTAATTTCTAGATTTGGCACACTCTCCATGAATATAGACCTGATTGCTGAGACTATGAAAAACAGATTTTTACTGAAGAGTAAAGTCTAATAAAAAGAAACATATGAATGTCTGAAGAAAATGGCAAGTCTCATTTTTAATAGAGCTGTTCAGTTTTCCATTGCCCTGATACAGAAAAATTCACATTAAAGATCATATGAAGGAGCAGAGATATACATAAGATTTTTTAAAAAACAATCCAGGACTAATGGCTCATTCTCAGATTAGCCATGGCCACCAAAACATTTTCCAAGTTTTTCAAGAATGAAATATTTCTTTCAAAGTACAGCAATTACATAATAATTCATGGATGTTTTCAGTAGTGATAGGCATTCTTTCAATTTTTAAACATTTAAAATGTAGAGCCTTCTTTGCCAGATTTTACTAACTAATGATTTATATTGGAGGGGATGAAAAATTCAACCAGTGAAGCCTGTTAAGGCTCTTGATTTAGATTTGAGACCAAATTCATCAGAAAAAAAAGAAATCTACAATGTTTAAACATTTGAGTTTCTCTTCAAAGTTACAGATATTCAACAATTACAATTAAATAAATAAATTTAGATTAGAAGACCTCCAAGGTCCCTTCCAACTTTGTTATTCTGTTAACTAGTTAAATAACTAAAAATAATAAAAGCTACATGTTTTCAATAATTCCTCCAGGCCAAAACCATCTAGGGCGGGGGTGTCAAACTCCCGGCCCGCAGGCCAGATGGGTCACGCGCTAGCAACACCCATGATCAGTTTAGTGAAGGGGGGAAAAGTCCCAATATGTCACATGACGCCGCTGTGATGACGTGAGTTTGACACCCCTGATCTAAGGTGGTGAGGGCTAGATTAGAGTCAAAAATATCAAAATAATAATGACCTAATAATTGATATCCAGCCTCTTTTCAACACATATCACATGGACATAAAAAGAGGAGATTTAGATTAATCAGTCATAACCCACACTTTGACACTGTTGATCCCCTCTGGGGATGCCAGTGGTCCTGTCATTCTAAAAGAATATTGGGCAACATGCCTTTCATAATTTTATCACCCATAGATGGCATCAGTAGTGGGTTGTAAATCCCGTTGCTACCGGTTCGCTCGTGCACGTGTGCGTGCTTGTGCATGCGTGACACTTCTGTGCATGCGCAGAAGCTTCTGAGCATGCGCAGAAGTGTCCCGGGCGGGTGGGCAGAGCCTCCCACCGCCGCTGCTACCAGTTCACCGAACCGGGCCGAACCGGGAGCAACCCACCGCTGGATGGCATGATGAATTTTAATCACAATTTTGGATCCAGCTTTCTTTCATTTTTCTAAAGTGTGTGGAGATAGGAACGATCAAGGACAAATGGAAATCCAGTTTTCCCCAACATACTTTCTTAAAGCCACTAAGTTGATTGTGCTTTATTACTTTATGATGTTTTCTAAGGCCAGATTTTGAATCATGAGGTATCACAAGTTCACAACTGACTAATATATCCAGAAATTATTTTGACACAGCCTTCTTCCACTTTTTTTCTACTGAAAAATAGTGACAGAAAAAGAAGGGCGATTCATAATAACTTTTTTTTTTTGCTAAGAACCAGAAAAAATGTTTTGTTTTGAAAATGTTAGAAGAAAAGTAACATGAGTCATTCAGTATTACACAAAGGAGTTCAAGTACAATTAATAAAAGCAATCCCTTTCTTCCAGTTCTGAAAATTAATCTAGCATCACAAGAAAGGAGGTTCAGTTTCTTTCTGGATTTAATAAAAACAAACTAAAGTTCATGTCCTATTGTTTCTAAGATGACATCTGGTCAAAATCTCAACAAAAGAAGGAAGTATCTACAACCAATCAAATTTTGTATATATTTATACAGTATGCATTCCACTGGGTCTATCAGAGTAAATGATATCAATTCATCTTCTTTTCAGATAAATTCAATAAACCCTACCAGAGACCCATCCAGGAACAGATTTTTTTAAAAAGGATAGTTAAATAACTCTTCCCAGGAGAATTAAGAAGACATTCAGTTCCTCTGAAGCACTCAACACTAATCAATAATACAAGGGCCTGCAAACATGAAATTGTAATCAACATTGTACAGGTTATTGAAGGACAGAGGACTTCAGCAATGAGGAAAGGAGTTGTTGGATAATACAGTGAGGAAAAAAGCTGTTGGATAATATCATCTATATAGCATGATATTAAATATTATATGAAACTTTCCATTGCACCGTGTTTCTGTGTAACTATATAAAAGCAAGGTCTTGCAGTACTTGATGGATTCCAGCATGGAAGCTACCTTTACAAATAATTCTGCCTGAGGTCAATATCTGAAATTAAGCTTTGCATTTCAGAAACATAAGCATGAAGGGTTTACAAAAATACACACAATTCTTAAAAGAAAAAAAGCAAGAGAAATCAAGTGAGAAGGTCTTTACAGAATAAAAAATGGCTGAAAAAAGAGGTGGATTTTTTTTAAAAACATATGGATCTCATTATAAACGAACAAAGAACTACATGAAATAGGAAAAGGGAAATGAACCCACATAAGTCTTTGATTGATTCAGCTCATCCTAAATCTAGAGCTTTTGGCTGCTTCTAACAGCCAAAGATTTACATGAATGAAAGCACACAAAGTTTAATTAAGAAAGTGCTACATTCTTTTAGGACATTGCCACAGCTAGATTTCTATAGAAGATACAGATGAAGAAAAGTTTTTCACAAACCCATGTAACTACTTTGCCGTGTTGCCAATATAGACATTCTTAGTGAAGAACACTTTAGAGCAGTGGTGCCAACCTTTCCAGCTTGGCGTACTGACAGAGGAGGTGGGGGGGGGAAGGTGGATAGTTTTGCGTGCACTGCTTTCACAAATTCAGCTTCACACACACACTTGTGTACACTCACCCACCACTTCTGCGGCCCAGTTCTGAACAGGCTGCGGCCCAGCACCAGACCGCAGACCGGGGGTTAGGGACCCCTGTTTTAAAGGATGACAATGGAGAGTTAGATTCACTGTTATTTTATTAAAGCCTTTAAAGCTTTATTGTGTTCCACAGTCAAATAAAAATGTCCATATACTAAACACTCATAAATTGCATGTTCTGCAGATTATGAAGTAGTAATTACATCTGAAATCACCAAAAGATATAGTCAGTGATTAGTGGGATGCTATAAATTTTGAATCACAAAGTTTCTCTTTAGGAAGAGCCACTTAATTATCTGACTCTTATGTGGTTCATGGGTACCTTACAATTATTGGCACGTTAGTGTAGCTTTACTGAAAGGGTAAGTTTGTTGAGTAAGATGAAAACTCTTCAAATCCATTTGACTGTTTCATGTTCGTTTGTTACAATTCATGCAAAAAGGCCCTATTGTTAACTCCCCAGGGAACTGGGATATTTCTAAATTTCATCAGCTACTGAATTAATCTCAAGAGCTCTCTAGTTCAAAGGGAGAAATAAACCTCACCTAAATGATAAATGGCAAAAATGGAGGCAAAAGCTATTGTGAGTATAAGAACAAGTATCCATTCACACAACCACCACCCCCAGTGGGGGACAAAGCATTAAAAGATGAATACTTTTCTTTTTGTAATCCTTGCTACCCAATAGTAGCAGTGCAGATGAAGTTCAAGGGAGATTTCTATTATGTTTGGTCTAGATCAGGGGTCTGCAACCTGTGGCTCCGGAGCCACATGCGGCTCTTTGGGCCCTCTTCTGCGGCTCCCTGTCACCCTGTCATGGCAGAGGGATGAAAGAGCCATCATCCTGTCACAGCAGTGGCATGGCCAGAGCCTTAGTGCGGGAGCGAAGCGTCCCTCTACTTGCCTTTGCGCGGCAACAGCATTCTGCCTTCATTGTGGTACATTTGCTGTTGCTGCTAGCAAAGAGGGCTGGGAGAGAATGGCAGGGGTGGATCTTGTGGGGTGGGGGCCATCCCCCAAGCCTGGCCTTCCTCCTCCCTTGTCGGCAGGGCCAAGAGAAAGAAGGGGGCAGCGTGGGGAAGCACTCCCCTCCCCCGCCGAGCACCAAGCACAACAGCCCAGCGGGAGGGGGGACATGGCCTGGCAGAAGCAGCCCCATTGGTGAGTTGGATGGCAGAGAGGCCTGGTCCAGCTCTCGCAGCGGAACGCTGTTCGCTGCCTTTGAAACACGCCGCTTTCTGTTTCCTATTCCTTCCCCGGGCAGCGATGGCTGGGGCCATGGGGGGAAGCAGAGGCATCAGGGCTGCTCCCCCCCTCAGCAAGCCAGGCCTGGAGGAGCGCGGAGAGTTGCAGGTGAGCACTGGAGGGTCAGAGGACGCACTCCGATGTCGCCCCAACACGTGTTTCCAGCACGCGCTTCTCTGTCCCGAAGTAGGATTGAGTGGGGAGAAGGGAGCAGGGGGAAGGGTAGGAGAGAAGGAGAAGCCCAGCTGGCTTTCCTTTGGCGTGGGGTGGGGGAAAGACCCAATACCCCCTCCATGGCCTGCCCGCTGCTATTGCAGCGCCTTGCACAGCACAGTGAAAGCTAGCGTACTTCACAATGGGGGAGACTGGGTCTCCTCCCCCTCCTGGAGCCCATTCCCTGCACCACTCGCCCCTGGCAACTCTCTCTCTCTCTCTCTCTCTCTCTCTCTCTCTCTCTCTCTCTCTCTCGCTGTTCTCTCTCTCTCTCTCTCTCTCTCTCTCTCTCTCTCTGTCTCTCTCTCTCTCTGTCTCTCTGTCTCTCTGTCTCTCTCTCTCTGTGGAGAGCAAACCCAGAAGTATATATATTTGGCTGGATTCGGCCCTTGCCAAAGACGCTCACCCATATCTCTCTCTCTCTCTCTCTCTCTCTCTCTCTCTCTCTCTCTCCAATTTCACCCTGCGGAAGGAATGCCAGCCAATCTACCACCCCCTCTCTGTTATAGCAATTTCACCTTGCGGAAGGAACACCAGCCAATCTACCCCTCAGCCTCTATATACAATACGGAGGCCATGTGTACTGCCTGGAAGTGGGTGCCATTTCAAAGAGGCCACAATTCATTGCAGCCAGTCCTAAATGGCACCTGCTTCAAGGACAGTGGCATGCAGCCCCCATGTAGGAAGGCCATGAGGCAGAGTGGCTGCTTCCCAAAGGAGCTCTAGGGAAAACATAAATTGACCGAGCTATGACAGGGGATGAGGAGACAAATGTGGAATCCATCAGGGCGGGAAGCAGTCCCAAGGCCTGTGGGAACCCAGGAGGCCAGGATATGCAGGGGGCCATCTCTGTGGTCGTTCATAAGATTGCCAATTTTGTTCAATTTTGTACACCATGTACACAAGCAGCAATCTGTGCAGCAGACAATAAAACAAGCAGTTAAAATAAAATAATTAGTCAAACACTCATTAATAAAACTGCAGGAGAATGGACCAGAATTCTACACACATTAAAAGATGAGAGGGAGGGAGGGTGAGGGAGATAGACAGAGAGGGAGATACCTATTTCCCATAGAAAACAAAAAATGGGGAGACACAAAACCTGGGTAGGTGTGGCTGGGGGGGTCATGTGACTGGGTGGGAGTGAGTGACGTCGAGTTGGCCATGCCCACCCAAGTTTTGTGGCTCCCATTGTTTTGTTTTCTGTGGGAAACGGGCCCAAGTGGCTCTTTGAGTGTTTAAGGTTGCAGACCCCTGATCTAGATTATAAAGAGGCCGTCAGATAGTTGCTTCTCCATCAACAAAATTCCCATCACTGAATCCCCCTGAATGCTCCCAACTCTCCTGCAAAAACATGTTGTTCTGTGTTAGTTCTCTTAATATACAGTACAAGATCCATGTTCCATTCCGAAAAAATATATTGTCCCGGTTGAGTACTTAAATGTAAAGTAGATTAACTGCTTTCCTACTTACTTCATAGTTGGGACAAAGAGAGTTATCTATATTTCTATATTCACTTTATAAGACATCACTGATTCATCTAATTTAGGATGAGGTATTTCAGAAGTGGGCAATGCTTCAGGGGCTATGCTTTGAAGAGTAGCCAGGAAAAGTGAATGGAGTTTAAATGGGACTACTTCTTCACACACACACACACACACACACACACACACACACACAC
>QLTV01001816.1:2622365-2634650 GCA_003457575.1 Thermophis baileyi
AGCATCTCTCTGTTAATGCTAACAATGAAAAAAATAAATTCAAAAAAATTCAAAAAAAATTAAAAAAAAAAGATGGTGGCCCCCACGGACCGGCACCGACCGAGCTGGTTCGGTGATGTCATTGTGACATCACCAGCGGGCCGCTACCAGTTCAGGAGAACCGGTCTGAACCGGGAGGAACCCACCCCTGACCTCACCCCATTCCTAAGAGGTCTTTAAGGGGCGTGCATAAGTGCACCAGTCCCTGTCCTAATGTTCCCTTTTGTTCGTATCCATTTCATGTATTCATAATTATGTTTTTATATTTGTTATCTAATACATGTCTGATGAAATAAATAAATAAAAATAAATCAGTCATAGCATCCCACAGTCACACCCAGCTTGCAATTATAACATCACAGTATCCCCCAGTCACATTATCACCATTTGCAACATTCACTGCTGACTTCTAATCCAGTAATATCTCTAAATCTGTCTTTTTCTCCAGTGCCAATTCAGGAAACATGAGTGAGTATGGAAGTTGAAGTGCCCTTTTTGACATTTCTCTCTATATCTATATAGATATAGCTATTCCTGCCTTTGTACTTTCCTGTATAATTTGAAGCCATGAATCTGCTTCATATTTTCAACTTTTAGATTTCCTACAAAGGAACACTTAAAATGCAACTAGTAAATGTGAAAAATGTGTACTTGTAGACAAGTTAGCCAGCGGTATGGGTGACCATATCGGATCTCCTTTGAAGACTGGTTATACAAAAACCCTGTTAGGTACCCCTCTAGAAATGGAATAAATTATTGTCCTATGTATAACTATTGTGCTTGCTATTAGTCTATTTTCTTATTCTTCTATTTCCTCTCCTTTAACGCCCCATGTTTCCTGTAGATTCTGTGGAAGTATAAAGCAAATTAGATGATTTAGACCTCCCTATGAAAAATATACACTGTGATACAATTCTATGAAATGAAAAGACACCAACCTTTCTATTGTAGCAGCAGAATCTGAGTACCACTTTTGTTGCAGAAGGCTTGGATGTTTTCAGCTCGGATTTGCTTTGCATTGTTGTAGCTATGGTGGCTCAAGTCTGTTCTGTTCTCAAGACTGTTCTGAAGACTGTTCTGAAGAAAGACTTGGGAAATTAACAACAAAAGGAAAGAGATCAGAGCTGCCATGCATTTGGCTAGGAATCATGGGAGCTGTCATCCAAATACATCATGAGAACATCAGGGAGGGAAGGATGTGCTAATGAGTAGAACCTGATAGTGATATTTATTAAACCATTTAAACAGCTTCTTTTGTTATGAAGAGTTTCCAAAATTCAATTGCCAAATAATCTCTTCTTCTCTAATGATAGCCAACGCTGTGTAGGAAGTTAGCACCCACCCCTCTCCTAGAAAAATGAAATATTCTAGGAAAAATTAAAAAGGCAGAATATTATATAGAATATCCCTAGAGAAATTGAGAAACATGCTTTTAGAAAGGAAAGAGACTCACTTAGTAGCCCCCACCTTTGTCAATGGGCCATCAAGGAATGGCCCAGCTCACTCATCCCCCCCCACTTTGTTAATAGCCTGGAGCAGTCTATTCTACATAACAAAGATCTCCTTCAGACAGAGCCATATTAGGAATTGCCCAAAGCCCTTTCATTACACCACATGGGACCTGGGAAGATTACATCAGCCAAGCCTGGGACTCAGGACAGCCCACAAGAGTTGCCCCAGCATACCCCTGGGAGTCTGACAGCCAATCGGAGTGCATTACATACACAGGAACAGGAAACTAAGAGGTGGGGCCCAACAGAGGTCATAAAACCAAGAGACTCAACATCTTTTCTCCCCTTTTTCTCTTAACCCAACATCTGGAAGCATGTGATCCACCTTTTCTGTTCAGGAGCCCCTGCCATGTGCTCCTGTCCACCATTAAACCTTCTTTCCAAGCAACTTCCATGAATCCAGTGTCTTTTTCCCCACTTGGAACTGAACCCAGAGGGATATTCCTTACAACAGCTGAGAACTAACAATTGACATAAGGTGAGCCCATAAGTATGATAAGATTTGAACTGTAAATGGTCTGCTTTTGTTCATTTTTGCTTTTGCTCTCCATTACATTTTGCATTTCTTTTTGTTTTAGAAAAGGAATAGTTCCAAACAGTTTATAAAACAAAAGAGCATAATGGTATTTTCTAAAAACTTGCAAAAACTAAAACAGAAAGCATGGAACAACTGAAGGTAATAAATAAAATTTAAAAACAGCAGAACCAATTGCTCTCTTTGAAACAAATGTCAGCTTGGATAATCTGCTCCAACAGAAGCATAAATAAAGAACAAACAGCACAGTATACAATCAATTAAGCACAAATTTACATATAAACAATGTTTTTAAAACTAAGAAAAAGGCTACACTTTTTGTAATTAATTATGATACTGGATCAAAAACAAGGTTCTTTACCTAGGAGATATAAAACACAAGTTAGTACAATATTCAAATCATTTATACAAAAAAAATATCAAAAGATTGCAAAATTTTCAATAATTCCAAGAAGATAAAATTATCTTCAACCAAAGAATCTCGATTGACTTGTTGGACATGCATCTGTTTCAAATAAGCAAAAAAAAAAAAAAAAAGACTGCAGACAAAAACTTATCAAGCTTATCAGAGAAGAAGGAAAGTGGAGACTTTTTAAACCTTTTAAAAACTTTGTATAGTGATGAAATATTTAACAAAAGGCAATGTAATATGTTTGTGACCAGATAAGGAATGTGTGAGAAGAATCCAGCAAGTGTTGCTCATGCATTGCTATGAAAAATTAGTGGAAAACATCCAGAGGTATCAATGACACATCATCATTCAAAGCATAGCTATCATTTTTGAGACAAGCCTATTTATCCTCTACCTTGAATCCAGATGGAAAATTGCCACTTGCTTCTACCATGATAAATAGTCTGTTCCTATGACCAATCTCATTGCTGTGTTTGGAACACAGGCTACAAATGGGTTCATTTGGCTGTTTTGTTGTGGAAAATGAGAATGTGTGTGTGTATACATAATTTTGGAGGATTTCAAAACTGGAGGTGCTTTTAGGACTATATGCTAGACATTTCATGCAAATTCTAGTCAGGCATTATGAAAACCTGAAGTGGGAAGGAACATATAGCAGACAATCTTTCCTACCCGTGAATGCCCCCTTTTAGTGAGAACTGTAGCCCATTTCCTGAGTGTAGTTTTTGTGTTCCATGCAGTCAAATAGGTATAGATTTTTAGGTATTCCCCATCAGCAGAATCAAACGTTTTTCTTTTTTATTTATTTTCATGTCTTAATGGAAAATTTCCAAAGATTCACTGAAACAAGTTGAAGGTGTTATCACTGGTGTTGTTACCTTTGGTTTGGCCTAAATGTTACATAGATTCTATAGTGCGTGGAACAGGTATTATAATTCAACTTCTACCAGCCTCAATGTACGACCACAGTCGTCCTCAATGTACGACCACAATTGAGCCCAAATTTATGTTGCTAAGTGAGAAATTTGTCAAATGAGTTTTGCCCCATTTTACGACTTTTCTTGCCACATTTGTTAAGTTGTTAAATTAGTAAAATGGTTGTTATGTGAATCTGGTTTCCCCATTGACTTTGCTCGTCAGAAGGTCGCAAAAGGTGGTCACATGACCCCGAGACACTGCAACTGTCATAAATGTGAGTCAGTCAGGCATCAAAATGTAAATCGCGTGACCATGGGGATGCTGCAACGGTCATAAGTGTGAAAAATGGTCCTAAGTCACTTTTTTCAGTGCCAGTGTAACTTTGAATGGTCACTAAGTGAACTGTTGTAAGTCAAAGACTACCTGTAGAGAATGCCTTCCATAGAGGGTCACCAACCTATTTATAATCGATATTGTCCCGTACCCCACCCCACTCCGATATAAATCATGTTCCTTAGATTATCTCAGGATTGATTTCCCTGCAAAAATGTGTGGCACCTCTGAAGTGTGTCCTCCTTACAGAAGAAGTTGCCATTTTATTTATTTATTTATTTTTATGTGATTATTATTCTTCCAACAGAAACCCACACAGGATTTTTTTAAAAAACTCTTCAGATGGATAAAATGCATATTCCTGCTTTTTATCTTTCTCCTCAGAACAAAGGGATAATCAAGGTCCCATACAGTAAATGAAACCAGATCACTGTTTATTGACATGGTTCCGCTGAGACCACTTTGATGATGAAAAAAACACATTCTTGGTGGTGCTCAAACTTTTTCACATTAATTGAGACTGACTGGTGTGCTTTTATGTTTTTTTAGAGCTCAGAATAAAAGACATTCAATATATGTCTGTCAAATTTTGTGAAACCATAACCTTGTTCTAAATATTTTAGATCGTTTTTGCTCCATTCAGTCCAGAAACCTGAATTATTATGCCTATGTGGATTATACAGCACTTCTACCTCAGCTGATCTTCCCAAATATCCCTTCATCTTTCTAAGACTCAGAGAGGCCCAGGAACTAGGACCATTATACTCAGGCTTCAAAAATTCAAAGGTTATTAAAGGGTCACAAAGAGTTTCTACCTCTTTTTGCTGCCATCTATGGGTTGTAGGGATTTTTTTCCCCCAGATCTGATATGGTACCCTGAATAGTACAAAATTATCTTCAAGTCCTCCTCTTTTTTTTCTTACACAGTTGTCACTCTTTTCTCCAGTTTTTTTTATCTTGAATTTAATGGTACAGAGTATGTGAGGATGCACAAAATATTGAAATAACCCTGTGAAATATACATGCTTATTTCACTACTGTGCAGTCAAAACCCTCACAAATATATTTGTGTTAAAGGCAGATAACAGGGACCACAAAAGGCATGGATGCAAACACATTTACCTGTCTTCTCTCCCATTTCAATTGTAGATTTAAGGATGTATTGCATCAAGTGTATGAAGCAAAAGTACAAATTTTGATACATTTCAGATTCTGAAGCAAGGTTATCCACAGGATGTGGTTAAAGTCACAGTAGTAGCCACAATGGTGCAATAGAAGTTCCTCCACTTTTTATGTGTGAGGCACTTAAAAAACAAGCAAAGCTTAAATTGTATCATTCTGGCGTTCATCATGATATTTTTACCATACCCTGCGGATCAGAGGTGGGTTCCTCCCGGTTCGGACCGGTTCGCCCAAACCGGTAGTGACCTGCTGGTGACGTCACGATGACATGACAGATCCGGTTCGGTCGGTGCCGGTCTGTGGACGCCACCATCTTTTTTTTTTTTTTTTTGGATTTATTTTCTTCTGTGCATGCGCAGAAGCCGAGTTTCTGGCATTGCGCATGTGTCGCCATCTTGTTTTTGGCTTTTTTTTTTTGAATTTTTTTTCCTTCAGATTTTTTTCTGGTTTTTTTTTCTTCTGCACATGCACAGAAGCTGAGTTTCCGGCACTGCGCCTGCGTCACCATCTTGTTTTTGGCTTTTTTGGGGGGGGTTATTTTTTTGCACTGCGCATGCGCGCGCACGCCCACGAGGCACGGCCACGCGGCATGGGAGGAAGCGAACCGGCAGCGAGGTAAGTTAGAACCCACCCCTGCTGCGGATGCTCCTGGGTGGCTAGGACCCTAACCCTAACTTTTGTCAGAAATAATCCCCTCAAGTAGCCTAAATTAAAAGAACTGCTCCATGAAGTTTAGGACAAATTAAGAGGGCCAGAGAGACATAGGCACTTCTGTTAACGCTGACTCATTCACTCCATATCTCTCGGTTTAAGGAAACTGACAGAAAAAGAAGAATGGATTATATACAGTAGTTGTGTCAGACATGGAATAATTTATTAGAGTGCCTCTTATGGAAGTTTTGCTTCTTACTTCTATCGAAGTTGGGAGAAGCTCATGAAGAAGAGATCACAAGTCCATATGCATGGAACCAAATCTGCTGCGCTGTCTGATTCAGCCGAGGCCTAGGTTTGTAAGAACTGTGAAACATTTTATTAGATCAAGTGTTTCTCATCACCTTATCTTTCACTGGTTGCCTCTGAAAAAGTTGGCTTCCTTCCCTAACCTTGAAAGTAGTCTTCCTACAAGGCAATGGAAGGTCACCTGGTGCTTGATCACTTATAACAGTTGAGGAAGTATGTTAATTTGTACTCAAATAGCAGGAAAAGGGTCAGGCCATTCACCACATTTTCAAACCAATGATTTCTAACTTTATACACAAACATTGTTATAGGAAAATCCACACACTATTCTTTCTGGATCTCCAGCTTATGAAGTATATTATACTGAAACAACTTCTTTAAAGACATTAAAGCCACAGAAAGCAGCTGCATATGTTCTAAATATTGAAGCAAGAACAATCATGCTTTTAATTTTTGAATGATCTGAACACATTTGTTGTTTGCTTTGATATTATTTTCTCAGGAGTGTATGTCTAATTTGTTTGTCTTACGGTTAACCATTTTTCCACTGTTGTCGTTCATTGCTTTATATCTCTGCCAACTTCATAATGGTTCAGGAAGCATGCTGCTTTGTTTTGGGCACTATGAAGGGAAGGCACTAAAATTCTGATCGGCATCTGAATTTTTTCTTTTTAAAAAAACACCTTTATATGGCATTTTGGACAACAAATTGCAATTCAGTGGTATCTTGAGACTCTAGTTTTGGTACAAGAGCCAGACATAGCTCATCTGAATTGTATTGATCTAGCATTTCAAATCCTCCCCTTCAAATCCAGAGCCATGATGGGCTTTCTACGTGCATGTCCTGTACTGTCCTGTCCCGATTGTAAAAGACCAAAGCCCCTCTCCCCACAATAAGGGAGACCGCTCTTTCTTTTGCCAGCCAGTCAGCAGTTAAAGATGCTGAGCTTGTCAGCTGGAGAGCCATAGCCTGAGTTCGAGATCCAAGATCCGTGCAATGGGGTGAGCTTCCATTACTTGCCCCAGCTCCTGCCCATCTAGCAGTTCAAAAGCATGCAAATGCGAGTAGATAAATAGGTACCACTTTGGTGGGAAGGCAACAGCATTCCATGCGCTTATTCCATGTGTATAGCCATGCTGACCAAATGACTACGGAAATTGTCTTCGGACAATGCTGGCTCCCTCAGCCCAAGAAACGGAGATGAGCACCATGCCCTAGGGTCAGACACAACTGATAGGGAAACTTTTACCTCATTCACACCAATTCTACCAATTCTACCCATGCCACCAATTCTAATATAGAGAATTGGTGGCATGGGTATAGAGCCGAGGTGGCACAGTGGTTAGAGTGCAGTACTGCAGGCTACTTCAGCTGACTGCTAGCTGCAGTTCAGCGGTTCAAATCTCACCGGCTCAAGGTTGACTCAGCCTTCCATCCTTCTGAGGTGGGTAAAATGAGGACCCAGATTGTTGGGGGCAATATGCTGACTCTGTGAACCGCTTAGAGAGGGCTGTAAAGCACTATGAAGCGGTATATAAGTCTAAAGTGCTATTGCTAATATGATGCAGTGGGACATATGAGGAAAACAGGGGGGAAAAATAGCAGATCATTGGTGTAGCATTTCTCTTATACCATCCCAATCATATTTGCACATGGTCATAAGGAAACTCATGGCTTTCGATGGGGACTTACTCCCAAGTAAAGCTATAACTTCTGCTCTTATATATATTTCTGAATAATAAGTCCCACTGGCTTCCCCTACAGTAGTCCAGTCATAAGTAACATTTTAAAAACATGTACAGGTTCATTATGATGACATAATGAGCCTTTGACCCCATTTTTGGTTATTGAAAAGACAGCCACATACACCTCTGCATATATGTCCCGTATGTTTGCTTTACATCATGCTGGATAATCCATGTGGATTTGACTTTGAATGTGTCATATATAAAACACCTGTTGTGGCCCGCCGGCGACCCGTGCAGCTGGTTGTGGACTCCGACAGCGAAGAGGCTGTGGTGGTGATGCGCCGGCGGCCTGTGCAGCTGGTACCCACGTCGGACAGTGAGGAGGCGGGTGTGGTCGCACGCAGAGCTGTCAAGAGGCAAGAATGGTTACTCAGGAGGAGGTCTCCTCAGGAGTAAGGCTTTGGGCTAATTGGCCATGCCCTTAGCCTATTTAAGTCATGACCACGCGCAATCACATTGCAGGAAACAACGTTCGTGATTAATTATTGTGTTTTGCATCCAGTCAAGTCTGTTCGGCCTTTGTTCTATTTCGTGACTTTTTCCTGCACATTTATTTCTGGAAGTTTTGCCAACTACGGTAAGAACTGCTCTTATCTGCAAGCTGGTTTCTTCAGAAGTGAGACAATTATCTCTTGAACTCTTGCTGGCTGTTAATGAAGTTAAATTAACAGCCAGTGGTCGAAAAAAGACTGCTTTAAATGTATGTTTATTTAAAACGGCTACTAAGACGTTAATTAGTAGACCTTCAGTAGTAAATCAACAGTGTGTTCGGAGTTTGTGTGTGTTGCATTCTTGGTGGTTCGTAGCAGAACAACACCCATAATTTTGCCCCTTTTTATTATTTACCAGCTAAAAGCTGTCAAGTTATTGTACATTATTGGGAAATATGAAGTGTTCAAGACTTCCTCTTTGGCATCCGCACACAGACACACAAACACATACATGTTTGGACAAAGAAAAAAGGTTAATACAGCATGTTCTCTCCTATTACACAGTTTGTTTTCTTCGCGGTACTATAAAAAAAATCCCACTGGCTATATTGCATATTGCATTCAACAGCACAGAAATTTATTTTGATGAACTAAGCTTCCAGTTTGCACTTTCAGCTGCCCTAAAAGAATTCCTAGAGACAAAAAAATTATGAGTAGTGGAAATAAATGATAGTGGGAGATATGAATAAAACTATGAAATTATGTTTCTAAAGAACTGGTTGGAAGTTGAATGAAATTTGAAAAATGGCCTTCCCTCACTTTAATAATAATAACAATCAGCATGTGGAAACAAGAACAGCCCACTATATTCTCCATACAAAAATACTCAAGTGCTATAATTTCCAGCTTTGCTTTGGCACAAGCTTACAAGGTTTAACTAGCCCTATTAACATTTATTTAATAGCATAACATCACTCAAAACTAATGAAATTTGAGATTTTGTTATGAGTTTATTATCTCGCTGTATATAAACATTCTGTCATAACACAATGGTGAACATTTATTAGGAATGAAAACAAACCCTAATTTCTTTTCATTTCTAGCCTTTACCCATTCTGAGGTAAGGGCTGCTATTTTCTTCTGTAATTGTGATTTATACATCCTAGTGCTTCTCTCTCTTTCCAGCAACACATGATCTATTTAACATTAACGCATAACTGCATTTATACTCTTGGATGTTCAATGTTCCCTCAAATTTCCCACACTTGGGGTTTGTTCTTTATTTAGAAAGCTAGAGGTAAAACTCCATGATCCAGCAGTCAAAACTTGCCCAAGTTTTATAGAAATCAAGATAATTAGCAAAATTATATCAAAATTTATTTATGAAGGTAATCCTTCAACTAGAATGCAAGAATATATTCCTAAATTATAAACACCATTTTAAAATGATACAGCAAAAACCCAACATCAAGAAATGACCCAGTTACCAAAAAGAAAAAAGAAAGAAAAAAGAATTGAGCACTATATCCAGAAGATTAATTATTTTTTTCACTGATAGAAGTACTGTGTCCCTGAGAATGTTACTATTGTATTTATACAGTGATGGCTCACTGCTGCCTGAAAAGTACTGAAACCCTCTGCCCTTTGTTAGTGGATAATTTATTTTCTGCCACTAATGGGACCTAAATTTAATGAAGATGAATAAATTGTGCCCTGTATTTATTTATAATGTAGCTTATGGAAGATCATGTAAATTCTCTTATTTTAGCAAATCTTAGAATCATACCACTGCAGTATGACAAAAACTTACAAATTCTAAAACTACCCAAAATTATTTCACTATTTTGACATAATAGGAACAAGTACAATATACTTTTCTATTCTGAACAATTTCTACAGCCATCTTGCTGACTGAATTTTGAAATCATCCAGAATGGAAATGTGGCCCATAATAACTTCTGACACATTTCCCATCTGTCTTCTGTTTAGGAGCCGAGGTGGCGCAGTGGTTAGAGTGCAGTACTGCAGGCTACTTCAGCTGACTGTTCAGCAGTTCAGCGGTTCAAATCTCACCGGCTCAAGGTTGACTCAGCCTTCCATCCTTCTGAGGTGGGTAAAATGAGAACCCAGATTGTTGGGGGCAATATGCTGACTCTGTGAACCGCTTAGAGAGTGCTGTAAAGCACTGTAAAGCGGTATATAAGTCTATGTGCTATTGCTATCCATCAGAGGTGGGTTCCTCCCGGTTCGGACCGGTTTGCTCAAACCGGTAGCGACCTGCTGGTGACGTCACAGTGACATCACGGATCCGGTTCGGTCGGTGCCGGTCTGGGGGCGCCACCATCTTTTTTTTTTTAATTTTTTTTAAATTTGTTTTTGAATATATATTTTTTTTGAATTTTTTTCTGGGTTTTTTTTTCTTCTGCGCATGTGCAGAAGCCGAGTTTCCGGCACTGCGCATGCATCGCCATCTTGCTTTTGGATTTTTTTGGGGGGGGGGTTGGATTGTTTGGCACCGCGCATGCGCACGCACGCAAAGCGCGCATGGCCACGAGGCGCGGCCACGCGGCGCGGGAGGAAGCGAACCGGCAGCGAGGTAAGTTAGAACCCACCCCTGGTATCCATCCATTTGTACATAATAAATTTGCTTCATTTTTACTGAATTTTGGAGCACACTAATAACAATGGCAAATGACAAATATCTGTCAAACTCATGGGAACAATGTCCATGAGGAAATGTGTCTCTGAAAATGTTATACTGTTCAATAAATTATTGACTCAAACTTGTTAATTTTTTATCAGAACCGGTGGCAGTGAAGCATTGGTTTTAATTGTATAATGGTGGGAGCAGGAAGTTGTGCGATCTGGGCAAACATATTAATCAAAAAGAACCCCAAGGCTGGGCAGCCAGACTGTTTCCAGTAACTATATTTTTTTCCCTAGCCGAAGGCAGCAGAAATGTAGCATTATTGCTATCAATAAAGTATAAATTTTATTAGGCTTGACATAGAATTCTCCCTAATATTTTGGACAAGAAAGTTATTGAGGTTCTGCTGACTGATTATTTTGATATTTCAAAGGATATATTTCTCAAGTACTTTAGCTATAAAGAAACCATTATCGCAAAAGTGGGGAATTTGTTGCCCTCCAGATGTTGCTGAACTATGATGTTAAGAGGTTATTTTTTTTTCTATTACAAATAATCATTCAATCTACACTCCACCTTTCAGCCAGAAGGCACGGAAACAAAACTGTAAAAATGCCCAATTTTCTTTTTCTTCAGGGCAATTTTCATTGTTCTGCTGGGGAAAAAAAAAATGAAGGAGGAGTAATTGACACAAACTTGTTCTGTCCCCAGTAGAATTACAAGAATTGCCCTGAAGGAGGAGAAAATTATCTGAAACATAATGGACGTTGTTTCGATAACTATTTCTGACTCCTCCGTCATTCTACAAATCCGTCTCTTAAACAGAAACTAAGTTTCTCTTCAAGCTCCCTTTTGGACTCCAACCTTGGCAGAATAATACAAGCTACCAACTCCAACCACTATGACCAAGTATGACTGCTGCTGAGAGATGAATTTCCATTATTTCTTAAGCATTACAAATTGTCCATCTTAATTGATAGTGTTAGATAGTGGGTAGAGATGACAGGAGACAGACTTCCAAAACAGCTCTTTATTTCAGCTCTTGTATCAGCAACCAGCAAAGAGCAGTCTGACAGCTTGCCCTTTTATAGGGAGCTGTCAGACAGACCAGCCAATAGCGTTTGAGCTTTTTCCCGCTCAAACGCTGGACCTGGTTGGAACCATGTAACACAGTTTAAACAGTTGGAACATAACACCCCTCCCCTCCTGGATGGAGCTGTCCAGCATACGTAATCACGCAGGTAGGCGGGGCGTCTTGGAGCCCTACTAGACCTGCGCAATTCAGTTGGTGGTGAGGCAGCGGCCTGTGCGGACAGGTCTGCTGCCGCTCCGGGGCTCGAGCAGGGAAGCTCCGCTAGACCTGCGTTGGTGGTGAGGCAGCGGCCTGTGCGGACAGGTCTGCTGCCGCTCCGGGGCTCGAGCATGGAAGCTCCTGGAAGGTACTGGGTGTGGCCTCTACGGCCGAAGGGACCGGTTCGAAGGGAGGAAGGGAGTGGCTGTCGGCGTCCACAGGTAGGCCTTCCGAGACACCCGGGGTGGAGTTAGCGAGGGGGGGCAGGGGATGGGGT
>QLTV01001816.1:2661979-2672834 GCA_003457575.1 Thermophis baileyi
TACTTTAGCATTCCAATCCCCCATGATGATAAGGACATCATTTTTTGGTGTGAATTCTATAAGGTGCTGTAGGGCTTCATAGAACTGGTCAACTTCCTCCTCTTCAGCACCAGTGCTTGGGGCATAGACTTGGACTACTGTGATGCTGAATGGTTTGCCTTGGATTCGAACTGAGATCATTCTGTCATTTTGAGGATTGTATCCCAGTACTGCTTTTCCTACTCTTTTATTGACTATGAAGGCTACTCCATTTCTTCTGAGGGATTCTTGCCCGCAGTAGTATACCTGATGGTCATCTGAATTAAATTCACCCATTACTGTCCATTTTAGTTCGCTGATTCCTAAGATGTCGATGTTCAGTCTTGTCATCTCTTGTTTGACCACATCCAGCTTGCCTTGATTCATGGATCTTACATTCCAGGTTCCTATGGAATATAGCTCTTTACAGCGTCGGACTTTCCTTTCACCACCAGATACATCCACAGTTAAGTGTCCTTTCGGCTTTGACTCAGTCGCTTCACTCTTTCTGGCGCTACTAGTACTAGCCCTCTGCTCTTCCCCAGTAGCATATTGGACACCTTCCAACCTGAGGGGCTCATCTTCCAGCGTCATATTTTTTTGCCCTTTTGCTGTCCATGGGGTTTTCTAACCTAACTATAGATGGTAGCATATATCTTGCCCCTCAATATACTGCAGTCCATCATATTCATACCCAATGAATATCTGAAGATGCAAATATTTGTTTTGAATGAAAAAGGATCTACTCAAATGTTTTAAAATACAATTAGCCTAATCTTGATAAATAAGTGATTTAAAAAATTGATTTATGAAAACAGTTAGTTAATACACAATTATAGATATATTATATTAAGAGCCGAGGTGGCGCAGTGGTTAGAGTGCAGCACTGCAGGCTACTTCAGCTGACTGCTAGCTGCAGTTCAGCAGTTCAAATCTCACCGGCTCAAGGTTGACTCAGCCTTCCATCCTTCTGAGGTGGGTAAAATGAGGACCCAGATTGTTGGGGGCAATATGCTGACTCTGTAAACCGCTTAGAGAGGTCTGTAAAAGCACTATGAAGCGGTATATAAGTCTAAGTGCTATTGCTATAGTGCTATTGCTATTATCATCTCCTTGGTTGTCACACCTGTACAACAGAACACTATTCATCTACATAATACATCGTTAGAACAGAACAGAACAGAATTTGTATAATAGAATAGAAAGTCAGTTTGATCTAGTGGTTAAGGCCCCAGGCTACAAATGGGAAGACAATGAGTTCTAGTCCCACCTTAAGGATGAAAGCCAGTGGGGTGACCTGAGCCAATCACTCTCTCAGCCCTACATATCTCACAGGGGTGTTGTTGTAGGGAAAAGGGAGGAGGAGGAAGTATTGATTATGGTCACTGCCTTGTGTTATTTACAAAAATAATAACAGTGGGATACAAATAAATAACACCTGAAGGATTTCTGATGCATCATGACTTTTGGAAGAATTATAAAGTTCATCCTGTGTATTTGATTTAAATAGCTCAGAGCGTATTTTGTTTTACCCATGGCAAGAAAATAATTCAACTGGCTATATAGTAAATACAAACTTAAATAGAATTATTTCGATCAATTACACATGCTCACACAAAGACAGCACAGTCTCCCATCTCTCCACCTACTTCCATTTGTCTGTTTTCAAACATTTTTCCTTAATGTTACAGGTCATCAGTAGGTTACCCTATTCACTCCAGAAGGAAGCATATTCATTTCTCTCTCTTAAATGTTCAAAATGATCCAGCCTGAGAGCGGAGACTGAAAAGAATTCTTCTCATTTATAAATACTGAAATAAAATATGACATGTTTCTATTTGCGCATTCAGTTTTATTCTTGAGATAAAAAGCCGGCCTAAAGGATTAGTGTGAAAGATTATTTAAAAGAAAAACTGAATTAGAACCTTCCACCAAAAGTGAGAAGTGGAAAATGGTGTTTACAATCTCAGATACTTAATTGGATAAGCCTTCCATAGTTCAGGGATATCTGCCTCTATTGTATGTGCTGTTGTCATCTACTTCATAAGAACTCATTTTCCTGGGGAGTGGGGAATGGGGAAATCACAACCCATGGTTGTCCTTCTTTCAGCCTGCAGAGACTCCAGTCTTTGTACCAACTGGATGATCACCCATGCAGTTAGATTGTGAGGAGCAGCTACCTGGAGCAAGAACACTGGGAGGAAGGATGAATGATACTCTTTCACATGATCCCTGGGCACTTGGCAACCAGTCATAAATGTGAGATAATTGCCAAGCACCCAAAATGTGGTCATGTGACCAGAGATGGGGTGGCAAAATATTTTATGATGTCCAGAAGTTCTTTATGGGTCACAGAGCACCCGTTCTGAGGCCATTGTAACTTTGAATGGTCAATAAACAGCAGGTCATAAGTCAAGGACTACCTGAAGATAAGAAAAAAAAAAAACCTGGTAAGGAACCAGCAGCCCCATTGATATTAGTGGAGCAAAAACTCAAGCAGAAGATAATGGGCTAAAGAAATGTATTGAGTATAATGCAAAACAGATGGGAGTTAATAGCTGTCCAAGGAGACTGACTTACATAGAACAGCTGAAAACTGAGACACTATGACAGTGGAAGGGAAGTGGTAATGGTGGTAAGAAAGTACATATCAAAGACTCCCTCCTCTTAAAATGCAATTAAAGCTTCTTGTATATCAGCCAATAAGTAAGCCAGCTAACAAATCCCAGCTGTAGATGAGTTCTCCATTTGATCAATGTCTTCTCTATGCCGACTGACCCCTTTGTGCGTCTCCCCATAATTTTCTAGCTGTCTTTGAGTACTCACATGAGTAGAAAGGTGAGGTATCAATCAGTAAAACTAACAATATTCCCCCTCTATTCCTCCATTTCTTTATGGCTTGCTGCTGTGCGTTCTGCATGGTTCTGTTCTCGAAAACTATTTGGAAAGTACTATTTAAATAAATAAAGTTGATGGATTACTAATCGGGTTGAGCATGAGCAGCACATTGTGTAAGAGTTCAGAGAAATTCAGAGGTCCTTAGTCCATATTAAAGAACAATTTAATGAGCATCTATATCACAAGAGGGGTTGAAGGAACTCCTAGTACTGTGTTTTCATCTAGACGCTACAGTGCTCTTGTATAAGCTTGTAGTCTGAAGCCGCTGAGATGGAATTGGAGTACCTTGTTAGTACGTACTAGCAATAGCCATCTAGAAGAATTGCACCCCCAAAGAGGGTGCTTTATTTCAGTTGCTTAAAGATGGCTGAGTTTGCTTTTTTCTCACTCATTTTGATAAATTGCTTAATGTATTTCCATTGTTATGTTTAATGTTGGCAAGCCAGCCTTGTTATTGAAGACATGGTATCTTCAAGTGCTTTGCTTCAAGGGCAGAATAGAAATATCCAAAATCAACACTAATTCCTAAGACATGTGACTGGAAGAAATGAAATATTTTCTCCCAGAATGCATAGCAAGCAAACAACTTTGTGGCACCCTTAGCAAGCTACCCATTTATTCCAATGATACTAATTTAACCGGCACATTATCTGATCGGTCAACTAATACTGAATCGGAGAGACTCAGCGGTGTCAAATATATTAATTTGGGAACCAAACTGCTGGATCCAAATCAAACATTTCCTCATTTATTTGCAATTCCAGTTAGCCATAATTGGTCTTGGTTTTTGCATCAGCCAAAAGCGCATGCATGGACTCAGAAGAGGCCCACACCGATTCAAGGAACTGAAAGATGACAAAAATAGAATTGTGTTGCAATTATCACATAAAGTTGGGCTTTTGCCTTCATCACAAATGCAAAATTGATACATAAATCATAGCCTCTTGGTAGCAGATGTTTGGCTGAAGAGATTATTTTAATGGCAATCTAGTTTGCGGTATTGCCTGCTTTTACATTGACCATATACCTTGCCACAGTGTTGTGCAAAAGCAGAGTGAGTGCGTAAGTAAGAGTGACACACACTTATATACACACTTCTGGCTCCTAGGACAAGTAGAAACTGACTGCTTCAGACATTTGAAATATGTACCCCCACCCCACCATGCTGGAAAATGACTTGTTCCTATCCTTAGGAACCCTTACATTAGATTCAGAGACATCTTCTTCAAGCTATGAGGGCAATTTTTTCAGGAAGAACTGTGAAATAAGAGCTGTTGCTGAAAAAACAAAAACACTTGGAAGTCAAGCTGAACTCAGGGAGGTCCACAGTGATCCACCTCTGTCTTTGCATGCAAAGCTTTTCAAATTAAATATATTCTAATTAAGGCAGTCACTTTAAAAAAAATAGATCCTGATGTTTCATCACTGCTATGGACAAGGAAAAGGGGCTTTCTACAAAGGGAAAGAACGCAATGCTCATTGCAGATTAATTCCTTTGCTGTCATACCAATACAGAGGCAATGCACAGAAATCTTGGCCAGTACATTCTGTTCATTTTCTTTTTCAGCTTTCTCCCGTGCTTCATCCAATAATTGATACTAATTATTTTCATAATGTTTGTTAACTCTCCATATACTCAGCAAACCAAGAGAAAGAAAAAGGAGCTACACACATGATTGAAACAAGTTATCTTTTTCCATAACAGGATCAAGGGCAGAAAATTGCTTTGAAATCAGGATCGCTGCACTACTTCTGTAATATCAAAAATGTTTTTTACAGTCTCTTGTGTAGCGAGTCACTCAGGAATGCAGAGAACAAAGTTTCTGAGATCTGCAATAGGAAAGTCAGCTTTGTTTTACAAGCCACATTCAGTAAAGCCTGGATTTCATGGTGGATCTGGCTTTCAAGGGCAACTATATTTGACTCCAGCATCTTAAGCAGGATATGCTGGTTACATATAGAATTAGGACCAGGGAGAGTCAGGTTTTCTTGAGTCATGAAATCTCATTGGGTGATTTTGGGCCAGTTTCTCTCTTTCTCTTAGCCGTACTTACACATGGGGTTGTAGTAGTGAAAAATCAAAGGAAAAAGTGTCTGCATTGCCTAGGAAGGTCAGTTTCTAAATTTAATCAATAAATAAAATAGGCAATATGTCTCTCAATATTAATTGCTAGGGAAGATGAATTAGGGATACCATTGCACACCTGTAAGAAGATGCTTACTATAAATGTCTAGTTGGGAGCAGATTAGCTAAGTCAGTGATCTCATCCAGCAAAACTTCCCAGGTATAGGAGAAAGGCCACCCAGAATAATGACAATATGAAAGCATTTGCCAGAGTTATTCCTGTCATATAATTCCTTATTTTGCCCTCCCGCATATACACACCAGTCTCAAGAAAGCTTATTAGATTTCACACATAGCCACAGGTAAAAAAAGGATGGTGTTCTTCTGTACTGAATTAATTGTAAGCTAATTGTAAGTGCACCCAGGCTGTAGAGAAGAATTTTGGCAGGTAGGCCAACTTTCTAACATTTATATAAAATACTGCAGTCAGGTTTTAACAAGAAGCACACTTTTTATATTCCCTACCTCCACGACAACTGGTGGAGTTTGCAGTAAGAAAAAGAACATAAGCGATTGCAAAAACATTGGAAGCACAAAAATTCCCCAGTTGACTGATGAAAACAGCCACTGGGGAGATAAACTGAAACCATCAGAGAAAGTTGAGTTGCAAGTACTAAATACAGCATTATTTCACCAGAACTGGCTGGAAATGCCGGGGTTTTACTCCAATATATCTGGAAGGCAGATGGGGAAGGCTGGTTTAGAGTGTTATTGTAAAAAGTCACTATGTCACAGGCATTGTATATGAGCCCTGAAGTGCAAAACTGCAATACAAATTTGCTTTATACTTTATAAGGTGAGCTGAAGTTCACTTCCATGGCTCCTTCCTTGGTCCGCTTCAAAATCAGAAAGACAGGCAATTACTGCCATTTAAGCTTCATTTTTCAAGTCTTTTAATGTAATATGCCATTCACTCCTAATTAACAGTGCTCATGTCTTGAAGCATTATGAAATTGTTATTCGTATTTCTTAATATAAAAGGGTTGATAACAATATTACTGTTAGATAGATAGCTCTCGCACACACACACAAACACCCATACACACACAGGGAAGCAAGGATAATAGATGTTTATCACAACTATTTCAATGTATTCCATGTGAAGAATCCATGGCTCTACAGTACTGGTAATGTTCACTAATCCTGATTATTTTCAACGAAAACACATTTTATACAAATAGCTTTGGCCAATCATTCACAAAAGGATAATCATCATATACATTTCCTACGTGGCCTTAGAAAAATCACTTAAACCATCTACCCCCCTTCTTGTCTGTATCAAGTTTTCTATCTCAACAGGGTTATGTTTTTGTACGAGACTATGTACAGAATGGCTATGGTCTTCCTTGCAGGAGTCAGATCCTTTCATTTCCAAAAGCTTCCACAAGTGTACCAACATGCTCTTCTCTTCCTTTTTCTGCATGTGGAATGGGAGATCCTTCCTCACTCTCAGCAACAGAATATAGTTGGCACCTATGTGTCCCACCTCTTCAGGATGACTCAGACTATAGAATGATTCAGCATAATCCCTAAATACTTTTCAATATCTGTTAACAAATTGAAAATATGGAATATAAATGTTTGGGCATAAAATTGTCACACTGCATTTGTTATAGACGGCTTACCTCTGTCAGAATATGGAATTATTGTTGCAGTTTGCACAAATTCCAAAAGAGCAATTATGTGGATTAACTTTAATAACCTGAAGGGGCAGCTTTCATCTAACAAGCATTCAACTGTATCATATCACACAATGCTATCAAGAGCCAATACAAGACTGATACCATCTATTCCGAACCCTTGAAGCAGAAAGTTAGACAAGATATAGATCAGGGGTGGGTTATAACTTACCTCGCTGCCGGTTTGCTTCTTCCCGCACTGCGTGGCCGCGCCTCGTGGGCGTGCGCGCATGTTCAGTGCAAAATAAAAAAAATTAAAAAGCCGAAAACAAGATGGCGATGCATGCGCAGTGCCGGAAACTCAGCTTCTGCGCATGCGCAGAAGAAAAATAAATAAAAAATTCAAAAAAAAAGATGGCGGCAGCCACTGACCAGCACAGACCGAACCGGATCCGTGACATCATCGTGACGTCACCAGCAGGTCGCTACCAGTTTGGGCGAACCGGTCCAAACCGGGAGGAACCTACCTCTGATATAGATCCAAGAACTGCTACAGCAAGGCCTGTAGCCAACAAAGAGGGGAGGTGGGGGTTACCTTGAAAGAGCTTATTAGTCAAACACATGCAAGAACTAACCAGAAACACATGGGACTCCTTTATTAGAACCTGCCACAGAAGCCTTACTAGATACTAAGACCATGCCCACATTAGCAATATTAATAACTCTAGTCATGGGAATATTAGTGGAACAAACCAATTTTCTGTTTTAATGTAAGTCAGATGCTAGTTCACTACTTTCAAGAGAGTTCTATTAAGAGCTCTTCTGAAGTGTAATGTAAAGGCAGACTAACCTGTATTCTCTTCCTGATAGGGAATTCCTTGTTTTTCCACTCCATAAACAGCAATGCAGCTATACTGCCTTTCTTTCTATAAGAATCTTTTTTGATTTGTAAAGTGTAGGTTCTACCACATCTCAAGACCTAAAATGGACACCTATCATCAAAAGCGTCATCAAAAATAGCACAACAAAGAATGTTCTTTCTGCGCCAACTCAGGAAGCTCAAACTGCCCAAGGAGCTGCTGATACAGTTCTACGGAGGAATTATTGAGTTTGTCATCTGCACCTCTATAACTGTCTGGTTTGGTTCTGCAACCCAACAAGACAGACACAGACTTCAGAGGATAATCAGAACTGCAGAAAAAACAATTGCTACCAATCTGCCTTCCATTGAGGACCTGTATACTGCACGAGTCAAAAAGAGGGCTGTGAAAATATTTACAATTCACCAAGGCTGCATTACTATTACTATCAGTCTTCTCATCGTTCCTATCACCCATCTCCTCCCACTAATGACTGCAGGACTGTAACTTGTTGCTTGTATCCTTACAATTTATATTGATACTGATTGTTTCCTGATTGCTTATTTGTACCCTATGACAATCATTAGGTGTTGTACTTTATGATTCTTGATGAATGTATCTTGTCTTTTTATGTACACTGAGAGCATATGCACCAAAGACAAATTCCTTGTGTGTTCAATCACACTTGGCCAATAAAGAATTCTATTCTATTCTAAACTAAGAACATGGAATCAGTAGGTAAGTATGAGGGTTACAAGCTGAATATAATGTTTAGTCTCTCTTAAAATCCTCGAATGAGACATGGTTGAACTATCATTGTGAACCTGCTGAATCGCCTGAGTCACCTTTAATGGCAGTACCAAAGTTATCCAATTAGCTTCTCAAGTGTTTCTGGTTTTTCCCCCTTTTTTGTGTGTGTGAGAGAGAGGAAGGGGGGAAGAGAGGGAGGGAGGGAGGGGGAGGGGGAGAGAGAAGGAGAGAGAGAAAGAGAGAGAAAGAAAGAGAGAAAAAGAGAAAGAGAAAGAGAGAGAGAGAGAAAAAGAGAGAAAGAGAAACAAAGAATTATTCTAATGCAGCCAATTTTTTACCACTAGAACTTTGTCTTTGGATCAAGGATTCTAGGATTTTTTTTAATTAACAGGTTCTGCAGCCTAAAAAAATTGAAAACCTCTGCTCTATACATTATGGGAAAATTAGGTTAGTGACTAGGTTCTCTTATTTTATACACAAAAATTCTTTGGCACTAATCAGCCTTTTGCTTGTTAACTTGCTCTCTGACACTAAGAATATGCAAATAAAAAATTCTTGATGTTACTTGAAGGAGTTGGTCTCATCCATATACATCTCAAGGAGATTCTACTTGTGGACCACAAGCAAACAAAATTCAACTGATAATTAAAAAAAGACTAAACACTGTTGGGCCTTCTGAAGGTCAGGCAATATTTTTTTTTTCCAGCCAATAAAAAAGGTACACATTATCACTCAAGAAACATTAAACATTTTTGCTTCAATAATTCCTACAAAAATACCAATGCTGTTACATTTGTACAAAACTGACAAGTAAAATAACTGGAGTGAACTGGCCATGAATACCATATATATAAAATCACTGGAAAGCATTTTAGAACAAAAGAACATCTTTTTAGAATCCTGACTAGGCAAGTATAACATTTGCTTTGAGCCTTAACTTTTCAGCCTCATCAAAAATTATGAAAAATGAACTTACCACTGCCAGTGTCTGGGAACTATTAAGCAGCAGTGGTTCCACTTCATAGCTCTTGAAACTAGTTGAAGTCTTAGAATAAAAGTAGACAGCTGACCACAAAAATTAGCTTTGTCCTCATAAAATCATACGAAAATAAATGACTGAAAATATGTTCCTCAGAAATGGTTTCTTCAGCGCCTCTTTACACTCTGTTGATATAACAACACTTGAGATTTATATAGTGTATTCTGTGCAATATAAATCCCAAAATAGTTGCCAGAAAGGGATTGTTTCCTAACTGAGTGCTACCTGGTCAATCTGGAGAAAACCAATAACCAACAATAAAAGCAATATTATAGGACTCTAAAGCAAAGAAATTGGCTGGAAGCTAACATCTAACTAACCATGCTAAGAAAAAGAAATCTCCCTAACTTCATCCAATAGTGTGTGAAAATATCATGTTAAAACTTAAAACACAGAAATGTGGATTTTTTGTTGTTGTTGTTGAAATTACCATTATATACCATATGGAGCTGCCACAGTGCTTTTGGGTGTTCTATAGAGAGCCCATTTTTCATTTTTAAAATAAAACTCTCAATTTCCAGTAATCAAATCTCACACAAACTAAACAATGTTTTTGACTCTCTGTATTTGACTAACTTTTCTTTTGTACAAAAATACAAGCCACAATGTTTTTCAGAGGGAAAATTGGGTTCCTAAAGATATGTAAAGATAACAAATTAATTGGCAATTCCAGCTAGTGCCAAAACAAAAACAACAACAACAGGAAGGATATAAAAGTAGGATTTTGTCTTGACAAGGTCCAAGGTCTCATCCATTTGGAGCTGCAGCAGAAAGCTGTGTGACTGGAAGATACCTGAAAGCTGATTCTGTGTGACTGGAAGATACCTTATATTATAGCCACATTCTTACTGATACTTACATACATATTAAGAAACAACTTGGAATCCTAGAAGTCTAAAACAATTTGGGGTGAATAGATTGTGCAGATTTTAATTTTTGTTGCTATACGAGCCCAAAAGGCAATAACAGAAACCATGGTGGTGGCATAAAATGCATAGTTCATTGCCACTTTCAAATTTTATGTTCTTTATATTACAGGCAAGTCTTAAGTTCAAGTGGAATTAAAAAATTAAAATACGGAAACATTGAGAGAAGACAGCAATGATTCACTAGGCTGGGTGTCGGCAACCCATGGCTCCGGAGCCGCATGCGGCTCTTTGGGCCCTCTGTGGCTCTGTTCTGAATCAAGCGTAGATTGGTTATGCTATCATCAGGCAGTTTAACACAACGCAATGGTACATTCATTCAGATTATATTTTATTCTTCAGGCATCCTCTGACAACACTCACGGTTATGTAGAAGTTCTTCTGAATCTACAGTCATAATCTGGAACCATCACGAATATTGTAAAAAAGGATTAACGCTTCCCCATCTCCTTGTTGCTACATCTTTTCCCGGTAGATTCTTGAAAGTGACTTCCTTTGGGCTAGTGTACTTCATTTACTCCCGCCCCCCCAGGCATACTTCATTGACCAATAAGAGTACACAGTTATGCTCACATGCCATGGACTACATGGCATGGACTACATTCCCCAGAATGCTAGTC
>QLTV01001816.1:2673215-2687662 GCA_003457575.1 Thermophis baileyi
CCCCCTCCTATCCCTCCTCCCCCTCCTCCTTTCGTGACCCCCTGGCCAGCTGTGGCTGAGCCAGGAGCGTGCGCACACGCGGGGAGACCCTCCTCAAGCAAGCGCCAAAGCACAGGAAACAGGACGCAGCTTCTCTCCTGCACTAAGGCTCCGGCCATCACCTTGCCGTGTCGTCCCCCAACCCCGGCAGCTCTTCGGCCGAGCGCGGAGGGCACGAACTCCAGCCCGAAGCGGCAGGAAGCGAAGGCTGCCTTACACACAAACGTGGCATGGAGGCAGGTACAGGGCTTCTTTGCTCTTGCACTCTCTGGCAACCCTCCTCCTCCTCTCATGACCCCCTGGCCAGCTGTGGCTGAGCCGGGAGCGTGCACACATGCGGGGAGACCCTCTTTAAGCGAGCAGCCGCCCAACTCGTGTGCGCCTTTCCTGCGCTTTGGCCGGAGGGTCGCTGGAGAGTGCAGGACCGAAGCAGCCCTGTACCTGCCTTCGTGCCAGAAGGAGGAGGGGGGAGGAGGAGGATGGTCGCCCAGAGAGAGGGGGGAGGGAGAGAGACACATACAGAGTGATACACAGAGAGGGGGTGAGAGAGAGAGATATAGAGAGACACATACAGAGTGATACACAGGGGGTGAGAGAGAGAGACATAGAGAGACACACACAGAGTGATACACGGGGTGAGAGAGAGAGAGATATAGAGACACACAGAGAGAGTGATACACAGAGAGGGGGTGAGAGAGAGACACACACACACACACAGTAATACACAGAGAGAGGGGGAGAGAGGGGGAAGATAGGGAGAGGGGAGAGGGGAGGGGGAGAGACACACAGAGAGAGAATGGTTTTGTGCTGGGTAGGCGTGGCTAGGGGGTAATGTGACTGGGTGGGAGTGACATCGAGTTGGCCACGCCCACCCAGGTTTTGTGGCTCCCGGTGTTTGTTTGTTTTTTCTGTGGGAAACGGGTCCAAATGGCTCTTTGACTGTTTAAGGTTGCAGACCCCTGCACTAGGCAATCTCTTTCAAACTATAAATGAAGGCATTTGCAGAGAAGGAAGAAATCCCTAATGGATGCAACTCATGGAAATGGTTTCTTTCCTCAGTAGGGCCAAGAAATACTAAGAATACAAATACTAAAGCAAGCCAATCAACTACATTTCTCTTCATCCATTCCTTTATACTCGACTTACAACCACAATTGAGCCCGAAATTTCTGTTGTTAAGTGAGACATTTGTTAAGTGAATTTTGCCCCATTTTATGACCTTTCTTCCCACAGTTGTTAAGTGAATCTCTGCAGTTGATAAGTTAGTTACCCGGTTGTTAAGTAAATCTGGTTTCCCCATTGACTTTGCTTGTCAGAAGGTCACAAAAGGTGATCACATGACCTTGGAACACAGCAACAGTCATAAATATGAACCAGTTGCACAAGCATCTGAATTTTGATCACATGATTATGGGGAAGCTGCAGAGGTCATAACTGTGGAAAAACTGTCACAAGTCACACTTTTCAGTGCCATTGTTACTTTGAACGGTCACTAAATGAACCATTGTAAGTCGAGGACTACCTGTACTTTGCACTTTTATTTATTATTGGAACCAAATGGATAATCGTTTTCTCCAAGTATCAAGCACTTTTATTGAGCTCATCCCTTTCTGGAAATAAAACAATTTGAATAGCATGGAATATCTCCTTAAACTGAAAATGGAGCCCTACCGATGAGACTTTATTTTATAACTTGATAAAGTTTTGTCTTAAAATGATTGACATCTATGCCACAGCAAACAGCAATCCTTCATTGTATTATAAACTAATCCAAGCACAAAATGCAGGCAGTGTCATTTCTCGATTTTGTTTATATTTATTTATATTACATCTATAAATATAATAATGCCTTTTTTTTTCTTTGAAGGTTGGGGGGGGGGAAACAATTCCCATTAGTTGCATCCCTTAGGGATTTCTTCTCCACAAATGCCTTCATTTATAGATTGAAAGAGAGCAAAATCAAAGTTATGCTATCTCATGCATCCTACAGTTTGGGGAGGGGGTGGGTGGGTATTGAAATTCCTTTTCCACAAATTGACAGCCAGACCTCTATGAGTAGAGATGTTTTCAAAAAGGCCTGTCTTGCATATTATAATATCCAGGCAGATTTGGAACAAGACAGAAAGTCCCTCCAACACCCAGAAAAGCCTGTAAGGCTTTAAATGGCTGAAGACCAACACCTTGAATTCATCTGGAAAATAAGTGCAGAACTTTCAGTAGCTGAAATGATAGGATGCAAAGGTTAGTGGCCTTTTGCTTTCACTAAAGCTCCCAGGGTGCTTGACCTTTCCTGTGGGCTCCACAACATCTGTTACCACAACCATGATTTATGATTTTCCAAAAGTTTAAGAGAGGAAACATGAAAACTGTAATGCAAGTCTAGGATAGGTGTAACATAGTCAAACAATGTACAATTATGCCCAACATCTGTTCACCGGCTTTTCATTCCAGTTCTTCAATGTGCAAGGCGGATATTATATTACTGTAATATTTTGAGAAAATGCTATAGGGAAGACCTGTTTTTTCTATACAGGTGTTTGACTAACTCAACTGACTACAGTTCATTTAGTGACCGTTCAAAGTTACAGTGACACTGAACAAAGTGACTTATGACCATTTTTCAAAGTTACAACCTTTGCAGCATCCCCATGATCATGTGATCAAAATTCAGATGCTTGGCAACTGGTTCATACTTATGACTGTTGCTGTGTCCCAGGGTCATGTGATCACCTTTTGCGACATTCTGCCAAGCAAAGCCAACCGAGAAGCCAGTTTCACTTAACAACTGGGTTACTAACTTATCAACTGCAGTAATTCACTTAACGACTGTGGCAAGAAAGGTGGTAAAATGGGGCAAAATTCCCTTAACAAATGTCTCATTTAACAACAGAAATTTTGGGCTCAATTGTAGTCGTAAGTTGAGGACTACTTGTATAGTTAAACTAATTATAATTAGTTATAATTATAATTATATTATAATTATAATATTACTAATTATATATACAACTATATAACTATAACTAAAAAGTTATACACATACAGCATGCCAAACTGGGAAGGTAAACCTCACTTGCTAGGCCAAACCATATAATAAATACCTATTAATAAAGCCTTATAAGTGGTAGATCACTTATAAAGCCTTATAAGTGGTAGATCATTGTTCAGATGGAGGCATTTTTGCTTGTGATAAGTACACCTAAAATACGGGTGTCTTTTTTTATGTGCCTTAAGTTAGTGCTGACCCTCAGTGACTGCCTAGACTAGTTCCTGTATTTTTTTTGGCAAGATTTTTCAAAAGTGGCTTGCCATTGTCCACTTCTTCCTAGGGATGAGAGTGAGTGGCTGGCCCAAGGTCACCCAACTAGCTTTGTGCCTAAGGGTCGATGTTTGCGTAGGTTTTCGTATTAAGTTTAGCGGATATTTGTTGATTTTAGAAGTCAATCAAAATATTCAAAACCTAAACAAAATGTGCATCCCTGTGCAAAGTGGTTAGTTGGGGTTTTTAGTTTTGCAGCCATCCTAATTATGCAAAAGGAACAGTTCAAATCCTATTGATACATATCTGGGTCACAAAAATACATTGAAAATTTGACTATTTCTAAAGATGAATTTGCAATAATGGACTATATGCCTGCTGAACTGCGTGGTTTACTCATGTAATCTGCATTAGTTGAAGAAAAAAATTCTCACTGAGCCTTTCCCTCGGCAAGAATTGGTATTTTCCAGACATAAAATCCCTACCAGGAACATTCCAAACTCAGAGAGGAAGAAGATGAATTAAAGTAGTTTCCATTTTATAGAGCCAGTACTGAATATTTATAGGATGAGAATTTGGGTAGATCAAATGATGTTTAAGCTAAGAAGGACAAAAAAAAAATCTTTACTGGCAATCTTGAGAAAATCAAAGGGGATCCATTGAAATGCCTTGGTAGCTTCAACTTTTTTCAGATTCAAACAGTAGATTTCTGTGGAAGTTTTTTAGCTCAAATCAAAATACAGTCAGCTCATTAGGCAATTATTCATTATTGCTTGGGGGGGTGTATATATTTTGCTTACAATTGTAATGCTTCATTATTGGTTCTTTGTGTAAACCTATTACAAAACTTTCTGTATAATCACACAGAGAATGATAGCTTTGAAACAAATATTTATTACCTAGGAAGACAAATATTTGTAGCTTGAATATTTTTTTGGTTTAAGCTACTAGCAGTTATCTTGCTGTACATTAAGAGAATACTGTAAAGAAGTTAATCTTTAGAATTTAATAAACTTCAGAAAACATATTTATATCTCTTTTAAAGTTATATAATAACAATCAATTTCCATAAATTTTACGACATTTAAATAAAGTGACTCTGCTATTCTCTACCTTCCTTACCTTCCATCAAGTCATGTTTCCAGATCAGGAAAATATTTGGTGGTAGCAGTATCAATTCCTTGGAGATGTCTCCATAAAAGAACACTCACTTTAGCTAGAGTATGCCACATTTAGTCATTCTTACATATTAATATTTTGTTTTAAAACAATACTGCAGCATTACAAAGTAACTTAGTACAGAATTGGAAATAACATTATTAGATTAGAATATTTTCTGCTGTGATGATGAAAAACGTTTCAGGATGGGCATTAATAAAAAGGAGCCACACAGATTTTGATAAGGCTATCTATATATTAAAAACAAAATTCTCCTTCAGTTCAGCAGACTATGTATCTTAATTCAACACAGATAAAAAGGAATCAGGGCTATTGCATCATTGCAGATGCCATTTTAAAAAAAAATCATATTCTGCAGACACTGCTGGGAAAAGACGATACATAAAATAGATTATATTATATTAACTTATGGCAATGTCAAAAATAATTACTGTCTCTATGATATTTACCATCTGTATATACAACTTATATTTCATTGCAAGATTAATTTATATTCAGCTTCACTTCACCCATGTAAACCTGCACTGCCACTAGGTGGAGCTCATTTGCAAATGACTGCCTCTCCCTGATTTTCAAAGATGGAAATGAGAGAAATAGCCACAAGAGAATGAAGTCAAGGTTGCAATATATTCTGTTTCCCTTGTGCTAGGACTTATGGGGAAAGATCATGAGCATCATGTCTATCATTTTAAGTGAAGAAAATTTTCACACAGAGAAAAAAGAAAATGGAGTCAAGAAAAGACGAAAACTAGAATATTTTATTTTTATTTATTTATTTATTTATTTATTTATTTATTTAACTGTTGAGAAACACTTATTAATACAAATTCCAAGACACTGATTATGAGATTCATTATTTAACTAAAATAAGTACACACAATGGGACATCTAGCAGAAAGAAAAGGCAGAGAAGCAGAGGTTGGAGCGGTTTACATTAAGTTTGTATCTATTGTGTGCTCGTGGATTGTTGTGGTTGAAGCTGAAGTAGGCATTGACAGGTAGGACATTGTGGCAGATAATTTTATGAACTACATTTAGATCGGTTCTAGGGCGACGTAGTTCTAAGTTGTCTAAGCCCAAAATTTCAAGTCCTGTGGAATAAGGTATTCTGTTGCGAGTGGAGGAGTGGAGGACTCTTCTCGTGAAATATTTTTGGACTCTCTCAATTGTATTAATGTCCGATATGCAGTGCGGGTTCCAGACAGGTGAGCTGTATTCAAGAATTGGTCTAGCAAACGTTTTGTATGCTCTAGTTAGCAGTGTAATGTTGCCAGAGAAGAAGAAGAAGAAGATGAGTGTGCAGTTTGTTCCATGAGCTAAAAACTATTCTAAGTACCACTGATTATTTGCCTAAGTCTGTATCCAACCCAATAAGGTTCTACGGAAATGTGAGGTAACTTCAAATGTTAAGGTTGTTATTTATGATCAACATCAAATAGCCATCTGTAGCCTTAAATAATTCACTGGTGGCTGGTATAGGGTTTTCTGCTTGAGCAGGAGGGTATGTGACTAGAAGACCTCCAGAGTCCCTTCCAACTCTGTTATTCTGAAGCACCTCCCAGAGTCCTTCAAAATGGTCACTGTTTTACAGAGAGGAAAGATAAAGGATGCTAAATGCAGCAGCACAGAAACTGCATACAGTACTTAGTTTAAGAACGACCCAAATTGGATAAAACTACTTGAATTGCTTCCTTCTTATACAAATGCATTTTTACAAGTTTTTCTAATATATGGCCTTTCATAGATCAACTATAGTTTGAAAACATTTCCCCAAATGTATGGCTATCTCTATACAGTGAATGGAAAACACTGACTGAGAAGACATAATTTCATTCCAGATAAACTCATACATTTGTTGTTTGGAATATTTGGGAGCTGGGAGTAAAAGCTTCCTACCTCAGATATTGGGGAAATGGTAAAAGAATAAAAATCTGGAGATACTTGATTTAAAAAAAAAAAAGCAGTGTGGGGGACACAACTTATCCCAAAAAAATTCTAATTAAAAAGACAAACCAAAATAAATGTTTCAAACTAGATAAGTGCAGATCTTAACTGCCATACTGTTTTCTTAGTGCTGCTAAGGGAAGGTATAGAAGCCATTAAACTGCATGATAAGCACTGGCTCAGTTGAAGGGGCATTTTCTCCTCCACAACATAGTCAATAAACTTCAAGAAATTAGCCTGCAGCAAACTGAAGTGTTCCAGTCAAATGGACAGAAACACTTGAATTGACATAAAGAGAAAAATTGCATTTTTGGAGCAGAAAAACATATGTGGAAATTGCTTTGAGAGTGACTGAAGGGTCAAAAGAGAGCAAGATTGTTGTTTCCAGCTAGTTCTGACAATGGGCGAAAAAAATATGTCTCAATTTGACCTCAGTAAATTAAGTATAAGAGAGTCAGGGGTTGTAATGGAATGTGTGGATGACCCTGGGAGACAAGAGGAAGAGATGCTGCCTAGGAAACAACCAGACAAGAGAGACAGGAGCCCCCAATGGATTAATGATCAGAGAAAGAACCTTAGGAAGGACCCATCCTAATTGTTTGGGCGGTTAAAAGTGAAAAGGGATGGGAAGAAATATCTGGTATTTTTTCCCCTTACAGCATTGATTACAGAGAACAATAATTTGAGAAAATTAGAAAAGGATTTCAGCCCAACCTTATGATTCATAGGATGGGAATATTTCTGGTAAGTATACATGTATTTATATTAAAACCATTTAGATACCACTTTTACTTTGTATACAAAAAGTCTTTGCATTCTTGCAAATCATAAGTTACTATGTGTTAGAAAAATGGAATCTACCTGGAACTTGCGTCCTAGTGACCACAAGTTCCTAGTGTTTTCTTTGCAGCATTACGGAAGTGGTTTCTCATTGCCAACATCATATTTTTTTAACACCTTCAAATCTAGGTTCCAAAATATTTACCCCTCACCTGTGCACAAAAGTAAAATGGCTGTCTATATAAATTGTGTGTGTGTGTGAATACATTACTCAGTAAAAATGACTAATATGCAGTATTTATATCTACAAACCAGAATTATTAGATATATAGTACATAATTTATTCCAAAAATGATATATTTCTGTCAATATTTTTTTTTAAATGATATATATATTGGAATGGCACTGACGCCATCTAGAGGTTACAATTAAGAATACAGTAAGGTTGTACATATATTCCATTACGTTTCAAAATTATAAAATAATACTCTGCTCAGGAGATTTGCCTTTTTTTTATACCCTCTGAATTACATAATTTTAGTGCCCCCACTTGGACAGTTGTTTCTAGGCAAGACTTAATATCATAGTAGCATAACAGAAACATTTCAGACTTTAATTGAATCAATAATTGTGGGTACTAGAGGGGTAGTCATGTAAAAACAGGATACAATTCCAACTAAGAGAACAGAAAAGGTAAAACTACACCTTCCTCCATTCACAGATACAGATTCTGCTCTATAGAATAGCTTCAAGTAGCTTTATGGTACAGACGAAATAAAATAAACTTTTGGATAAAAAGAATGGGAGAGGATAATTGTGCCTGGGATTATTTCCCTTCCCACCCACCCCCCTCCAAGATTCTGTCTTTCTGTGATCTGGCATTCTTAATTTGTGTAGTGATTATAGCTCCCCAAATTTCTGAGCATTATTATCCCAATATACATGGAGGGCATTTCTAAGGAAATGCTGATGCTCTTTCAATCACACTGTCAGGGATGAGCCAGTGTGAACATCCTTTTTCTATACATGGCTATGTCAGAGGAAAGTCACGCCAAGCAACTTTGCCTTCTGAAACAATAGTCTTACTCTAATGCTTCAAAATAGGGTGCATCTACTGCAGTGCACTGTGATAATTAAAGTCTTCTATTCAGTGGTGGGATTCAACTAATTTAACAACCGGTTCTTCCTAATGACCGGGTGGGCGTGGCTGGGGAGGGTTAACCCTAACCCTAACCCTAACCCTAACCCTAACCCTAACCCTGTGACTGAGTGGGCGTGGCCAACTCAATGTCATTCAGGGCAAGGTGGGGAAGCACAGGCGGGCCGAAGCGGCAGTGGCGATGGCCGGAGCCTTAGATTTGCCTTTGTGCAGCAACAGCAACGGTGATTCTTCGATGCCTCCTTTCTTGCTAGGTCTTGCTGCCCGACAGTCAGGGTTTTTTAAAAGATTTTTGCAGCAGGGAACAGCAGGCAGCTAATTCCGGCCTTTGTTGGTGCAGCTGGGAACAACTCTGGCCAAAGACACCGGCCTGCCACCGTCCCCTCTTTGCCGGTGCGAACGGCCTGCAGCCACTGCCTCTTTGCCAACGCGAATGGCCTGCAACCACCGCCTCTTTGCTGGCACGAACGGCCTGCAGCCGCTGCCTCTTTGCCAATGCGAACAGCCTGCCACCGCCACCTCTTTGCCGGCACGAACGGCCTGCAGCCGCTGCCTCTTTGCCAATGCGAACGGCCTGCCACCGCCACCTCTTTGCCGGCACGAACGGCCTGCAGCCGCTGCCTCTTTGCCAATGCGAACGGCCTGCCACCGCCACCTCTTTGCCGGCACGAACGGCCTGCAGCCGCTGCCTCTTTGCTGGCACAAACGGCCTGCAGCCGCTGCCTCTTTGCCGACGCGAACAGCCTGCCACCGCCACATCATCTTTACCAGCACGAATGGCCTGCAGGCACCGCCTCTTTGCCAGCACGAACAGCCTGCAGCCGCTGCCGCCTCGGTTCAGGCCGGCAAAGAGGCGGCGGCAGGCCGTTCGCATTGGCAAAGAGGCAGCGGCTGCAGACCGTTTCCACCAGCAAAGAGGCAGCGGCTGCAGGCTGTTCGCGCCAGCAAAGAGGCAAAGGAAGGCTCACTAGGCAGGCAGGTAGCTGGGCCATGTGGGAGGCAGCAGAGAATGGCGAAGGAAGGCTCAGCAGGGAGCTGGGCCATGTGGGAGGCCGGGGCAAAGACAGGCAAGTGTGCTGGACCCCGGAGGCCATGTGGTTGAGGCAAGCGAGCTAGCAAGCAAGGGAGCCAGAGAGCAGCAGCTGCTATGCCACAGCCAAGGCAGGCAAGGCGAGATAAGGAATGATGGGGCGGGGTGGGGTGGGAGGGGCCAGCCAGTGGTGCGATTAGCCGGTTCTCCGAACTGTGCAAAATTTTAACAACCAGTTCGCCCGAACAGGACCAAACCGGCTGAATACCACCTCTGCTTCTATTCTCACCTCTGAATTTCAGAGGCCCATCCAGAGGGAACTGTAGACTGTTAGTAGTTCTTCATGCCAGACCTTTACCCAAAGCTTTGCAATACATTTCTCTGTACAAACCTCACACTCAGGAACTAATAGTGAAGTGTCAAAAACAAATCTCGGAAAGATAAAATGTTTTTATTGCTGACACAAGAATTCCTGTAGATCTTCTATTGCAGAATCAAGCAATCAAAGCTTCTATTTATATCAACTCTGAGATTTAATTATTTTATCCTTTCTCCTGTAAGAAGTAATCACGCACCCACCCACCCCATCCTAGAGAATGAAATATTTTAGGGAACATTAAAAGAGGTAGAATATTATATTTCCCAAAGGAGACATGGAGAAACATGCTCTTAAAGGCAGAAAGCAGCCCCAGTTTCTTGCATAGTAAAACAGCCTCCAGCAGATGCCTAAAGTCTTTAGAGATGGATATTTTGTCCCATTCAGGAAGACTGGGCCCATCTATTCACAAACAAAGCACCTTCAGCTCCAGTTGATGGGATTAAGAATTTGCATTCCCCCATCCAAATTCTAAGGACAGGACGTGACCTTTTAGGACATAATAGGATTAACCCACCACCACTGAAATAGCAAAAGACACAAAAACCCCTTCATTGCACAATCCCAAGAACAGTTAAAACTTCAAAGTCACAGGAACCTATAAAGATCCATCCACTCATCAAACCAATTTCTCAACTGTCCCAGAACTACATGCTGTTGTTGATTCTGCTCATCAATAAACAGAGTCCTTCTTTCTAATCAGCCTCCATTATATGTCCAGTGCCTTTCTCCCGGCTTGGAACTGGACCGGACTTTTCTTCCAATACTCCTGTCCTTATCTGGTAACAGATTTTTTTTAATCACTCATTTCTCAGCATTGAAAGTGAAGAGCCCGAATTGTGTTTGATAATCCCCTGTTTCCCCCAAAATAAGACATCCCCTGATAATAAGCCCAATCGGGCTTTTGAGTGCATGGCAATAAGGCCAAGTGCTTATTTCAGGGTTCAAAAAAAATATAAAACAGGGTCTTATTTTTGGGGAAACACAGTAGTCTTGTCTGATCTTCAGCTTTCTGCTTCTGTCTTGCAAGTTTTAGCCCTCACAGTTCAGAGCTGACAACCTGAAATGTCAGCAGACTGTATATTTAGGCCTAAATCTACACAATGCTTAGACATCTGAGGTAAAATACCTGAGAATAGATTAGTATTCATCGTATGGCTTTAGTCTGTTTGCATTACCCTTATTTCTTGGCTTGTGTTATTTTGGTATGGAGGACTAATAAGAAACCCAATATCACTGAGATATTTTCAATAAAGCAAACTGGATTCACCAGCTAACCCTGTCACAAGAATCTATTCTAAGATCCTGTACACAAATACCAGAAAGATTAAACAAGGCCTCTCATGTACAGACAGATTGTTTAGTAATACAGTTGCTTTTAAACACACAGAACTGTTCTTACCCTGTGTAATTTCACCTGAAATTTCAACATTTTCTGAGCCAACATCCCTTCGATGGTATATTGCTTCATGCTTCCCTCTTAGTAGTAATAATATTAGTTTTATTTAATGTCTGCTTATAAAAAAAGCTCAGTATAGGGGAATTCAAATGATATATGAGACAAACCAATATGATAATAAAACTATGTATAAGGTAAGAAAAGTACCGTTTATAATAACCAGTATAAGCAATCCTAATATTATCACAACTTTTGCATAAATCTATGGTAGATGAAAGAGAAGGTTTCTCCAGCTTCATGAAGACGTTGCAGAAAGAAGCAAGATTGATGTCTATAGGTAGCAATTTTAACATGAGAAAAACCTAAGTACGTTTTGACTGAACTTTTGAGCTGAGCACACAGGAACATAAATTGTGATCATGATTGCCAAATAATAGTTTCTGGTACAAACACCTCAAAAGATTAATATCAACAATTTGAAGATATAACATTCCCAATGATGCAATGAAAAAAAGAGATAGGGGATTGCGAGAGAAATGCAGAATTGTTTTGATTCATCAATAAACTTTCAGTAGCTTTTATTAATCTAACCCTAATGCTAAACTACACAAAACCAGAATGACAAAGCCTAACCTTACCTTCAACCTACTGTTAACAGAAATTTTCTACTGTACACTTAAAATTAATCATAAACTTCATATTAGATTAACCCTAACCAAACGCCATACTAATGTGAACAGAAAAAAATTACCCCAAAAGTTACTTAAGCAGGTAACCCATACATAACATTAATTTAAGTTGAAGCCATCCCAAGGTGTTTCAGCAAGAAAGTAGTGTCTTCCCAAGTATCACAACAGAATATCTCTCATAAGGACATCCCATGCTTTCAGGACATGAAAAAGGAATCTTTGCAGGTTAGTGACCTGCTAGGTTACAATAGTCCTACTCTAGGACAGATTCTTCCTTCCAGCTGCTGAGCATTGTGCCTCTATAACAGCAGTCCCCAATCTTTATGGCACCAGGGACCGGTTCTGTAAAAAACATTTTTTTCCACAGACTGGGAATGGTGGTGATTTTGCACGCTACCTAGATCCCACACATGCGCAGATGAAGCTTTGCTGGCTTGCGCAGTCTGGCTCCTAACAGGCCGCAGACCAGTACCAGTCCTCAGATTTGGGGGTTGGGGACCCCTGCTGCTCTACAGATAGTTTTGCTGTAGCTTCCAGAGGAACTGGATACTTCCCCAGAGAAACCTGTTTCATCATTTACTTTTTGGTCGTGGGAATATTGACATTATAGAAGACCAAGTACAAGTCTTCCATGAGGGTGATATTCCCATAGCTATACAAATAAGTTATGGGGATCGTGGTGTGATCATTGGTATCCTCCCATGTTCTTAATTGCTCCTCCTTTTCCCCCCTTTTTTCAAAGCTTTGAAAAGAACCGGCTGGCCCAAGAATGTTATCGGGTTAGAATTGCAAGAGAAGAGAATATACAATATGTAGCTCAGGTTTGAACTATGGAACCCTTGTCTGCTGGAGAGGATGTTATGGTCTTTTTGGTTTCCTTCCACCAGCAGAGGGCAGAGTGACATCAGTGGCCCTCTACAACAGACCCAGTTTCTCATGTGTCCTCTTGGGAAAATTAATTGCCCACCCCTGTTCTAGGATGTTCACAGTTCCCAGTTGAAAATGTGGTTGAGTCTGTACATATGTTGTGAGATTATGAAGTTTTCATCATATCTTTTGACTGATAGTTGGTCTAGGTTAACTCTGCCCCCACCCTGACCTTCACTTCCCCCTCCAAAACATTGGTCAGACTGCCAGAATTATTTTCACAATAATTATTTTCTGTCCAATAGATGTGACATGTGTGGCTGCAAAATTTTGCTCATTAGTGACAAGAATTTACCTAGTGATGGCATCTTTAATATAAGGCTGAAATAAATTACACTGTTTTAAATTTAATTATACTTTTATTGATCCATTCACTTTTATTTGTATTCTGGTCTATGATCTTAATAAGCCACTTGGCCATTCCTGTAATTAAATAAGTACTAGAATGCCACATTCCTCTTCTGAGAATTTCTCCAATGCAACAATTTAGAAAGTAACCTTTTTTTTATCAAACTGAATGAAAAATGATAAAAAATACATGGGGCAAATTTCTCTGCTATGCACTAAAAATGATTTTTGCTAAGCCATGGTGATTCTCATAAAACAGAATAACAGACTTGGAAGGGACCTTGGAGGTCATCTAGTCCAACTCTCTGCTCAAGCAGGAAAGTCTATACCAGATGTCGGCAACCCACAGCTCCCGAGCTGCACGCGGCTCTTTTGCCCCTCTCCTGTGGCTCCCTGTTGCATCACCGGTAAAGTTTTTCAGCAGTTCCGGCTGATCTCACCACTGGCTGGCCCCACCCATCGTCCCTCCCCTCCCAGTCACTACTCGCCTGACCTGAATAGAGAAGAGACTCGCTCCGGGCCCGCCACACTTGTCTTGTTGCTAGGGGTGAGTGTGGCAGGGTCGCATTGTGGCACCACGTCGTAATGGGTCCTGGGAGGAGGGGACCCGTCTCCCCCATTGTGAAGCATGCTAAATTTTGTTGTGCTGCACAAGACGCTGCGAGAGCGCCTCATGGCCTACCCGATGCCTCATGGCCTCCACCTCATGGCCTGCCCGCTGCTCTCGCAGCACTTTGCGCAGCACAGTGAAATTTAGTGCATCTCCCCGAGCGTCCGAGGTGCGCCCAGCACCAACAAAGGCTGGAAGTAGCCACCCACCATTTCCTGCTTCAGTCTGTCGGGCAGCGAGACCCCTCGATGAGACACCGGAGAATCAGAATCAGAGAGATACATAGAGGGGGGGAGAGATACATGGAGAGAGGGAGGGACAGAGGGGGATACAGAGAGAGGGGGAGAGAGGGAGGGTGAGGGGGAGAGAGAGATACATAGAGAGAGGGGGGAGCGAGAGAGGAGGAGAGAGGGGGGAGAGAGAGACAGAGAGATACAGAGTCAGCAAGGTTTCTCTTCCCCACCCCCACTTGCTCTTCTAGGAGAGGGAGAGAGAGATGGAGGGAGGGAGATGGAGGGAGAGGGAGAGGGAGAGAGAGAGAGAGAGGGAGAGAGAGAATGAAAGAGAGAGAGAGTGAGAGAGAGAGAGGAAAGGGGTGGAAGGGAAGGAAGGAAGGAAGAAAAGAAAAAGAAAAAGGAGGGAGAGAAGGAAAGAAGGAGAGACAGATAAGAAAGAAAGAAAACAGAAAGAAAAAAGGAAGGAGAATAGTAA
>QLTV01001816.1:2699674-2713910 GCA_003457575.1 Thermophis baileyi
CATTGTAAATCTTTTCCTGCGTTTTTTGCCTCTTTTCCCTTTAACTGGTGTTACAGTAGAAGGAACAGATTCGTCTGAACTGAGGAGGAAAATAAGGGGTGGGGGAGAATCTGTCTCTGCCTACCAGCATCCATTGATATTCATCCAGCTAGCGTGGCTTAGCTCAACTGTTCTGTAGTAAAGCTGCTTGCTGCTGTGAAAGCACAAGCGAAACTGAAACTCCTCTGCTTGTGTTTTGCATTTGGATCAGATTTCTTTTCAGGTGGGGAGGGGGGAGTAGAACTCCTTAGCATCAGAGCTTGTTAATAATAATATAAGAAATACTCATGCTGCGATGATCATTTTGAAAAATCCTTTCTTAGTGAGCACCTAGAAGCCAAGAGGAACATACGTGGCAAATTTCAAGTTTGTAGGCTTTACGGTTCTGGAGATTTCGTGATTAATGCGTGAGTGGTTTTCACTTTTATATATATAGATTCAGGCTCTGCAGCACAAATACAACTGCTGTACCAGATAAGGAAACGGCTCTTATAAAATACATGAGTTCCCTAGGAATAAACTTAAATATTTCACTGCTGATACTTCACTCCTAATTGAGTTTTACAGACAAAGGCTGAGTCGGTCCAATTTAGTTCCTGCGGATTAGAGGAGTATAGGACTAGACATGTAAACAGAGGAACAGCCGAGTGAAAGTTAATCTTCAATTAAGCGCCGATGTGTTTTCTCCAAGGTTGCTGTGGTTGCTGTCCCTCTGTTGCTATGGTAACTTTCCCTCCGCAGCTCCAGCATTAGGCAACCCCCCCCCCCGTCCTTTTCACCTGACCCTGACGCGCGCGCGGCTCTTTCATTCTTATTAGGCGAACGCTTCTCTCATTGGCTGCCTCGGGTCGCTCTTTTGCATTCCAGTCGGTGGAAATTTCCGTGTCCCGCCGCGCCAAGCCAATGGCGAGCCCGCGAGCCCCTCATCCAATGGCAGCCGAGGCTTCTGGCTGTTGTGGTTCGCGAGGGCCGCGCACGTGGTCCCGTTATGTAAAAAGCAGGGTGAAGAAGCGGCTCCCGGCCTCGCGCGTGTCTCGCGAGCCTGCGCAGGCGCGCCAGTTCAAGGAACGATCGGCGCCGCCGTTGCCGCCGCCGTGAGGAGGAAGGACAGCGGTCCGGATTGCCTCCGCTCTTGCCCCCTGCGCCGAGCTATCATGAAGCAGCAGCAGCAGCCGGTCATGTCGGCGGCCAGTACGGGCGCCGCTGCCGCCGCCGCCGCCACGGCAGTCCCGGCCTTTCTAAGTAAACTTTGGGCTCTGGTGGGCGACGCGCCCAGTAACCAGCTCATCACCTGGAGCCAGGTAGGCGTTCTTGAGAGAGGCCAGCCGCGAAGGGGGGCGGGGAGGGAGAACCTTCCTTTTCCTCCCGAGTGCCGCCCTGGAGCCTTGCTTTCGCGGTCAGGCTCCCTCTCGCCCGTACGGCCCCCTCGGGCGGGACAAAAGGCCCGGCAGGAGGCGGTGTACGAGGAAGGGGGCGTGATCCGGCGTGAGTCACGTTTTTTCCCTCGGGTGAAGGTTTGTCTCGAGATCACGGACGGGCCTCGGATCCTGTCACTTCCCACCCCCGTATCGGTTGTTTCCCCCGGGCCCGCGTCGCGCCCTCGTCCTTCCCGGGGACGAGGCCGTCCGGAGGCCTCAACTGTCACATGGCGGACTGCAAGGCCGCCGAGGGATCCTCCGAGTGGAAAGCATCATTGCAGAAGGGCCTGGACCGAAACCGGCACCGGGGGGGGGGCACGTCTCTGGGGTGTATGCAGAACTGGAGAGATCCCTTGGTGCCGCTAGTGGGAACCCTGAAACATGCCCGCTTAGCCCTGGGTGAGGAAGCTGATAGCTGTTAGCTAGTCAAGCATCACTTTTGACATCTCTGCTCGAAATCAAGCTGTTCCTGCGCCTAAGGAAATGTGCATGGAAAAATCTTGACTTTGTGTATATGGTGCTTCCTGATAGTGTTAATTTTGTACACAAAAGAGGGTGTTGAAATGCACTCATCAATTTAATGTTCATACTGATTCTATGCCCTGAACCTCTGGCTGAGCTACTTATTTAAATAATTGATACGGCTGCCTGACACTTGAGGTAAATAATAATCTCAAAAATAAAAGCCACACTACCAGCTGGACTTGCCTAGCTAGCCTCCTGGCTCATGCACTTGAGGAAATTGTCTTCTTCAGGATCTTTAGGCTAGTCCCAGAATGTAGTAATTGGTCTATCTCCCTGTGGTTAGCCACAAACTTTCAAATGTGTCTCTGGTAACTCGAAGAACTCACTTTTATATTAGGCTGTCACCAAGTTGGATGTAATTCTGCATTTTCCATAAGTCTCTTCAGGCTGTCTCAGATTGTGTTATTTTTCTTGTTCAGCAAGTTAAGTTTGGCATTTTATTTGAAAGTTTTTCTGAATGTACTTGCCTCAAGGTTTTTGCAAAAAAAATGTTTGTGTTTGAGGGTTTGTCCTTGTAATAAACAGGAAGTGGCGTTTGTGCCCCATATTCTTCTGCAATTTTTAAACTGGAACCCACCATTGATTGGTTATGTATTGACTGCTCATTCAGAAAGATCCACTAATTAAATATTTGCTGGAAGATAAAATTTCAAAATTTATTCTTGGTAGCTAATTTTCTGTCAGTGGCTGTTAGAAGTAGGAAGCAATTTACTAAAGGAGTGTTGTTTAGAATAGTACTTATGTCACTGTTGTGTTGTGTTGTATTTGTGTATTGTTTTCATGGTCTATCTGTTCTTTTTATTGTTAACTACCTTAGCTCTGATCTGTTGACTATTAACATTTAAATAGGTTCAGAAATGATCAGGAATGTCAGCAGAAGAGTCCTGACTTCTTATTTTGCTTTATTCTAGCAAGAGTAAATTTACATTCATACATTTTCTTACTCTAAATAAAATATGGTCAAATATAGTAATTTCAATTCCATAAATTACAGTGGTTGAGTTCAAATATAATGGAAAGAAAAACACAAGCAAATCCAATTAGGGTTTAGTTATTAACTGATGATAGGTAGTCAAACTGCTTTTCTGTTTGTCACAATTTGGGGTAATAATACTATCACTTACCTATTAGTAACCAGATGACTTCATCGGCTCCAAGTGGAAAAAAACCCTTTGTATAATATCAGTAGATTCAAATGTCATTAATATGGCTTATTTCAGTAGACTTCCCTGTAGATATTGGAGTATTTTCAGCATATGAATATCCTTGGTCTTGAGTCTGATTTAATACATGGAAATAGTGCAAATATAGCCTAATACAGTACTAGGAGAGATAGTTGCTTCATAGATCAGTATTTAGTTTCAAAATATTACAGAGAATACACTGTAACAGTTAACTTACTCTTTTATTCTGAGGAAACTGCTTACAAAAAAATTCTTAGATATTAAGGGTGAAAGAATTTACAACCACATCTGTTCTTGTGCCAAATACTTATATTTGGAGATGGAGAGATGGTGTAACTGTTGTAAGAAATCTGTTTCCTTGTTACGACTTCGAAGTTGTTTTTTCTCAGAGGAATATAATATTAGAAAAAATTTATGAAGTTATATCACTTTCTATTTCTGCTGGCATAGGGAATAGTATTTGTTTTATTACTTTTAAGATTATTTTTGATTCTGTACAGGTTGCAACAGAGGAATTGGAAACTAGGGCGATCAATTTTCATACATACTCTTTGGATGACTAAAGGAAACATTGAGCAGATCCTAGGAGACATTCATAGTTTACATTGTCTTTATGCCATGTCCACTTGCATGTGCCTTTTTATTTTTAGCATATGATAAGTTGGGTATTTAATTATTCTTTATTCTAATGTTTAATTTTGGATCAATCACTAGTAGGTAAAATAGGCTATTAGGTCATCTTAATGATATAAAAATAGGTCTATAAATCCTAGTCTTCTAGAATATAATTGTTTCTAAATCCCCTTTGCTGGCAGATCCCATGATACACTGGTATATTAAATCTATATCAGTGTGATTTTATGTTGATGCTATTAGTAAGCAGCTACCATACACTGGCAGGGCATCTCTGGTTTAAAAGTAAAATGATCATCTTGTCTCATGTCTGAAGGGGATAGAGTAATATTGTTATTTTTTTTTATAAAGACAGAATGATAGGCAGGCTGTCTGTCGTTATTATGCTGATTCCTTTTGCAGCCATTGTCATGTGTTTGATTTTGTTGCTGGGGCTATTAAGGATCACAACCATATTTAAGATTAATCTCCCCAAAATATATAATTTAGAGACATAACCAGAAAAATCTCAAGTTCAAATACTGACTTAATTTGGGAAAGCCATAATGTTTGGTTTGTTATTTGAATTATATACATAATATTCGGTTACAGTATGTTATAAGCCTCTTACAAGAATTTAGTTAATGTACAGGCAGTCCTCGACCTATGACCATTCATTTAATATCAGTACAGAATTATAACAGCTTTGGAAATGATGCTTTATAGCCCATAAAGCACTTCAGCCATCACAAAACATTGCACCACTATGCCCGTGGTCACAGGATCACAATCTGGTATTTGGCAATCTATTCACACTTACAAGAGGATTGCCAAGAACCCCATGATTATAGTGATAGCTGTTTGCAATCTTTGCCAACTTATCAAGAAAGTCAGAGGGGAAGCTGGCAGGGAAAGTTGCAAGCTGCTGCTTCTTGCTGAGAGAACTGCTTCCTGTCTCTGGAGGGTGGCTGAAAGAGCTGCCTGCCAAGGGGAGCTGAACTCCTTTGATGAGGTGCAGAAACCGCTCGAATCCTAAAGATTTTGCTTCATTTCTGCACCCTGCTGAAAGTGTTCTCTCCTTCCCATTGACGGTAGTGATGTCCTTTGGCAGGGTGCAGAAACAAAGGTCAAATCTTGAATATTTGGGCTGTATTCCTGCAACTTACTGGACAAGTTCTTTCCCGCACACAGAAAGAAATTGAACTCCAGCAGGGTGCAGAAATGGAGCTCAAACCCTGAAGATTTGAGCTCCATTCCTGCACCCTCCTGAAGGAGTTCCCTTCTATATGAAGAGGTAAGTCGAATTCTTTTGGCAGGCAGCTCTTTCAGCCACCCCCAAAGATGAGAGGAAGCTGAAATCTAAGCAGAGAATGGAGATGCACTGTGGTAAGGAAAAAAAGGCAGGGGATCTTAGGTGGTTGATGGTGGAGGCCCATCACAGAACGTGGAGGTGTATCTCTGCTCAGGGCTGAAAATGCTGCTTGGATTTTGGCAGGGAGCGAAGCCTCACCAGGCAACTCATTCTCCTTACCTACGACTCTGTGTGATCCACAAGACCGCTTAATCACAACCATGATTGCCAGGATTGCGGTTGTTGAGCAAAGTAGTCACATGACATCTTGCTTTGTAACTGCTTCACTCAGTGACTGAGATTCCAGTCCTAATTGTGATAGTATATAAAACTATTTAAACATTTTAAAATACTATGCACACTTTTGGGGGTGGAGGAGGAGTGCCTTAAAGCTAGTGTTGACTCCTGACAGCTTGAACATGTCCCTACAATGTACTTGGCAAGACTTTGGGATGGGTTTGCCATTGCCTGCTTCTTTCTATAGCTGAGAGAGCCTGAGTGATCCAAGGTCACCCAACTAGCTTTGTGCATAAGGCAGGACTAGAACTCAGGGTCCTCTACTTTCTAATCTAGTACTTTAACCACTACACAAAACTGGTTCACATACACATAATAAAATCTGTGTAAAAAATGATATCTGGTAATATAGCACTTAGACTTATATACCGCTTTACAGTGCTTTACAGCCCTCTCTAAGCGGTTTTACAGAGTCAACATATTGCCCCCCCACAATTTGGGTCCTCATGTTACCCACCTCCAAAGGATGGAAGGCTGAGTCAATCTTGAGCCTGGTGAGATTCGAACTGCCAAATTGCAGGCAGCCAGCAGTCAGAAGAACTAGCCTATAGTACTGCACTCTAACCACTGCACCACTGTGGCTCAATATGCTAGAGATATTACAGCTACTTTTTAAAAATAGTAGTTAAAATAATATGTTTATGTCACATATGCCAAGCTGTGGCAGTATCTATCAAGGACCCAGTCTGACTATATTGCTTGATGTGCAAGGTCTCTTTCTACCTCCTTTTTCTTTTTTCTTTTCTTCAGTCTTTTTATACCAAAAAGTATGTCTGAGCCTTGCAATGATTTTGTCTCCTCATTTCTTACTACTTCTTTTACCCAATGTTTCCTCACATTCTGCTTTCTAGTCCACAAGTTAATTTAGTCTGATTTCTTAACCTGCTGTTCTAGTGGATAATTTCCTATTACATCCTCTGGGTTCTTAATCAATTTGCTGTTCTGTTAGCCTATTAATTAGACTGCATTTTTGCTTAGACACATTGTCTATATCTTTCATATTTTGGTTTTATTCTCCCATTCCAAACTTAAATTTTCCTCATAATTTATTTACTTGCATATTCCCTTGTTTCATAGAATGTAAGAACCAAATTCTCTGATAGTTTGTGTTACTTATCTCACTAGGCAATTGATATTTCCCCAAATGAATAAATAAATAAAAAGGAAGAACATCTTTTCTAGCTTGTTCCCTTGCCATTACTGTGCCAAAACCATTATTCTTTACATTTTTTCCAAGGATATGTCATAGTAGCAAAACAATAGCAATAGCACTTAGACTTATATACCGTTTCACAGTGCTTTTACAGCCCTCTCTAAGCGGTTTACAGAGTCAACATATTGCCCCCAACAATCTGACTCCTAATTTCACCAACCTTGGAAGGATAGAAGGCTGAGTCAACCTTGAGCCGATGAGGATCGAACTCCTGGCAGTGAATAGTGAGTTAGCCTGCAATACTCCCTTCTAAACACTGCGTCACCACGGCTCTTAAAAGTAGAAGTAATAAAAATTATGCGTTTTAGAACCAACCAAATAACCTGTAACCAAAATTCACTTATTAGGCAGTTCTTATATAGTCAAGCATAATATTAAACTGTCCTGTAATTTGATCTCAATTACTGTCATTAATGTATTCATGATTTGCCTCTTCAAGATTCTGTGTTAATCTTGTTCATAATCATTACCATTTTCAGTGAAAGCTCTTATAATTTTGATATTAACTATATATTTTTAAATTAGAGGTTATATTTGCATTAAAGAATGCTTCAGTGAGAAGTTAGTTTCAAATATATAGGAAAATGTTTTTCATTTTATGTAGATTCTGATCATAATTGTGTGTGACTTTTTAATTTCAGAATGGCCAGAGTTTCCTCGTATTGGATGAACAAAGGTTTGCCAAAGAGATTCTTCCAAAGTACTTCAAGCACAACAACATGGCAAGCTTTGTGAGGCAGCTAAATATGTGTGAGGATTTTTTTTTAGTAATATGCACTATTATATATTTAGATCTACATTTAAAATATAGAACATTTTATATTATTAATCTTGAAGTAGGTTCATTTTTTTGGTTTACACTAGTACATTCTGTCAGTCATTCAGATTCAATTTTGATCATGAACATAAACAATTTTCTAAGGAATATAGTTGCTATATTTTAGGAATTGCATTTGCTGAAATTTTCAATGCCCAGTGTTCTGGGTCCTCTGAACCACTAAAACCCATGAAGGATAGTTAATACTTTTTTCATGCTTTGTGTCATTATTGAATATTCAGGGTTATGAAAAAACTTGACTTTTTGTAACATGTCCTTAAGCAGCAGTTAGCAGAACTATTCTTTCACAAGTCTATTGAGAATAAAATTCTATGATATTGATAATAAGTATCACCTGGAAAGGTTAGGTTTTGCTCAGTTGTAAGTAGGGCCAATTTATCTCCCAATTTTGGGAAGGAAATCTTGTTTATACATTATGGCTTGAATTCATCGTAGTCTTCTTGCAAGTTGGAAGAACACTTTCCAACAAGGGAAAATGTTTGATACAGTGGAGCATTCCCATTGGTTGACTTGGAAAGGAGGCAGTTTCTGCTGATTTCCCTCTATCCTTGCAATCTTTTGTACCCCAAAGTCTAAAAAATCTATTCTAGAAGATTATGGCATTCTTTGGCATGTAGAGAAAGGTGATGAGAGAATGGGAATTGATTAAAATTATTTCTGTTCGCTTTTCATGGGAATTAGTTTGCTAAGAGAAATTCTTTGGGGAGAAAGTTCTGGTTGGCTAAAATTTCAAATGAAATCCATGGTAGTAAACATATCAGTGCAGTTTTCTTAGAAGAATACAGTGTTATACTATATTAGGATAATAGCATGTATTTGTTAAACGTATTTAGAACATATGTTCCTGTAGCCTAGCACTATTTAAGATATGTTGTTTTTCTTAGTTTTGCTTCCAGATTTAAACTATTTGGCTCAGATCCAGTGGTGGTGAATCTGAGGTGAACTGTACTTTTCTAGTATTTTTTATACATATCAAGCAGTATATGCAACTGTTGCATATGCAATTGCTCCGTACTTCCCAGAAATACAGCAATATCTGTGAAGCTAGAAAGGGAATAAGTGATCAGGCACTGCTTCCTATGTTGATTTTTTGTTTTATATATATGGCTTCTGTAGAAATTAACAGAATGGAGATTGGTGATAGTAAAAGACAGTTGTGCATTAGTGAAACTGTTTACACAAGAATTGCAGTTTTGATAATTGTATAAGTATTGACTGAAGCCTTTGAATATTCCTGTTGATTTTTGCATTGTGGATATAATTTTTTAGATGGTTTCCGTAAAGTGGTCCATGTGGATTCTGGTATTGTTAAATTGGAAAGAGATGGTCCTGTTGAGTTCCAACATCCCTATTTCAAACAAGGACGGGAAGACTTACTGGAACATATTAAAAGAAAGGTTAGTGAAAAGTGTTTTAGATCTTTGAACACCTTTTGCTGAAATTCACCTATATTATACATATCTCATAGGCATCATAATATTTTGGAATTCATTTCCAAAACAAATTTCACTTTCTGTTATCACAGAAGACCTATTTCAAGCTATTATCAACTTGTATATTATTACTCATTTATATCTGGAATGATTTTTTTTACAGGTTTCTTCCTTGAAGCCTGAAGAAAATAAAATTCGCCAAGAAGATCTGTCTAAAATTATAAGCAGTGCTCAGAAGGTTCAAAGTAAACAAGAAACCATTGAATCCAGGCTTTCTGCACTTAAGAGGTAAAATACACATTAGTCAATGTGATGTAACTTTATTGTTTATCAAAATTGGGAAAACTGGCCTTTTAATATCAAACATTTTAACATGAAAATTTCTACTTTAACCTTAAAAATTATGTCTCATACTAATAGAAGAGATTATCTGTGTCATATTATTGATTATTAATATTGTTTTTCAGAATATATTTCTAATGTTCACATGCAAACATTTTAATCTTTGCACTAACTATGAATGTCTTGAAACAGAGAAAATGAATCTCTGTGGCGAGAGGTAGCAGAATTGAGAGCAAAACATCTACAGCAGCAGCAAGTTATTCGAAAGGTAATTTTTCTGAGATTCATTTTCATATATAATCTATGTGAAGGAAAAGAAAATGGCTTTAGTGAATATAATACAAATTGATAGATTAAATAATTTTTCTTGACAGCAATTGGAGAGTAAAAATTTCTCCAAAATCAGAATCTCTAGAATAAATCAGAGCAGATATGGAATATATGTGGGAAAGTCTTATTACTTCTGCAGAAATCCTTTTATATAATACTTGATGCTTTAGGCTACATTGTAATGTAGGAATTATTTCAAATGCTTTTGTATTGGCTATCCATCAGTTGTGCTCATTGCAGAAACCCTAGCTCAAGTTACTAATGCAAGTGCTTTATTTGTGAATGTTAATGTTACTAAGAAAATATATTATACTAATACAGATAACTTTCTAAAAACTATAATGAATATGGAAAAGAACATCCCTTGCTTGCTCCAAGGGGCAAAATATACCTCACCCAGACTATCTGGAGATCTTTCCCAGCAGCCTCGTGTACATGTCAAACAACAGGGGCAAGAGATTCAATCCCTGTAGAAGTTGACAAGGGAACATCCATGGAACCAGCCTTTTCTCCCCCATTGCCATTGACTGGAACTGCTTGTTTTGGAAGGAGTGGAACCACTGTATAACAGTGTCTTGAATCCCCAATCATAGTAGGTAGTCTAGAAAGTTCCTCAGAGGTCAGGGAGGATCAAGACAGCTGTGTCAAAGGTCATCTACAAAAACAACCAATCCCATTTTGTTTATTTCTAGGATTGCTCAAAACGATCCATATAATCTGTTAAATCTAGAGCATCTGCCTCTGGAACCACATTATTTTCTCAACAACTTTCCTCAAAGGACAAGATTAGAAGCAGGACAATAGTTGCCTAATATTGCTTACTTTAGGGAACGTTTCTTCAGAAGGGAGTGCACCAATATCTCTTTAGAGGTATCAAGGAACCACAGAGGTGTTGGTAGTTTCCTGAACCAGCTCTTCTCACATGTCCAGGCCATCTGAAGCATCTAGGAATGACATGGTCCCAAAGTGATAGTGCTCGTGCTGTAGAGCACTCTACGTTATCTCAGTCTGAAAGTTGGAATAAATCTTGAAATATAGGCTTTTATGTTTGAGAATTTGCTGAAGAGATCCAAATAAATTATTAACTTCTTTTGTTTTTGTGCAACTTGGTTAACAATTTGTTCTCTTATGCACAAGAAACTTAATTTCCAATGTAAATTAACACATTCTGTTAAGTTCAGACTTATTTCAACACAGGTATGTAATTTTGTGTGAGATTGAAATGCAACAAAACATTCTGGTTTTTTCTGCAGATTGTGCAGTTCATTGTTACTCTCGTTCAGAATAATCAGCTTGTGAGTCTGAAACGCAAACGGTAAGCTTATTTTTGAGAGTTCCGGGGGGAATTTTTTTTTTTTTTTAAATGTAGCCTTTACAACTGCATTAACATATTTTTTTCTGATTTAGCCCACTGCTTCTGAAAACTAATGGGGCTTCAAAGTCTAACTTATTTCAGCAGATAGTCAAAGATTCATCAGAAAACAAACATGTGAGTTAATTTTAAAACATATTTAAAAGTAAAAAGTTATCTACTTTGGGGGAACTATCTTAATATGGATGTTTGAGATACAGGTGAAAAGCAGTTTAAATGAAGTTTTGTTTTATATGAGGAGATTAGTGATTGCAGTTCTAAGCAGAGACTTCCAACAATTTTCACTGTGGCTGTAGATCTACAGATTACAGGTAATCCTCAACTTATAACAGTTCATTTAGTGATCATTCGAAGTTACAACGGCACTGAAAAAAGTTACTTATGATCATTTTTCACACTTGGACCGTTGCAGCATCCTCATGGTCATGTGATCGAAATTCAGACACTTGTTAACTGACTCATGCAATGTTCTGGGGCCATGGGATCATAATTGTGACCTTCTGACAAGCAAAGTCAACGGGGAAGCCGCATTCACTCAACAACTGTGTATCTTAACAACTGCAGTGATTCACTTAACAAATGTGGCAGGAAAGGTCGTAAGATGGAGCAAAACTCACTTAACAAATAACTCACTTAGCAACAGAAATTTTGGGCTCAGTTGTGGTCGTAAGTCGAGGACTACCTGTACTACCTGTACTGCAGAATCAGAGTTGTGCAACCGCAAGTCACTTTGCACAGATGTACTTTTTCTACCCTGATGCTTTACATTCTCCCTTAAGTCAGCCCTTAAACTTTGAGCTCTCTCTCTCTTGAGTGTTTTTCAAGATGCAGGAAATAGAGGGCATCACCATCCCATCATTTGATCAGTAAAAATGGTTTCCACTGGAATAAACTTGCCTGTATTCTACCCATTGCATTTCTTTTCTGTAACCATTCCATTTTTTAGTAAACATGGCTGGTCCATGTTTGTGCCCATTATTTTGTTTTTAAGAGAATAACATTGATTTCCTCTGTTGAATATAACAACTCTCCTTCAGCTATAATGACTTCAATTACAAAGACATTAAATAATGGTTTATATTAAACCAAACTATACAATGCAGTGCAAATGTTTGAGTTCCACTAGTAAGAAAATTACAAAGTTTGTGAGGTTAATTATTCTTGTGTTCTTGTGTATTCTTGTGATATTTCCATTTCCCTAACTAAGATTTTTAATTTCTTTGTGGGTTGCATAGTACCCTTAAATTCTTAGGTTAAAAATTAATTTTTTGTAGTTTAAAAGACAAAAAGGCAGTTTTATATCTAGTAAAATGTTAGTGAAATTCTAGTAATCCAAACTGCACCATCTTTACAAAATGGAGTTATTGATAGACTTTAATTAATTTTGATGGTTGCAGCATATACCTTCAGGTCAAAAGGCAGAAAACTCAGAAGAGCCTCTTAAATTAATGGCTTAGAACATAGGTCTTCAAACTTGGCAACTTTAAGACTTGTGGACTTCAACTCTCAGAATTCTGGGAGTTGAAGTCCACGAGTCTTAAAGTTGCCAAGTTTGAAGACCTCTGTCCTAAATCGAGTAAGAACCTCTGTGTTACAATACAATAGAGGTAATCCTCAACTTACACCAATGAGCCCAAAATAAGTGAGTTTTGCCCCATTTTATGACCTTTCTTGCCACTTAACAGTTGTTAAGTGAATCACTGCAGTTGTTCAGTTAGTAACACAGTTGTTGTGAATCTGGTTTCCCCATTGACTTTGCTTATCAAAAGGTGATCATATGACCCCAGGACACTGTAATTGTGATAAATATGAGTCAGTTGCCAAGTGTATGAAATTTGATCACGTGACCATGGGGATGCTTAGCAATCCTAAGTGTGAAAAATGGTCATGTCACTTTTTTCAGTGTCATTGTAACTTTGAGCAATCACTATTGTAAGTTGAGGATTGCCTGTACTTCTTTTAGTCAAGATATTACTTTTAAATTATTTAAGAATGATTATCATGTTAGAAATCATATTTTAATTCCATAGTTATGGAATTAAATAATTTGTAAATCCATTTCAAATGCATTCTGAATGTAGCACTTTTAAGTTTGTCATTCACTTTGAAGACATTTCTATCTTTATTCCTGTTTTATCTTTATTATGCAATTATGTTATTGCAGCTTGTAAATGGACAGGTTTCACATAACAGGAGTGATGGTTTAAAGCAAAGAGACCAACTATCAGATGACATTATTATTTATGACATCACTGATGATAGTGGCGATGAAGAAAAGACACCTGTTACTCCCGAAACCAGTGAAGATACTGTTTCAGATTCAAAGTAAGAAACATTTATATGTGTAATAAACATAATTGCAATTTTGGGCAATCCTGCATTGATGCCTGCAGTTTTAATTCTATAGATAGGTTAGCAGAATCCAAATATTTTCATTAAAATAGTAGTGCTTAGATCTGGCAAGACCTGATTCAGATTGTATCACCATAAGGACTAGTAGCAAATAACTATAGTAAAATTATTAATAATCCTGGCTTGCTTTGCAGAGCTAACTTAGAGCAGCTGTTTTTGGTGGTGGGGGGGGGGTTAAAAGCAAAAGTTCTAAATGCCTAATAAATGTAGTGTTGCAAATACTTTGTGGATTTAGTAAAATGGATTGTAATTTGTTTTTTTAAAAAGCCTATGCAAATATACATTAGTTAAATTTTAAAATGCCACATTATTCAGTTTAAGAAAATGTGCATGTGGAATGTGTGGGATTCTGTTATGTAAATATCTAGTCTCCCTTCTGTTATCTCCCCAAAATGTGTTGAACTTCTAATTATTCAAAGGGAAGTACAGAAACAGAAATGCTGGCTGAGCAAAGCTGAGGAAGACAGGTTTCATAGTTTTACTTCAGATCAAATTACAAAAGAAAGGCTGATACAGTTCTACAGAGGAATTATTGAGTCTGTCATCTGCACCTCTATAACTGTCTGATTTGGTTCTGCAACCCAACAAGACAGACACAGACTTCAGAGAATAATCAGAACTGCAGAAAAAACAATTGCTACCAACCTGCCTTCCATTGAGGACCTGTATACTGCACAAGTCAAAAAGAGGGCCGTGAAAATATTTACTGACCCCTTACATCCTGGACACAAACTCTTTCAACTCCTACCCTCAAAACGACACTATAGAGCACTGCACACCAGAACAACTAGACACAAGAACAGTTTTTTCCTGAACACCATCACTCTGCTAAACAAATAATTCCCTCACCACTGTCAAACTATTCACATT
>QLTV01001816.1:2714054-2727986 GCA_003457575.1 Thermophis baileyi
ACCAAGACAAATTCCTTGTGTGTCCAATCACACTTGGCCAATAAAAAATTCTATTGTATTCTATTATTTTCGTTCATTTTACATTTGTATTGCAGCTATAGTCCTGACATTGTAATAGTAGAAGATGATAATGAGGATGAATATACACCTATAATTCAAGAAAATACAAACGTTGAACCAGTTGGTATTTCCTGTGATGAATCGATGAGTCCTTCCTCTGATGGTGCAAACCCATTAATGTCTAGTGCTGTTCAGTTAAACAACCAATCGACTTTAACAGCAGAAGATCCAGTGTCAATGATGGATTCTATTCTTAGTGAAAATGGAGTGATTTCACAAAATATCAACCTTCTTGGAAAGTGAGTCATGCATTACTTGCTTATGTTATTTTTAGCTTAAAAATTTATGCACCGTCTTATTCTCTTCCTCTTTTAACTGCACATGTATTTTACATTGCACATGTTTTAAATATGCTGATTATCTGTTTTCCTGTTAGGAACAGGAGATTCCAATATGCTTACTATAGAATATTGAATTGTGAATTCAGTGGTTTTAGAATAATTGGGTGCTTATTTGAATCCACAATAACACATGTACTCTAAGTTTAAATTCCTAAATAAGTAGGTTTTTCTGTCAAATCAATTTCCATGGGCAATGTGTGTCTCCATTCTTGATAAATATTAAGGATCACTTACAGATGAATTTCAGATAGCCTGGGTGGTTGTATCCAGGACTTTGTGTAATTGTATTTATATGCTGCTGTCCTTGGATTTCATACTTTGTACCAGCTGATACTCTTATAGAGAAAAATACTCAAATATTTTTACGTTATATGAAAAAGAAGAGTGTATTTTTCTTGATTTTATTTTAGAAGTCCAAAGTGGCAAGCAGGGAATAAGTTACTGCTCAAAAAACTAGAGGGTATTGTTTTTCCTTTAGGGTGGAACTCCTGGATTACCTTGAGAGCATTGATTGCAGTTTAGAGGACTTTCAGGCCATGCTGTCAGGACGGCAGTTCAGCATAGATCCAGATCTTCTGGTGGATGTAAATATTTGCTTTAATTTTATAAAACTGTTTTCTCTTTTAAAATATTTCATCAAGGTGCTATATTAATGCCAATTGCAAACTTTAAAGTTTCAGAAAAAAACAAAAAAAAATTGTTCAGAGTATTTTTCTGAAGAATATTTTTAATGTAGCTATTTTCATAAACAAAACATTGGTGTAGTTTAAAAATAGCCAACTTTATTATTTAGAATCTTCTTTTTAAAATGTGACATTTTGTTTTGTTCAGCTTTTTTCAAGTTCCGTACAGATGAACCCTACAAGTCATATCAGTAGTACAAAAGTAAGTTTTATATTGGCATATCAATGAAATGTGTTAAAACATCACGTGTTCATATTTTAAGTCTGAATTTTAGCAAGGTCATAATTTAAGACTAGTTCTATTTGTTTGAATTGCCATGCCTTCTAGTACTGAACTCAGCCTCTTTACACGGCTTACTAGTTTCCATGTTCTGTATCTTATCTAGTACATCCTTACAGGAATGTACTACAATTTCATAGCAGTGCTTTTAGAACTATCAAAATAGGGATGTTTATAAAATGGGGGAATTATTTTGGTTTGAACCTGCAACAAAAGATGTTGTATTCCAGAAGTTTTGCTAAACAATTTCAGGGGACCCAGTTTGGCAATACTAACCTTGAATATGGTTGAGGTTTCTCAAGCTTCAGATGAAACAAAATCTGGATAGGAAAATTGGGCAAAGTTCCTTTCCGTGCACCTTCCCTTAGCTGTTCCCAAGTGCACATCCCACCAACCTGTCTTTCCCCTACCTTTTCAGGGTTTTTTTTCTTTTCCCTCCTTTCAAGCCACAGCATATTCCACTGACTGATCCATATCTCCTAACCTTCCAATAAGTTTCCTTTTCTCCTTGTCTCTCCTCATCTGCCAACATCTTGGCTTTTTCCATCCTCAGTCCTTTCAACCATTTCTGCCCATATAAAAAAAGCTACATTTTGTTCCATGGGTGTATCGAAATATACCAAATATGTATGTTTTGGTTCAGGATCAAACCTTCCAAAACAAGCTGATCTGTGCACCAAATGCTTTCCACATACTAATGTAAAGTATTTATGTGGTAGGAATAAAATTACAATGTGTACATTATGGTATTAATGTCCCCAGTCTCATTTTCATATATGTAGAGGAAATACAAATAAAGGTTTCTAAAATTCTAAAAAATTACTTCTTGGTACATGGCAAAATATTAGCTTGTCATTGTGTTTTTCTGAATACTATTGTTTGTTCTGGTGATAGCATCTCACATATTTTTAAATGCTGCTGCAGAATATAGATAGTCCTCTGTTAATTACAGTAAGCGGGACTGAAATTTCCATCGCTAAGCAATGCAGTCATAAAACACAATGTCACATGACATCGCTTAGCTATGGTGGTTCTGGTAATCCCCTTGCCTTCATTAAGTGAAAATCCTGGGCTTTTAAGCAAGGACCTCCTTGCAACTTTCTCCTGGCTTCCAACCAACAAGTCAGTGGCTTGCAAGCAGGGCAGTGTGCAACTAAGTAACTGCTATGGCCAAACACAAATACAGCTTGGCCGAGAAGTGGGGGGGGGGGCTGCCACCAGGGGCCGAAGAGCCCACATGCACCCTTACACTGCATTGCCCTTGCCATCCCCAATTCACTTTTGCTGTCTTCTTCCTCCCCTCACAAGGCAGATGCTGGCTATATGTGACTTCAGGAAGGCTGCATGTGGCCTTAGGAAAAAGGCATCACGTGGCCAGCACCTGCCTCACAAAGGGCCAGACCGGCACACCTCATCAGCAGTGAAGGAAGATGGCAAAGGTCAGCTGGGAACAGCAGAGCACAGGGAGGCAGGGACGGTGAAGTGCTGGGCAGGTATAAGGATAGAAATGGTGGGGAGATAGGTGGGCTTGGGGAAATTGAAGTGCACCCCGCAGTTATAAATGCGGGTAGGTTACCAAGCACCTAGATTTTAATCATGTGATCGCAGAGCCCTTGCAACACCATAACTTCAAGGTCCAGGTGAAAGTACCATTTGTCCAGTGACATTGTAACTTTGATCATAGAACAAATGGTTATTACCTGTATTTTACTTTGATAGGCTCTGTTCTGTAGTACAACATTTCCTTCATCTCATCTTTTATGCAGGTGGAAGCAAAGGGAATTGAAACGATGAAAAGTAATAGTCCACAAGAAGACTCACAAAATGTGCCTAATTCAAACCCTAAAACAGGTGACTGAGTTTTCATACTGTAAAATTGTTTGCTTGTCCGGTATTCACAATTTATGGAAATTATTTTTTAGATATGAACAAGATGCAATCAATGCATACTGGTAATCATCTACAGTATATTGAACGAGTTCTTTTTTTTTCTCCACTTTCATTTTGTAAAAATACATAAATGGTCTTTCTGTTTGTGTAAAATAATGCCTTTGTTTCACTTGTTTTCTACTATAGATAAACAGCTCATTCAATATACTGCTTTCCCTCTCCTCGCATTGTTTGATGGAAACCCAAGCACAGCAACAGAAAGTACACAAGAAACCACATCTTCTGTAGATAAATCAATAGAAGTGGATGAACTCCTCGAAAGTAGTTTGGATCCTCAACCAACCCAAAGTAAACTTGTTCGTCTGGAACCTCTGACAGAAGCAGAAGCCAGTGAAGCTACATTATTTTATTTGTGTGAACTTGCTCCTGTGCCAATGGACACTGATATGCCATTGTTGAACAACTAACCCAATATGTTTAAGACAAACTATTTATTTAGGTTGTGGTTTTTTTCGGGGGGGGGGGGGATGTTTATTTTTTGTAAACATTTTTTGTGAAAGCAGCTAATGGGGACTTGAAAAGATTCTATTGCTTCTACAAAATCAGAGCAGTTTAAATATTTACACAAACCATCAACAGTTCACTCACACTAGTTCATTATATTCTAGTGCCGCTGTACTTTGAAGTACCAACTATCTTCTGAATACTTATAATCAGATGCTCTGTATTAACCACTATGGTATCTCTTGTTCACTTTTGGTCCTAATGTATGACTGATGCATTTTTTTTTTTTTACTTTTTGATGGAGGTCATAGATTTCCAAGTTCTATTCATTACTTTATTTTTACAACCTTGTTTAAATAAAACTGTTAGGGGGACCAGAACTTAATGTAATGTGTCACTTAACTTCATGTCTTTTATTTAAGCGGTATATATTTTTAGGGACGTTAGAATACAAAGGAAAGAGATTGGGGAAGGAGAATGACTGGCTCCCAGACTGGGTTAATCTTTTCCACAGAAAGGAGTTCTGCATGAAGATACTTCTGGTTGTGGGCTGGAAGGATCAACCTAGTCTAAAAAATTAGTTGGATTTTAACCTCAGCTATACAAATATCTGTGTCCTAATAAGTGAAAGCCATTTCTTAGTGGATCATCTTCCCATTTCATTAAAACCCTGCTGCTGGAAAGTTGGAAAAAAGTTTCCAGGTAGGTCGCCAAAAACAATGTTTATCTGAACATCTATTTGCAAATGCCAGACTATATAGGCAGTAGCTTCAGTTTGTGTGTGTTTAAATAACTTTAAAGAAGTGGAGACACATAGCTATGAAATATATGCGTATAAAGGACAATTGAGTGAATGTCATAACGTATTTCCCCAAAAATAAGCCCTAAACCCACCCACCCCAAATAAGCCCTACTTAAATGCCTGCGCAGCCGGCCGGCTGCCCATTCCATCTGGTTGCTTATGCCGTGAGGTGGGGGGTGAGCTGCCACACGCGCCCCGCACTGGCTTATCTCGGGCCCTGCAACCAGGCCATCCACACCCCAACACCTGCCTCGCCTCGGGGCGGCTCCAGCAGCCCCATCCAGCAGGGCCTCATGTGGCCTCTGGCCCACTTCTGCTTGCTCACACAGCCGTAACAGAGCAGGAGGCCGAGCAACATGCTGGTGAGGCAGCTGTAAGGTGAGGCAGGTGTCGGGGCGTGGATTGCCTGGCTGCAGGGCCCCTGAAGAAAGCCGGTGCACGGCGTGTGGGACAGCTCCAGCCCCCGCCTCAGGACCACAGCACCGCAACATCACTCGGCCTCCTGCTCTGTTGTGGCCACATAAGCAGAAGTGGGCTGGCAGCCACGCGAGGCCCTGCTGGATGGGGCTGCCGGAGCAGCCATCACGAGGCAGGTGTCGGGGCGTGGGTGGCCTGGCTGCAGGGGTCCTAAGGTACCAGTAAGCCGGGACGTGGGGTAGCTCCACCACCCCGCCTTGCGGTGGTGGCATTAGCGCGCCATGTGGCCTCCTGCCCCACCATGAGCAAACAGAAGAAGTGGGCCTCCCATGTACCGGTACTCTTAAAATACTGGGGGGGGGGGGGAATAAGACATCCCCAGAAAATAAGCCCTAGTGCTTATTTTGGCACACAAAAGGCCAGGTCTTATTTTTGGGGAAACACAGTAGCTAGATACTTGGCACACACTCCTCTAAATAAACTATGATTGCAGTGAATTCCTTATGTACGCAGTGTGGACAGTTGTGTTTTCTGTTAGCCAGAATGAGCAATCAATACAATTTAGTTTCTGTGCCCCTTTTTCCAATGAGAATGAATTTCCACCTTTTAATAAAAGCTCAAGTTACATTGTTAAACTCTTTAGGAAGATTATGAATAGAGCTACCTTGTTTCCTCCAAAATAAGACATCCCCTGATAATAAGCCCAATTGGGCTTTTGAGTGCATGGCAATAAGGCCAAGCGCTTATTTCAGGGTTCAAAAAAAATATAAGACAGGGTCTTATTTTCGGGGAAACACGGTATAGCATTGCACCTGCAAAGTGATCTTAAAAACTAAAGTATATGTGAATAATGCACACTTAAGTTTTCATTTCCAAGAGAGACTTTGTAATATAAAAAGTAAGTATGTGGTATTATATTATTTAAAAGTATCCTATCCAACATACACTTCTAGGTGCAATTCAAGGTGCTGATGGATACCTTTAAAGCCTTTCTATGGCTTGGGGCCATCTCTCCCCAGTAGTGTCTACCTGTCCTGTGAGATCCAGCAGAAGCAAAATGATCCAGGTCCCAACTATGAGAGACTGCCATCTGGCAGGGCCCAGGAAGAGAGTCTTTTCTACCATGGTGCTTACAGTTACATTGAAGTAATCCGAAAGGTTCACATTAAAAGCAATATCGAGATTAAATAGCCAGTATGAATGTTTTATTTATAGCTACAGCATATACACTCAAAATGACTAAGCAGTAATTGCATTTAAGTTCAACTTCATCAGCCTGTGTATTACAGTGAATAAATTTAAACAATTACAAATGCTCAGGAATTTCAAGAAGATACCTGCAGTTGAAACTGAACTGGAGAAATCTGACATTGGGAGCAATGGGTAATGTATTTACACTTCAAACAAACAAAAACCAGCAGCTCAGTATTTCAAAGTACTTTGCAAAGCAGGACCAATAGCTTGTAAGTATATAGTCCTAAGATTTTGCACTTGTAAAGACTGCCTGCACTGCACCCAACTGGACTAGTAGCAAGAGATGACATAAAAATACTTAAAAGTTCTTCAATGTCCTATGCAAAAAAACAAATGGCATTACTGTAAATCTCAGCTGCTTAATGCAAATGTTTTTAAGGATATTAATATCTGCCAATACATCCAGCGAACTGCTATTAAAAGGAGTCTCATTTTTTCTTACTTGCAATCTAATGATCACTAAGCCAAAAAGATTAGTGTTCCTACCTGTTTTGTTCTGTTTTTAATATGTTATCAGCATTTCCTACATTATGTTAGTTACTAGCAAAGAAAGACTTGAGAGCCTTAGATCTTGGTTTGAATTGCTTTCCAGCAGCCTAATAATACCTTTAAATACTTAAATGTATTTTTTAAACTCAGCGGATTCAAAAATAACTTCAATGACATGCAGTACTAATACAATTGACGCAGCACTCACTTCAAAGACTGTGTACAAAAATGCAACAACTTTTCATGGCTAGAAAATTCAAGTTTTTCCATCCATTTTAAGTAAAACTATGAATATTTCAAATTCTTTTAAAATAAGCTCTGTAGTTAAACTAAACTTTGCAGAGAAACACTCCTTCAGCAAGAAGCAAAAAATTAGTTTCTTAGATGCTTGTGTGACAACTGTATCAAGTCCTAAATAGAATGGCTATCGGTGCAGAAGGTTTAAAAGGAATAACTTCAGTGAAAATAGCTTCTGAATTATAAATGCAATCAATCTATTGGTTATCCTTGCTTTGTTCTTTTCCCTGTAAAAGTGAAGTTAATCCCTCTGCACAACAGTTTCAAAGGAACAAAGATAATCCAACAAATTAATGCCTTTAAACTTTAAATGCCTTCAGCTATTTTAAGATAACAAATGTAAACATTACTAACTTCCAATCCTCCCTTATTCATTCAATCAAGAGGGCAAAGACTGCACTAAATATCCTAGCAATATTGTAGGTGACTCTAAACTGGTCTGATCCCTCTATTTCTTTCCTACTCCTAATTTTCTCCCTTAGCAGAGTCCTCATATAGATCAGAAAATTGCCAATACAGATGAAACTGTTACCCCTCACCATGTTTAAAAATAAATCTCATGTGGAATCAGTCTGCATTCCCATTTAAAAAACAAACACAAAGATGAGGAAATTAAATGCTTCTGCTACAAATTTAGAATCTCTTAGATCCTCCCCCTGCATCCTGCCTCTTAGACATATTCAAATATCACAACTCTAAAAGTAAAGGTACCAAGGGAGAAATAAATGGTAAGCAGGGGAATCCCACACATCCATTTTGCTTAAAAGGCTCACTTCTCAAACATTTTTTTTAATTAAAACACTATAGCTGCTACTTGCTGAACTTCTACCTCTTGCAAGTAACAAGTCAAATACTTTGATTTTGCATGTGCTTGCTGTAGCACTTTGGCAGCTCATTACACCTTAATTACTCTAGATAAGTGTAAGTTGCTTCACAAACACCTAAACTACTGCTAACAGAATATGCAACAATGTGCTGGAGGAACGCAGCAATCTTCCTATTTTGTTTCTCACTTGCATTTTGTGGAATAAAGCCTGTGGAACTGCTGCTGACATTTCTAGTTTGGCCCTGAATCTAGCAGCAATCATAATCAAGCTCAAGTAGGAAAACAGTCATGGTAATGATAACCTGATTTAAAATTGGCCATGCATAATAAAAACAGGATAACCTACACTAGTATTAAGTACACAAACACATATTTACAATTATTTCTTAGTACAGCATAGCATTAGCATCAAATAAGCAACTAAACAATAAAAGCCTTGAAAAAAATAGATGCTTAGCTTAGTCAAATTCACGATTTGTTAAAACAAGTGGAGCCACCAGAGTCCACACATACAGAATGATACCAATCCAGCTAGAAGAAATCTTCACCCAGACAGAAGGCCATTTACTGGTCATTTGTGCAGAGGCAGGGTCAGGACTGAAAAAAATAATAAATGCAGAAAGGGTTTTTTAAATTAACTTGTGCAAACAAGGAAATGAGTTTTCTTAACAGAATTCACGCAGTTTACAGATATTTCCCTCCATCTCTTGTCAGGGATCAATCCATTTCCACTTTATTGATCCCCCCACCAAACTACACAAGGTTCTCTGATTTTCAGAGAGAAATTGGGGTGAGGCTGGGCAGCAGAGAAAATGGAGGACAGGCTAGAATAGGATGCACAAAACAGAAGCGCTCTGCCTATTTCTGGATCCAATTCTGGAGTCCAATACTTGATCTGCTGCCTCATTTCAAGCTTCATAAATGAAAAGCACTTTCAAAACCAACAGTAGTGAGGATATGTAAAAAAAAATGCATATGGCACAAAAAAATGTTATATTTCCCCAATTTTCTATAAACCAACTTACCTGTACCAATTTGTTAATGTCATCATGATATAAAGGGAAGCAAGGAAAAGCATGAAGTGAAAGAAAGAATAGCTGTAAGTAACTCCGTCTTTCTCATTGTCAACAGCACGGTGTGAATCATCTCCATCGTCTAGGGAGCCTTCACTCCGAGGAAGTCCATCTTCTATCAGCGTTGTTTCATCACTAGTCAGAGTAAGTTTGTTTACTTGACTGTTATTAGATGTTCGGATACTGCAAATGGAAAAATGGGCAGTTACTAAATACCCAGCTAATGTAGAGTTTAATAGTTAACTTTGTGGAAGAGTTTTCTGAAAGTTCCACTAACCTTGAATACAGAACACACAGTAAGAATAGGATGAGCCCCACAATTCCTTGGGCATCCCACCAATGTACCAGCTGATCCTTGCTTAGAGGGCTTGTGGTATTATATCCAATTATGTTCAGCAAACTTGGATTGCACTGTCTATCTAGATGAATATAAGAAATTGACATTCTAAGCCAGTATTGGCGAACCTTTTTTGGCTTGGGTGCCAAAAGGGTGCACGCGTGCACAATAGCGCGCGTGCACATGCCCACACCCATAATACAATGCCCTCCCCCCGCGCATGCGCACAACCCCCCCGCTGTCCCTGTGCATGCGCACAACCTCCCATGCTGCCCCCCACGCATGCACACAGGCCTCACTGAAGCCTCCGGATTTCCGGTAGGCCCGTTGGACTGTTTTTCACTCTCTCCAGGGTCCAGAAAAGCCTCCTGAAGCTTGGGGAGAGCGAAAAACGACCAAACGGGGCCGTTTTTTGCCATCCCCAGGGATCAGGAAAGCCTCCTGAAGCCTGGGGAGAGCGAAAAATGGCCCAACGGGCCAACTGGAAGTTCGGAAATGAACTTCCGTTTGGGCCGTTGGGCCATTTTTCGCCATCCGAAAACGGCCGAAAAGGCCGAAAATCAGCTGGCCAGCGCACACATGCGCACTGGAGCTGACACAGGGCAACGCCTTGCGTGCCCTCAGATATGGCTCCACGTGCCACCTGTGCCACGTGTGCCATAGGTTCACCATCACTGTTCTAAGCTATTAATCCAATATGAATGTCTCATTCAATTTGAATCAGTATTTAAAATAGTCATAATACTTCATGTGAATAATGCACAAACAATATAGAGTCATGCTTATGAACATCCTTCTAAAGTTGCATAATATGTAGATTTACATTATATATAAAGGAGGAGAATAAGAGAATGATGAGTTGTGGTGGCACAGTGGTTAGAATGCAGTATTGTAGGCTAATTCTGCCCACAGCCAGGAATTCGATCCTGACCGACTCAAAATTAACTCAGCTTTCCATCCTTCCTAGTTGGTAAAATGAGGTAAAAAAGATTGTTGGGAGCAATATGCTGACATTTGTAAACCACTCAGAGAAAGCACTGTAAAGCACTATATAAGTCTTATTGCTATTGGTATGAGGTGCCAATTAATCTCTACTATGAAATCTGTCTAAAGCCAACCGCTCATAAACATGTATAATACCTCAAGTATCTTTAAAAGCAATAAACAAAAAGGCTCTGCCTTTTATTCCAAAACCGTATAGAGAATATGTTTACCAAATTGTTTAGTCTTCTTACCTGGCTCATTGGTCATTGCTGCCCAAGTAAGGTACATTGTATAAACTGTGATCACAGAGGATTGCAACAAGCCAGATCTTGGTTGTGATTCCTATGTACAGAGAGAAAGAGACCAAGTAGGGCTTTGGAAAAAGATTGCTTAAAAAAATATTCAAACATTATCCAAGTATTTGTAAAAAACAAACCAACAAACCCATACCTGTATTTTGGGTAAAATTGACAATACAGATGCTCCAATACACAGCATCATGTTGACACTGATAAAGGCCTTATTTTCAGAACAGCCATCTGGATGAGTATAGTAGATATAAAATAAGACAACTGCCACCAGAGACAGGAGATAGTTTAGGGCTGTGGCAGACAGCAATGCTGTTTAAAAAAAAAAAAAAGAACAAAAAGGGATTCAGATTGTATTAGCATCTCTAAGAAATTTATTACTGGGATGCTTTAAAAAGCAAAGCAAAACTACACTACTATGGTAACTGATGAATACCCAAGAAAATCTGGTGCCTTCACATTTTTCCCATAATGGTTGGGAATTTTAAACGTAATACATGCAGCTTAGAAGACACCAGGCTGAGGAATGCTAGTCTGAAAGGGTTAGCAAAATGACATCTGATCTTCATGAGTTGTAATGCATATATTCAGCACACTGGCAAATGGCCTTTTGTAAAATTTGCAGGAGGAGAACATTCATACAGCGCAACTGGTACGTGGGAGGAAATCTCTTATACTATTTGGGGCTAAAATGCATTCCCACAATTTTCCTGTATCAGGTATGAGGCTTGTGAAAAATGCAAAATCCTTATTTTGGGTTGGTGATGGGTAGATGTTATTATTTTGCAAGTAACTAGGATACGAAAGTAGAGTCAGTTTGGGGTAGGAGGCCAAGGCTAGAAACCAGGAGACCATGAGTTCTGGTCTAACCTTAGGCACAAATCTAGCTGGGTGACCTTGGGCCAGTTAACTCTTTCATTCCTAGGAAGCAGAAAAGGGCAAAGCACTTCTGACATTTTGCCAAGAAAACTGCAGGAACATGTCCAGACCCAAAGGAACAAAACAAAACAAGAATACGAAAACCAATAGTACACTTTTCTGACCAATAAAGGAGAATATTTGTAGCTCAGACCAACAATCAAGTAAGCAATCCCCCAATCAAGAAACTGCCAAAGAGCCATCAGTAAACAGCCCAACCAAAGAATCTCTAAGACCGCCCCCACCCACACAGACAGGCAAGACATCAGAATATAAACTGACAGCAAACAGCACTCCTTACTAGCACTGATGATGTTACCTACTTAGGGTTGTGAATTACCAAGTTAGGGCTGTACCAAGTTAGAGTAATGAAATGTCTGCAAGAAAACAAGCTCAGAGAGCACCAAGGACCCCTCACACTTTTTTGAGCTCATAACTCCTAAAACTAAGACTATGGCATCTTACATTTCAGTTTTAAGACCAAAGCAGCCAATCCTGTCATATTTAACAACAAACTGTGCCATACCTGCATACCAGCATCTTGAGTTTCCTTCCTCCATTTTCTCAACCCACGATTCATTCCAAGAGTGGGCAAAATCAATTAGTAAAACCAGCTGAATAAGAATGAAGCAGAAGGCTCCGGCCATACCTACATAAAACCATACTAAGAAAAATAATAAAAAAAATATTAATTTTACCTTAGGATTATTTTTAGTATCAAAAGATTATTATTGTCTAATTCAGAGCAATTACTGTCTAATTCAGAGCAATCAATGTACATTTCTGTAGACTTAAGAAGCTAAGAAATAGTTAAGTATGCCCTTCATGGACCTTAGGGAAAACACAAAATGAAACAGGAAGGAGAGGGGAAAGAGAGAGACCAAGATAGTAGGAGACATACCGGTATGATAAAAAACAGTTACACATGTTTTTAAGTAGCTTAATTAGGAATGAGAATCGGGGTTCAGCCAAATGGTCCAGTCATGCATCAACAAAACAGTTCAGAATAGAAAAATGATCAAATAAGGTTTCTATATCTAAGAAAGCCTCAGGAAATACTTTTGCAGAAAAGATTAAAGATTTTCATGCATCCTTACCAGTTGTAAAAGGTCCTTCTGGAATAAAAAATGCTCCCACAGTAATTGAAACTGCTGTGATAAACTTGAAAAACCAGAATCTGAAAGAATCACCATATCCAATGTAAGTGACAGCAATATTTTTAAATGCATAATATTCAAGAAATATTTTAGGTTATCAATTCCATTATATTTGATACAACAGCAACAACATTACTTATACAGGGTAGAAAATGCTATAAACCAGTGGTTCTCAACCTTCCTAATGCTGCGACCCCGCCCCGCCGCCGTGACCCCCGCCCCTCCCCCTCCCCACGCGTGCGCGTTGCCAGGCGAGAAGTGATGAGGTGACAAAGGGGGCGTGGCACCAAGATGGCAGGCTAGCGCGCGCGGCCCTTCCGTCGGCGCCTGCGCATTCGAGGGCTGCCCGTGCGTCGCACCGTCCCCGGGTACTCGTATGTGGACAGATAGAGGAGCGGTGTCTCGGTTCCTAAGACCATCGGAAATATGTGTTTTCCGATGGTCTTAGGCGACCCCTGTGAAAGGGTCGTTCGACCCCCAAAGGGGTCACGACCCACAGGTTGAGAACCGCTGCTATAAACTATAACCAACCACATGTAAATTCAGTAGCCAGCAGTACAGTGGATAAAGTCTAACTTTTATAATGTAGTCCTCCGAGCAGTTGAGCTCCAGAACAGAATTTCCCAAATAAAAAGACAATATACGCTATTCTCTGGCTTATCCATGGCTTCAATAGTTACAGAGTCATGGTAAAGAAAAATCACAACTGTGGTTTTTCTATAAAAGAAACTTATCTACACCATCATAGCCCTAGAGAAAATACTTACATCTACAAGGTACAGGATATATAATGTAAAATGTACTCTTTTATTAGATTTATCCTGACTTTTATAAAGCGTATCAAGGTGGTATACATTGTCTTCCCTCCTCCAATTTTTCCTGCAACCACCATCCAGCCACTCTGTGTTTTGGGTTAGACCAGTGGTTCCCAATGTGGGGCCCACCCCCCACAGGGGGGGAATTGGTTTTTTTTTTTTTATTTCTTTATTAATTTTCAATTTTTTTCCAACAATTACAATATCCTTAAACAATTCTACATCTACTTACTTACATTGATTTCCTATTTGTACAATACAATATTTACAATATGTACTGTCTTTATTTCATTTTATCCTTTTTTTTGTTTTTGTTTTCTATCTTCAATCCATTGATACCAATTTTCCCATATTTCATAATATTCTGAGTCTTTTTGTCCTCTTAGTTCTATAGTTAATTTGTCCATTTCTGCGCAGTCATAAATCTTCTTAATCAT
>QLTV01001816.1:2744280-2758367 GCA_003457575.1 Thermophis baileyi
CAGAAGACCCCAGCCAGCCCCAGCAACTCCCAGAATTCCCCAGGCAGCCCCAGCAACTCCCAGAATTCCCCAGGCAACCCCAGCAACTCCCAGAATTCCCCAGCCAGCCCCAGCAACTCCCATAATTCCCCAGCCAGCCCCAGCAACTCCCAGAATGCCGCAGCCAGCCACAGCAACACCCAGAATTCCTCAGCCAGCCATGTGGCTAACTTTGGAGACTCCTGATTTAAAGCGACAGCATTTGTTTTTCTTCTTTGCCAAGCGATCTCCTGGCTGGAAAGTGAGTCCTGATTTTTTCCTTCTAACACCTCTCTCTTTCTTTCTCCCTTCCCTTCCCTTCCCCCTCCCTCTCTCTTTCTTTTTTTCAGGGGAACCGGCAGGGAAAATAGGCTTTAAAAAGTTTTTTAAAAAAACAGGAAGTGATGATGTCGGGGCAGGTGGGTGGAGCCTCGCACTGCCATCCCGGTTCTCCGAACCAGCTGCTGCAACCGTTACCTATTCGCCCAAACCGGGCCGAACCGGGAGGATTTCACCCCTGGGTGGGATCATCCCTGGTTGCTCTCACTAGATTTCTGAGCCAATTCCTCATGAAATACAGGAGGTATGGCTCCAGATTGATGTGTAGCACAAGTCTCTCTTCCTACGCCATTAACTGGAATTTAAAGGCTCCCTTTAAATTCTTCGATGAAAAATATTTTAACCAAAGCAGAGCAAGTTTGGACAGAGATCCCAATTTCCCAGGCTAGCCATTGATCAGATTTGAGGGGTCCATGGTGCTCTCTGAGCTCACTTCAACCCTGAGCTAGAGATATTCTCCTTTATTGGTTCTTATCAAATTTCACCTTCCTAACTGCAATCAACATTAAAGAAAGTGATTGGTAATATGTTTCCTTGCTAACTGGTCATATTTGGTGGGAGAGGAGGGAACACATAGGTAAGGAAATCCTACAATCCCTATCAGTAACATGTCTTGTACACTTAAATCATATTTTCAGGAATTGTACTTGCAGGCAGAATAGGAATCATCATCAACACTGATATTCTTTGATCATTAATCATGCTATCTAGGATGCGGACAAGTATAGTGCAGTTGAAAACATTTAAACTAGAACATATTTTATATGGTTGAATTATTTGATTTTAGCAATGATAGCTTTAAGAATGCTTTATAGAAAGCACAACTTCAGTTTGAAAAGGGATAGGGTTGTATTCAGTATTATCTTGCAAGATTTATAAATTCAAAATTCTCAGTTGTCTCAAACAATCTAATAGAGAACAATTCCTCATAATGAGGCCAAAGGGTATAATTCAATTGGTGTTATTCTGATTGAGATAGGTGCTTATTTTGATATTAGATTCTGCTTTCAGAAGCTACTCAACAACTTCATATGAGGGTATTCACTATCCAGGCAAGTAGCTGTTAATGCTGTAAAGCAATAAATAGGTGTAGGAAGCAATCCATCTTTAACACATTGGGGGTGAAATGGAAAAAATGGAATTAATGGGAGAACAGAGAAGTTTTAAATGATGATAGCTAGGCTGCAGGAAGATATTTCTGCTATTATTGTTTTGGATGATGGCTTAATAGATCAGGCTATAGGCAACCCAATTAATTTTAAATATCATTGCCATTTTGCAATAGATCATCCAAGTTGGGCTTCTACATTCTCATCAAGTCCACATGGTACTTAAATCAATTTTCTGAATACTTTCGCTGCTATACCGGTATATTTTAAACTGTTTCCAACATTATTCTAAAACATGAATTCCATTGTACACAGCTCAGGTTAAGTGAAGAAAAGTATACCCTTCTGATCTGTACTTCCAACATTTCAATCTCAAAATTTTAAATATGATGGGTACCTTGTACAAGGAGAGGAAGTATCCAAAATAATTACACTGGAAAGATAAATTTCATTTGGTCTTAACAGTGGATTGTGAATATGTTGTTTATCAGTGCTTAAATAGGCCTTTCTGGCAAATTGGCAAAGGACTTTAGAACAGTTTGATAATTCTTGTGCCTATAATATACAATTCTAGGATTTTTTCTTAAAAAAAAAAAAACCCAGATAGCATAAGCTTTTAAATTATTAAAACATAAGTTCTTCTAATATTTGATAATTTTCTAATACTTGATAATTAGATAATTAGATAATAATTACAGCTGTGAAGTACAGTGGTTAGAATGCAATATTGCAGGCTAACTCACTGATCACTGCCAGGAATTCGATCCTCACTGGCTCAAGGTTGACTCAGACTTCCATCCTTCCGAGGTCAGTAAAATGAGGACCCAGATTGTTGGGGGCAATATGCTGACTCTGTGAACCGCTTAGAGAGTGCTGTAAAGCACTATGAAGCGGTATATGAGTCCAAGTGCTATTGCTATTGCTTTTTGGATAGTACTGAATATGACATTTATATTTATAGCCATTTGTTTTCTTTTGTGAGCCAATTAAATTAAAACCAAATAAAACTAAACTAAGAACGTTAAAAATTGCTTTTCCACTTCACTGCTATTCTGGAATCCTCCAGAGTTTGCTGATAGTACTAGAGCACTTTATCTTTACACTTCAGTAAATGTGATGGTGACAGATTGTATGATCCCCTGATTGATAGTCATTGAGTGAGTGAGTGAATGAATGAATGAATGAATGAATGAATGAATGAATGAATGAATGAATGAATGAATCAAGAGGGATGCTACCATTATCACCAAATTATCTGTTGCTGCAGTGTAGATTCTGATGGTAGAAACAAATTATGCCTATACATCACTCTTTTGTCCTTTCAGAAAAAGACTTTAAGAAGTCAATTAATCTCTACAAACTTGTTGCTGAAGCATTTAATCAGTTCCCTGAACAAAAATGAATATGAGGGTATCATTGATGTCACTTCTCAGAAGTTCCTCCTGGAAAAGCCTACATATTGGAGACCAAAAGAAGCTTGAAATAGCTGTCCTCTAAAGAAGAATGCTTCCAATCAAGCATTCAGCTGAAGTATTGGGACCACCTTACATGGACTAAGTACCATTAAAGAGTACATCAGGAGTCACTTATAGGGAGAAACCAGAAGTGTTGCGGCGAGACAGGATGGAAAATAGTGGAGCTCTGACGAGCTTCGCGAAATCCAGCCTGACAAACTGCTGTCGGGGGGGGGGGGGATCTTCGGACCGGAACCATCCTGAAGGGACACTGAAAAAGGAGAGGTGTCTCAGACGACCTAGAGGAGCAGGCAAGTTCCTTGAATGGTCAGAGACAGCTCTTCAGACCGGCGGCAGGGGCGGTGGCCATTTCCCAATGACTGCTACAAAACTGGGGCAACCGGACCAAGTTTATATGCAGGAGTGGTGTTTGGACAAAGTGCTGAAACTGGATGAGTTTCCAACTCACAGGTGAAAGGCAAGTGTTAATTTGGAATTTAAAAGGATTTCCCAAGCTGAAATAGCGGCTAATTGGCACTGGGGAACTGTACAGAGGAAGGGGGAGAAAAACAGAGGCTAAATTTTCAAAGCCCAAGAAGATTACTTGTAACCTGTATCTTGGATATAATTTTAAATGGAGAAATATAAAAGAATAAAAGGAAGAAATTTGCGAGAAAATCCTTTTTTGTGTGTGTGGATTTAAAGTTATTTTTTGACAGCTTTGATAACTAGCTGGTGTGAGCATATTGCAGAGTGGAGAGTGCCATCTACTGGAGAAAAGAAAATATTGCAACAATTTGTGGATTGTAAGAGAGAAAGTGCAGCTGCCTGACCTTGGCTGTAAGAAGATAAGGTGGAAAGGCTGAGAATTTTTAAGGAGTGTTTGTTTTGCCTATACTGTTTGGCTTTATTTTTCTACGGTTGCGGAGGACAATAAAATTTTGGAATTGCTATGGATTGGACTATTATTTGAAATGGACACAATAAGAAATTGAAAATAAAAAAGAGACTATATGGACCTTAAGTTTTAATTGAGCGTGACATAATATAAAAAGCTTAAATTGGTAATGTGGAGATTTGGATATATGAGGAATTATTTGACATGTTAAAAAATGTGTGTGAAACTGTAAAAGGTGATAAAAAATCAGGAATTAAGTCGAGGCCTACCTGCATAAGTCTAAGTGCTATGACTATATCTTTCCTGTTTTTCTCTTTCAATTTTTTCCACACTTTTTTTTTTTAAAAAAAATAAGGTGATGAAATAGGATTCCGCAACCCGATACACCTTCTGCAGCCAAACCAGCTTCCTAAAACTGAGCCAAGGTAAAAAAAAAAAAAAAAAAAAAAAAAAAAGAAAAAGAAGAAATTAAGGGAATAGGATAAAAGGAGAAACTTAATAAGAAGTGGAACTTTTGAGAGACCAAAGGAAAATGGTTAAAAAGGGAAGGCTAGTGGAAAGAAAGAAAGGAAATAAGGTTCATATTAATAGACTTAAGACAATTGTAATAGTATTATTAATGGTGGATAGTTAATTTAGTTAAAGGTATATGGTAAAATAGGTTAGAAGTAATTAAGATATATGATGATGTATATTATTTATGGCAAAACAGATCTAGCAAAAGGAAAAAAAAGAAAAGGGATGGGAAATTTGATACATTGTTAATTATGCACTAATTAAATTAAAGGGTTTTTTGTGTAAGATGTGAGGATAATGATGTATATTGATTATAGTAAAACAGAATAGTAGATGGAATGTGAAAAGGTAATTTGTTTTATTTTTAAAGACAATTTAAATTAAATTACATTAATGAAATTATCAGGAGGAGTTGAAATACAGTGGGATAGAAAATATGAGAAATGTATGTAGTACATAGGGTAGTTAATTGATGTTATTGTAAGGGACTAGGAATATAGGCCGATTAGTAATATTATGTATGTATCAAAAGAAAATACATTAAGATAAAGAAATATGTAAGGAAAATATTATGGGTTGGAAATGAAACGAAGAGATGATAATGAAATGGATTATGTATTTGGAAAGCTAGGTAAGATTGATCCGGACAACACTTTGTTCATAAAATATGTAATGCTTGTTGGAAAAAATAAAAAAACTTTTTGGGAAAAGGAGTCACTTATGTAGTCCATGAAAAAAACTGGACGTTGCTATTTGCTCCTCCGTTGCATTGGGATCCAAGATACAGGTCTTGCAATTTGGGACCAATTGGCAGCATGAAAACAGAGGACCCTGTATATGACTAGTTATCAAAAGGTAAGCAATGATCTAGTGGAGAGGGAAGGTATATGAGAGCAAACAGGAAGCAAGAGAGAGAGAGCTGATGAAAGTCTGGGAGGAAAGGGAGCTACAGTAAGTGTTAAATTGCTTAAAATACGTTACATTAATCATGCTCTTTCATAGTAACACAAAATATTGTATCACACATTATAATAGAGACAATGCTTGGTTGGTTGGTTCTAGAAAAGTTTTGGAAAGTTCTGGCTTTTCAGACAGAATCTTGGTTGGTAACATTTAAAGAAAGACAGAAGCTCGATCTTGGACTGAAAAAAAAGATGTCCTGAAAGTGAAATCAGTTTATTTTCCTACTTGTTGAAAGGATTAACAAAGCTGCTTTTGCATGAATCAATTATTGTCAGAACATAGATATTCTGTGTTTAGTTAATATTATTTCTTTCTTTCTTAATATTTTTTTTAATTGAAACAATCATTATGCATCATGAGGAGCCTGATATTTCTGCAGACGAAGGAAAAGCAGTCTGAGTGTACTTTGTCAGCTTATATCATTGTATTCTCCGATAATTCATAAAAGGCAGACTTGTAGCTGAGGGAATTTATTGGATCAAATGCATAAAAGCAAAAATGTTTTGTGTGTTCTTACAACAGTAGCTCATTCGCAAATTAGATTTTTGAAAGCAAACCCAGAGCCATTTGGAATAATACATATGTGCAATGAAATACATATAATGAAAATTATAAATAAGAATATCAAGAACTGTAGCAACTCTCTAACATTCTACTTCACAGCATGTACCTGGGATAAAATTAATGGAGATTTTCCTCTCCACCCCCATCCTGAGTTTCTGGAGGAAAAGTAAGATATAAATTATATAACAATCAGAATGACATACAGTGGGAGTGAATACATTGTTTTGATTGTTGTTTAAAATTATTATTTATGGTGGGATGTAGCAGGGTGGATTCAATGCAAGGCTGTAGTGAACGCCTCTCTATGGAATGGGTGAGAGTAGCAAGAGATCTGATGGCCTCTGATTCAATTACTCACTTGCTATTTGCCATCTATTTTCCAGCTGGATGGAGAGAGTAGGTGGTGAAATGTTGCCCTCTAATTGTAAATCAGTCTTGCAATGGAATGATGGCTAAAACTGAAAATAGAAACTTTTATTGTCTACCGTACTTTGTTATGTAATAAAATCTGAAAAACTCATAAGAGATGTTTTGAATCCTAAGTGATGGATCCCGTGATCCACAAAGTCCTGTGATATTTGTCTTTGAAAGCTGATTTAAAAAGACTTCTCTTTGGACCCTTTGGCTAGCAATGTTTTGGTATGTTGTTCGTGGAATCTGGGTGCCAGTCTGAGCTCCTCTGTAGTGTTTGAACCATATTCAGACCCTCCTTGGACTTGTGCTTACTTGCATTTTGTCTGATTCCAGATCTCTGGTTCCTTGAATTTTGCCCAATTAGTTGGAAAGAAGAATCATGCTTGATTCAGGGATGACAGAAAGGATATTTAGTTGAAGTTCACAATATCAAATGGAAAATTAGGAAAGAGACACTTATACAGGGAGAAGAACATTCATAATCAAGGAAATTGCAGGATGAACTGGCATACTTTAAAAGAAAGGAATTTTAATTATAATTCAGTGCTTGAACATTCAGAAGTAATTTTGATTGACTTCAGTTAGATTAACTCTCACTAGGATTTTTAATATATAATACATTTGACAATTCTTGAATGTTGAAACCACAACATTTATGATCAAGCTACTACTCACAGTTAGTCAGATACTCTGTATTAATCTAGGGTCAATATATTTCTACCCGCAGGCACATAGTGGAATGGTGCATTTCATATCTTAGGGAAAAGTGTCAGCATTACTGAGGAGTCTGTTAAATCAATACAAAGATGCTAAATCATAAATGCCCTAACATAGAAATTGTGATTATTTTTTCCATGCTGCGAGAAAGGGTTTCCTATACCTGTTTGCGAAAGGACCAAATCTCACATGAGAAAGGTAATAAAAGTAATCAAGAACAATGTCTTACTGTAGGTCTCTCTTCCTGATCTAAACCCATATCTTTTTTTAAAAAAAAATCCAATTATATTTGTACAATTGTTTCTAAGGAAGCACATCCTAAATGAATAAAGTATGCATTTTATTGTATTCTTATTTTAGAAATTTCATAATTTAAAACTGACATTTTTGGTTCTATTATTAGATCAGAAATTTATATTTCTTCTGCATTTTGATCATTGGCCATTCATTGCAACAATCTGAATTTTTTTAAAAAATCACTCCTTTATCAGATTTTGTACAAAATGGAAGGTATTCTGATAATTTCATGATGAAATTCAAATATCTTTCTGTTGAATCTGGTTTGAAAATTGCACCAAGCTATGATTTGATTAACCCTGATTCACAGAAGAAAGCACAATTTGCATATCTTGCTAAAGAATAAAATACTGCGCCAATTACATAATTAATGGAAGATTCATCTCACAAACTGGTTGAGTTTATACATGATGGCTTAATGCAGTGTGTGAACCCAATAATTATTATCCTGTTCTATGTCTGTGAAATGTGGAATTGTAACATATTTGAAGTTTCCCATTTGTTTTCTCTAAGCCTATTTTAACATCTGAGAAAGCTCTCTATTTTGTACTATCTCACTTTGATATGATGGAAAGAATAAGATTTTATTTTGCTTTTCTATGTATTAATACTTAACAGCATTCAATTTTATGGCTCTTTAGCCATGAAATAGATATTTAAGCAATGATAACAATTAAGCCTCTATATTTTCTTATCTTTTATGTATGTTACAAAATAATCAGAGAGATACACATCTAGCAATCACACACATTTATTAAATTGACATTTCATAATTTTCTCCTGCCGATTTGATAAGAGGTTCATGAATATATTTAAATACATTTCTCAAACTATTTGACACATTCCTTATTATCAAGAAGAATGAGCCAAACACAGCCATTTTTAATAATGTACTCAGCTAGCAGAGCTCCACTTGCAACTAATTAATCCCAGTTGGTTTTATATTCATCAGAATTGAATAGGATAGAAATAAAAAGGGGGAGCTGCCTTCCCCTTCTTCTGATATCCTCACCCTGTCAGTACGATTGATTTGAGATGATGATTATATTAATTATCAGAGGATCTGCTTGGTTTTTCATCATGGTAGTCACTTATAATGCACATCTTTATCTATAATTGTAGTTCCAAATGACACTATAATTGCCTGCTCACTGTTGGGAGCATGTTTATGTATAGATAAGACGTGATAAAATGGCAACTGCTAATACATGTCCTCATCCAGTTTAGGAATAAATTCATGCAGTAAATAATCATTATGCTTCAGGCTCTATCCCAGTTATAAAATAGCCATCGTAAATTTCCATTAGAAACTGTTAAATATAGGGCTAGCAAATTAGGACTGCAAAAATTAAGACACTAGACAAAGCAAAATGAGTTTTTTGGTACCTTTTTGCTGCCATCTGCGGATGTTCAGAGGTGGCGCAGTGGTTAGAGTGCAGTACTGCAGGCTACTTCAGCTGACTGCTAGCTGCAGTTCGGCGGTTCAAATCTCACCGGCTCAAGGTTGACTCAGCCTTCCATCCTTCTGAGGTGGGTAAAATGAGGACCCAGATTGTTGGGGGCAATATGCTGACTCTGTGAACCGCTTAGAGAGGGCTGTACAGCACTGTAAAGCAGTATATAAGTCTAAGTGCTATTGCTATTGCTATTCCAGACTTTCGTGTTCAGTTTGTGTTTTGGGGGGGGTGTTTTGAGTCAGGGTTGCCTCATGGTGGCTGCCTGGACAAGACCCTGCAGTTTTGTTGGCAAGGTTTTTCAAAAGTGGTTTCCCATTGCCTGTTTCCTAGGGCTGAGAAAGGGTGACTGGCCCAAGGTCAACCAGCTGGATTTGTGCTTAAGGCAGGGCTAGAACTTACTATCTTCTGGTTTCTAACGTGATGCCTTAACCACTACATCAAACTGGTTCTCATTTTGTATCAGCAGTCCTATTCAATTATCATTTTGATAGGGAATAATAATGCTATATATGCTATATATTTTCAGAGGGACTTAATTTTCAGGTAAGGGTGGATTGCAGCTATATTCATGACTAACTGAAGCTAAATTGAGATCTAAAATATTTTAGAAAAGAAATGGCAATGGATAAATTAATATTAAATTTGGAAATCATTACTGGATTTCCAAGATGTTTAAAACAAGGTTCTTTACCTGGAAATCTCAATCTCCCTCTCCCTCTCCCTCCCTCTCTCTCTCTCCCCCGTCTCTTTCCCCCCTCTCTTTCCCCTCGCCTACACACACAAATACACAAAGACCCACAAATACCTATACACACAAATTCATTTTTGTACTCTGAAAAAAAAGTTATCATGTGACTGCCACCTTCCACTACAAATTAATGTAGCAAATGTAGCAAGTTTTCTGAAGAAGAGGAAATTTACTAGAGGAAGGGATTATCACACGGGCAGCCAAAATGCAATGTTTTCAAAACAGAATCATTGTGCCTGACGTGCAGTTTTATTTCAGAGTAGTCACAAAAGATTAAAAGAAGAATTTGCAGGCAGGCGAAACAATATAAAGAGCCGTTTATGAAGACACAGAAGTGACTTCAGTATGAACAGCAGGGAAAGGAAGTTTTTCATATCAGCTTCCACTTCCACTTTTCCAGTCATAGGGAAGTCTATGCGGTGGGGTTTTGCTTTCACTTTTTCTATTCATTTCCTTTGGGGGGGGGAATCCTGTGAAAAAATATACATTTTCAGACCAATCACAAGCTAAGGGAGCGTTCAGAAAAATTCTCTCTTACTCTTTTGCATGACCCTACTTTTCACTGTTTTTATTACTTGGCTGATGCCATTTTTGCCAATTCCTGCCACTGTTGGCTTCTCAGTAGTGCCAACCACAGCTGCCTACTGCCAGCCCTGTCCTTTCCCCACAGCATCAGTGGAAGCTGAAGCTCACTCATTATCCATTGGTCCTTCCCACTTTTCTCCCTCCACTGCACTGGTTAGCCTGACAGGTCATGGGGAGAGGGGCGGGGGGAGGTAGGTGGGCTGAAGTAGGAGACAGTGCCCAATTCTCCTTGCAATTCTTTCTTCATACTTGTGTCCAGTGGGTTGGGCAACTGGCCAACCTCTCCAGTTCAAATCACCTGCCTACATTCAGCAAGCTCTGACTCAATGCACAATGAAGAAGAGAACAGGCGGTTGGTTTTCTCTCTGGGAAGTGAAGCTCAGTGGGAAGAGAAATTGAGTCAGGGGCTCCAGTACTTATCTTCCTTTTAAGTCAGGAGTCCCCAAACACTTTAGCTCAACTTCGTGGATTTTCAAATTGTTCATCAATCCCTAGATATTTATGTGAAAAAAATAAATACTATGTTAACTAATAGTACTATGAATAACAATAACACTGACCCCTTGAATAGTCTCACTGATACTGACCAATTTGGGGAACATTTTAGGGAATAAAAGGGAACTAGACTTTGAAGGGAGGCTGAGGCAAAGCCGAATATGGAATGGGAGTTCAAAGCATAAGAGCTCCCCTTCTGCCCTCTTCTTTCTGTGGGGAGGGTTTAACAGCAATGAGTTTTGTGGATCTCTCAGGCCAAGTTTTTGGTTACTTACTCTGCAGCTATTTGGGTAGCATTTCCTTGCCTGTCGCCAGAATTAACATCCTTCCAGACCAAGAAGGAAAATAGCACTGTGCACACTGTATATTGCTCTACTTGGTACTATGGGGTCTGGGTTGGTAGGTGAGCATGGTAACCATGCCTTCAAGACTAGGGCAGCATCAGAGGTGGTGCAGTGCACCTCTTAGAGTGCAGTACTGCAGCTGACTGCTAGCTGCAGTTCGGCGGTTCAAATCTCACCGGCTCAAGGTTGACTCAGCCTTCCATCCTTCCGAGGTGGGTAAAATGAGGACCCAGATTGTTGGGGGCAATATGCTGACTCTGTGAACCACTTAGAGAGGGCTGTAAAGCACTGTAAAGCGGTATATAAGTCTAAGTGCTATTGCTATTGCTATTGATAGGCAGACTTATTCAAGCACTGCTCCACAATCCAGTATGTGGTATGATTGGTGGCTGTCTGCCATGAGTTTTGGGATGTGGGGCAGATGGCATTCACTACAGGTAGTCCTCAACTTACAAGCATTCGTTTAGCAACCATTCAATGTTACAGTGGTCCTGAAAAAAGTAGCTTGCAACCAGTCCTTGTACTTATACTTATCTCAGCTTCCCACAGTTACCTGATCAAAATTTGGGTGCTTAGCAACCAGCATGTATTTACAATGGGAGCATATGATTGTCATTTGTGACTTTCCCAGCTGGCTTCAGTAAGCAAATTCAATGAGAGAAGCCAGACTCACTTAATGACCACATGATTCACTTAACAACTGCAGTGATTCGCTTAACAACCATGGCAAAATAGGTTGTAAAACGGGTGTTACTTAACAACCACTTTGCTTAGCGATGGAAATTCTGGTACTAATTGTGGTCAGAAGTCGAGGACTACCTGTAGTGCAATGAAATCAAGAAAGCCTTACATGAATTTGTGATGAACAGAGAAGGCCTGCTAGCCAGATATCAGAATCAGCCTGTGAGGGGGAATTTTTTCGACCATATCCTGCAGGCATCCCAGATACCAGAGGAAGGAAGTGATCCCAAAGCACAACTGTAGAACCTAGTTACTATGCCATGCCCAGTAACCATCCCAACAGGCATCAACATGCCAACAGGCATCAACATGCCGCATATGTCTCACCTGTAGGAGGTGCACTCCAACAAAATGCTACATCTCCATCCAAGAGCAGAGCTCTTAAAACTGCCATCAGGGAGCTTCTCTTGCAGGCAGGACTACATGGTACACAAGACTCATTGCTGTATATGGCTGTGGTTTCAAACAGCTTTTCTGCCACAATACACATACAGAGCGGTAGAATTGCCAGTACCGTACGCCTTCAGAATGATTGAAGTGGGTCCCGCTGATTTCAGTGGGATTTAGCCCTGTGTAAGATTGCAAAGAAATTAGTTGAGATCTGTCAACGGGCTGACATTTCAGAGAATAAAAAAACAGAGTTGATCTTCACCCAATTGTTCGTTACCCTTTTCCGGAACTCATCCAGATCCCCCCAATACTAGAAAACAGTAGATTTTAGATTTTTAAAAACCCGTTCTACAAAAAAAAAAAAGGGGGGGGAGCGGCTCTGAATTTCCTCCCCTCTGTCCTGCTGTTTCCCCAGATCCAGCTTCTGTACCAGGCGGAAATCCCTTCCTCCTGGAATAAGATGATGGGGGAGGGGGTGTGTGTGTGTGTGTGGGTGTGTGTGTGGAAGAGAGAGAGAGAGAGAGAGAGAGAAAGAAGCCGGCAGAAAGGTTTTCATCGGATCCACTCAGAAGCCACCCAGATCGAGCGCCCGCCTCCTTCCCTTCCTCATTCATTCCTATCGCCAGCCGCTGGTAATGTTTGACCGCCTCCTTCCTGGTTGTTAGTTGCGAGGCTGCCTACCCAGGCGGCGAGTTGTGGACGCTGGAGATCGTGCGCGCAAAACCAAGGCGGGCCGGGGAGTGCTGTGGCGGGATCCTGTCTCGGGGCAGCTGGCGCCTGCTCCCTCAGCTTTTTTTCTTCTTCTTCTTTTTCGCTTGAAACGACAAAGCGGTAAGACCCGGACAAGGATTTGCCCTCTTAAGGCTGGGACAAACCCCAAAGTTTTGCGGCCGGGGGGGGGGGGGGGCGGGCGTCGAAGCTCCTAAGCCAGGGCACCATGGAGATCTACTTACGCTGTTCCTTCTCCCTCCAGTATTTCTTTCTGCTTAGAAGAATCACGCCACACGTCAGCGCCTTCGAAGTGTACAACTTTACCTTCCCTCCTTCCCTTTGCCCGCTTCTCGTTAGCTGAGGACTTTGACTTTTATTATTGTTGACCCGTTGTCGTTTCTGACTCAGGAGGGGGAAGAACAAGTTGGGAGTTGTTGAAAAGGGTCGACTTTGCCGGTGAAGGAACCTATATCCCTGAAGGAGCAGGACACAGGTAGTCCTCGACTTAACAACAGTTCATTTACTGACCGTTCAAAGGGTCCTGAAAAAATGTGACTTATCACGCTTTTTCAAAGTTACAGCCTTTGCAAGCATCCCCCACCATCGTGTAATCGAAATTCAGAAAAACAGAGCCGAGGTGGCGCAGTGGTTAGAGTGCAGTACTGCAGGCTACTTCAGCTGACTGTTCAGCAGTTCAGCGGTTCAAATCTCACTGGCTCAAGGTTGACTCAGCCTTCCATCCTTCTGAGGTGGGTAAAATGAGGACCCAGATTGTTGGGGGCAATATGCTGACTCTGTGAACCGCTTAGAGAGGGCTGTAAAGCACTATAAAGCGGTATATAAGTCTAAGTGCTATTGCTATAGATGCTTGGCAATTGGTTCATACTTATGACCGTTGCCGTGTCCCAAGGTCATGTGATCACCTTTTGCGACCTTCTGACAAGCAAAGTCAATGGGGAAGCCAGATTCACTTATGAACTGCAATGTTTCACTTAACAACGGTGGCAAGAAAAGTTGTAAAACGGGGCAAAAGTCACCTAAGTGTCTTGCTTAACAAAAGAAATTTTGGGCTCAATTGTGGTCATAAGTCGAGGACTACCTGTATCTCTGCCACAATCTGCCTACTGCCTACTTTTGGGATGCTGGATGGGGTTGGGGGGTTCGGTGATCTGTGCGTACCTGAATATTGTTAACCTTGGCTAGAAAGAGGGTGTGTTTAAATTGAAGATGTATTCTAGCCAGTGGGAACATTTTAACTGCAGGTTAGACACCAACAGGTGTTCATCATATCATTTTTCAACGGAAGCCTCCAAGGAAGCCTTTAATG
>QLTV01001816.1:2763105-2776322 GCA_003457575.1 Thermophis baileyi
GAGAGAAGAGAATATACTGAATAGAGAATACAGTACGGGACAGGACGAGACGGGACAGGACAATAGGAATAATAGGGATGGGATGGGATGGGATGGGATGGGATGGGATGGGATGGGATGGGATGGGATGGGATGGGATGGGATGGGATGGGATGGGATGGGATGGGAGACTTAGTTTATTTCACCTGTCTACTGATAATTGGCCACTTGATTATCAACTAACTCAGAGAGTTGCCGAGAAACAGCAGCTAAGGACTGAGTTGGCAGCTCCCAGTTGAAACGTTTTTCCATTCATGTCCTGAACTATTTACTCTTCAGTTCACTCTTCTTATCAATTGATAATGTTCTGCCTTGGAGGGTAACAGGAATGGCAATGTTTTTAGATGGGATGTGTTTTATGTGGGGCAATAGATTCCTGCACTGCTTTTGATATATTTCATTTATGTCAACACCAATGTTCCCGCTGACATTGAAAATCGCTGCGCGGCAGTTGGAAACTGCCGCGCGGTGATTTCCTGTCAGGTGTGCGGCCACGCAGCAATGTTCCCTCTGACATTGAAAATTGCTGCGCGGCAGTTGGAAACTGCTGCGCGGCGATTTCCTGTCACGTGCGCGGCCGCGTAGCTTAGAGGGAACATTGGTCAACACTGCTAGTAAAGTCTAGAGAAAGAGGAGAGATAATAATAGGAGGCAGCAAGGCTGGGGATCAAGAGTTATGCATTTCCCCATTAGAGCTCTCCCTAATCCAGGCCTTTAAACATTAAAAAAAACTTATTTCATTATAATTGTTGTGATAAAAGATGTCTTCTAGGAGTTTTGCACCAAGCAAAATAAAATTTATTTAAAGTAGGCTTTATTCTGTAATACTTTCCCAGAGGAGAATGTAGAAAAGCACTTACAGCAGCATTGATGCTGCTGATATATTCTCAATCTTCCAGGAAAATTAAAAATAGGCAACTGCCAGTGAGAAGTAAGCATGTAATTATTTTGATAAGTTAGGTCTGTTCTGAAATAGTTAACATGGGGAGAAGAGCTTTTGTCACAAACACTCCAGGGAAAAATTCAGTTCCTCCCCCCATGGCCGATCCAGTGAGAGAGAGGCGTTGGAAGAGAGGCTAAAATTTGTTGCAACTCTCTAAGGACTTGTTTTATAATTAGCAAAAATGCCTGATACTCATCACCATTTTCCCTGGAAACTCTTTAATTATCATGCTGGAATGGAAGCCAATTCTATTTATTGGATTGTGACAGAAATGCCAGTTTACGATAGCTGAAAAGCACTTTCTTCTTTTTCTTTTTTTCTTTTTGCCTTTTCTTGTTTATTTTATTCTACTTGTCCCATCTTGAAATCTGGTGCTTAATTACTTAATTCTGTAAGTGCTGATCATTTGGAAATAGAACGGTACCACCTGTTTTCAAAAAGGAAAATAAAAAAGCTGGCTGTGTGACTTTAGGCCACTCACTCTGTCTCAGCCCAACCCACCTCACAGGACTGTTGTGGAGAAAATAGGAAGAGGAAGGAATGTTAGGTATGTTCACCGCTTTGAGTTATTTATAAAAATAATAAAAGCAGGATATAAATAAACAAATAAAGCAGCAACTACTGAGCCACGGTGGCGCAGTGGTTAGAGTGCAGTACTGCAGGCTACTTCTGCTGCCTGCCGGCTGCCTGCAATTTGACAGTTCAAATCTCACCAGGCTCAAGGTTGACTCAGCCTTCCATCCTTCTGAGGTGGGTAAAATGAGGACCCAAATTGTTGGGGGCAATATGCTGACTCTGTAAACCACTTAGAGAGGGCTGTAAAGCACTTTGAACCAGTATATAAGTCTAAGTGCTATTGCTAACTCAAGAAAAGATTCTTTAGAAGAATTTTTAAAAACTATACCACGCTTAACTTGAGTGGGGAACCTTAAAACAAAACATCAAAGACTGAATATCATCAGAAAGTACAGGAGCCTAACTCGATAAAAACGAAAACCCACACAAAATAGCCAGGGAGTACATTGGAATGACATGTCTTAGAAAAAAGAATGTTTTCCCGAGCAGCTAGAATCTTTAACAGGAATACTGCAACACATTACATATCTCACTTCTAAGTGCCATATGTTTCTGTAGCCAGTTTGCATAAATCTCTTCTGTATGATCAATAGAGGCAAAGTAAAATCTCCTTTAACGTAAACTATCCATGCGGTTTTCTTGGCAACAACCTGAAAGCAAAGAATTTCCTGTGCTTTGTTTATTTACAACAGTAAAATCTTTGTGGGAGGGAACACTCCACCATAGATGTACTGTAGCATATTTTGTTGATCTCTATTGAGAAACTTCACTTGCTTCCTTTACCCAGGGATTATTTGGAGTACCAGGACATTACAAATAACGGGAGTTTTTCTTGTTCCATGTCTGTAGAAGAGACATGCTGACACAGTTCCTGTGTGGAATGCTGACAAAGGGATAAGGGGAAAACAGATTCTATTGGTTATAAGGAACTCGGATGAAACTCAGAAAAAAATATTGTGGCAATTTAGAACTGACTGATTCTCTTGAACAAAATGACTGATTTTTACTATGATTAATCCTAATCAATCCACTGTAAAATGAAGGCCTCTTCCTTGAAGATTATGAACCATAATCTACCACTTTTCTCCAGTGGGGGTTAGTAGATAAATGTTTTGTGACCTTCCAACCTAAGGCCAAGAGAGTGTGACTGGCTTGTAGTGTAAGAAAAGAAAATAGATATAAAGAAGTGGCTCCCAATATTCTTTATAGCAGTTATCAGAACAAGTATATTTTAGCCTCTCTCTTTCACGTTACAGCCTATCCCTCTTCTTTCTATAATCTATTCTACCTATTCATCAAAATCATAAATCACAAGTTCATTTTTTATTTACATAGAAAAAGTCCACAAGAGACTTCCAGTCACCAATAAATGTAGATGTCTTTTCTCTAATCAAAGACGTCAATTTATCAATTTCGGCAAAAGCTGTCACTTTCACCAACCATTCCTCCATACTGGACCCTGTTAAATCTTTCCATTTCTGTGCATATAGTAATCTTGCCAGAGTAATGATATATTGAAATAATCTTCCACAGCTTTTTTTTAACTCTTTATGTATTAATCCTGGAGCATGGTTGGGTTGGAGGTTAGCAAGCCCATGTTCGAGACCCTAATGCTACCATGGGATGGGATGAGCTCTTGTCCTTTGCTCCAGCTGTTACTGGGGTCATGAAAGGAGCCCCCAATTGGACATCCTCCAGGCAAAGATGATGTCACTGGTGGCTAATCCTTTCAACCCAGAAACACCTTGGTGCTTCTGACACGAGTGCAATGGGATCAGAGGTGGGTTCCTCCCGGTTCGCACCGGTTCTATAGAACCGGTAGCAAACCACTGGTGACGTCACAGAGCAAGGTTCTGTCGGTGCCGGTCCATGGACGCCGCCATCTTTTTTTTTTGGAATTTTTTTGGGGGGGATTTTTTGCTGATTTTTTTTCTTCTGCACATGTGCAGAAGCCGAGTCCCTGGCACTGTGCATGCGCCGCCATCTTGGTTTTGGCTTTTTTTTTGAATTTTTTGCGAATTTTTGGCACTGCGCATGCGCGTGCGGGGCTACACGGCGTGCAATGCACGTGCAGCCACGCGCAGCCACGTGGCGCAGGAGGAAGTGAACCGACGGCGAGGTAAGTTAGAACCCACCCCTGAATGGGATCCATTAATACTAAAAAGAAAAAGTTCTGGCTTCAGTTGAATATTGATCTTTAAAATCATCTGTATCAAAGTATGTATTTCAATCCAACATATTTTAATTTCTTACATGTCCACCAAGCATGATAAAATGTTCCTTCATGTTATTCACATGTCCTTCCAAAGTTGACATGAAATTAGCCATATTTCTAGAAACTGGATAGAAAGGGGCTACGTGCCAAAGATAAGGACATAAATGCATTGAGAAAGCAAAAATGGACAGCTTTAAAAGTTTGCTTATTTTGCAGGTGAGAACCACAATGTATCCCTTACATACCTAAGCTGTAGAAAATCCTGTTACCTATAATATAGTTTTAAGAATGTACCCTCAATTTTCTTTTTAATAAGTAATCATTGATCTGCTTTCCAGAATGCTTTTAAACCAGAGTTTACATTTCATCCCTGCTGCATTTGATATTATAATTTCATGTCGAATACTGTGATTACAAAAGCTCCACATGTGACATTTGTTCAAAACCAGCCACAGTTTATGCAATTTTAAGAATTAAAGAAAGAAAAAACCCTCTCACAACTAGGATTATATGTGCATGTTCAGCACAGCATTAGAAACTCCTTGGAGACTGAGTTTCCCCCAACTTTTGATTGCTGTTGTTTCTTTAGATCTGATTCAGGAAATTGAGTTATTTGTATTATTTTTTTTATGTGAGGTAGTCACTTATGATCACAATTGAGCCCAAAATTTATGTTGTTAAGTGAGACATTTGTTAAGTGAGTTTTGTCCCATTTTATGACCTACCTTGCCATGGTTAAGTGAATCACTGCAGTTGATAATTTAGTAACCCCGTTGTTAAGTGAATCTGGCTTCCCCATTGACTTTGCTAGTTAGAGGGTCACAAAAGGTGATCACATGACCTTGGGACACAGTAATGGTCATAAATATGAACCAGTTGCCAAACATCTGAATTTTGATCACATGGTCATGGGGATGCTGCAAAGGTCATAACTGTGAAAAACGGTCATAAGTCACATTTTTCAGTACTGTTGTAACTTTGAACGGTCACTAAACAAACTGTTGTAAGTCAAGGACTACCTGTAGTTAGCAGGATTTTGAGGTGGATTGTGCTGACAGAGAGTGACTGGCCCAAAGTCACCCAGCCCATTATTCATGACTAAGGCAGGACTAGAATTCACAGGTTCCTAATTTCTAGAACAGCACTTTAACCACTATACCAAACTGGCCCTCATGATTTGTTGATTTAATCTGAGAAATTGGATCGATTTCAAAAGTTTGAATGTCTGGAATGCATTTGAGATGGATAATTGACCATCAAAGAATCGAGGCAGTCTGAATCTCCATTTTGATTCAGACAAATATCTTATGTGCATGTACAGATAGGAGGTAGCTGCAACGAATGACCTAGCTTTCAAAATAGTGGGCATGTTTGGCCATCAAAGCCCCATTCCTTCGTCTTTTCCTTATATTTTATATAAAAAGGTGAGGCTTTCTTTGCCCTGTTGTGCCCACTTTGGAGCCAGTGACCATGACTGTACTGAAATCCTTTTCATTGTCTGAATCAGATAATTTTAGCAGACTACACAAATCAAGCAGCCAAAGCTTTCACTAAGTCGGCACAAATATTTGCAGAACTAATAGCATGTGTATGACATTATGACTTGTTCAATAAGTTGACTGTTGTATGTGATGCCTTAATGAGCAAATGGGCAATTTGGTTGCTCATAAATAATCTGATCTTTTTTCTTCTTTGACTAATTCAATTGCATTGCAGCTGTTGGCTTCTAAAGTGTGGCTTTGAAAATTTGCTGATTCTTTTTTAGTTGGAATTTGCTTTAATGGCAGGCAAAACCATTGCATGAAATAACCAAACCCAGTTTAAAGTAATATTTTAGCCAAGTTCAGCTGTAAGTATCTTGAAAATATACCAGGTGCACCAAAAAGATTGTTAAGAAGGGTCTTAACAAAGCAAAGCTGAAACAACTTGGAAGTGCCTTCGAGGATTACTGTACCTCATGAAACTTCTGTAATGTGGCAGGATTTGTCCATACCAGAGGTGGGTTCCTACCGGTTTGGACCACTTCTATAGAACCGTTAGTAACGTGGCGGCCTGGGTCGCTAGAACCAGCAGCGACCAAGGCCTGCCACGCCCCCGAGCCAGTTCTCTCGGCGGCGTCTACAGCACCGCCATCTTGTTTTTTGCTTCTGCGCATGCGCAGAAGCTTTTTTTAAGTACTGCGCATGTGTGGCGGGCGCACGGCGCGTCCCTGAGCGAACCGGCAGTACCTGCATCCGGAACCCACTCCTGGTCCATACTAATTATATGTCTCTTAAATGATTGTTTATTTTCTTAAGAAACTGCAAGAATACTCTTGAAGGGTTGAAAAGTTTGACAGAACCGTTATAAACATGGGAGCCAGTTCGGTGTAATGGTGATGGTGCTGACCTAGAAACCAGGAACTGTGAGTTCTAGTCTTGACTTAGGCCTGAACGCTAGCAAGGTGGGTTTGGGCCAATCATTCTCTCTCAGCCCAACCCACTGCACAGAGTTGTTGTGGGGAAAATAGGAGGAGGAAGGAGTATTAGATATGTCTGCCACTTTGAGTTACTTATAAAGTAACAAAGTTGATATAAAAATCTAATGAAATAAGTAAATAAATCCAGTAGAATGCCCAGCCTCCCTGGCTTGTCAATTTAGGTTTGCCAGTGCCAGCTGAAACCAATCTTGGGGATTTTTCCTCTCTGCTAAATGTTTGCATTGACTTAATAACTAATAGCTAATTAAAATTAATTGCCTGCAAAGTAAAGCTTCCCACATACAAACACTAATTGATCCCTCTCTGCACATACCAATCTCACATAGAGATCCATACAAATTCATGGAAGGAAACCCCATGCCTATGCACACAGATTTATTCTGCTCCATTTTGTTTCACCAGAATCATTAAAAACGAAGGTTCAGGTGATTCTGGATAGACTGCTGCATATTAGAACTGCATATGTTATTCTTGGCTACATCCACAGTAATTTTAATGTATTAAGACATCATTGTAGATTTGGAGGAACGTAGAGGTTGGCTAGAGCTGCAGATGTGTGCTATAAAAATCCAGGCAAAGAATGTCAGAAATGGCATATAGAAAATTCTACTTCCAGTGATCATTCTCAGTTGTTATCCACACCTGGGTTGACTAAAAAAAAATTCAACACCAGAAAGTTTGTAGCAATGGAATATTGGTATCTCTAATTTGTCAATATCTTTATTTTCAAACAAGGAACAAGGAAAAAGACTTTCAAACCATATGGTCACTGTTTTGTTCTGTTAATAACATTTTACTTCCCTCGACCCAGTTTTTTCAATGTTATATTTATCAATTTAGAGCACATGTTGATCATTTAATATTGATCTGTGTAGTTATACCTTTTGTTGATTAGTTTAGCAAAATAAAGAAAATTAAGAAGATGGGACACAGAGAAGATAAGATGATGGGGCAGCTGCACCGAGAAGGGATGAGGAAAAAAAAAATTGGATATGGAGTGAATAGGAATTCTAATAATAAATAAACATTGAGAGCATTTCCTGCTGCAATACCCTTAGAAACTCTAATTTGGAACATCTGAGTACTTACAGCAATTGAGTGAAGCTAAGTGTTAAATGTCCAGTGAGTCTAAAGTACATTTCTTGGCCTTTAGCACTTCCTTTTTCTTTTAGGTGCTTACGTCAGGATGTCTGCTTTCCCTGATGTGAAACTCTTTAGAGCTTTTGATCCAGGAAGTGGTATATCTTAGAATAATCTTCAGCCGTTTCATAGTCCAGTACAATTGGCAAATATTATTTTCTTTGTTTTCTAGGGAGTGATTAAAAAAAAGAATAAGATCAGCTCTGAGAAAGAGTCCTGTTCAGCGGTGGGTTGCTCCCGGTTCGGCCTGGTTCTAAGAACCGGTAGCGCCGGCGGCGGGAGGCTCCGCCCACCCGCCCGGGACGCTTCTACGCATGCGCAGAAGCGTCATGCGCGCGAACCGGTAGCAAAGGGTTTTAGAACCCACTACTGGTCCTGTTTCTTATAATTTTGCATTTTGGTCATAATCTATTAGCATATTTATAGTCCCCAGGCCAGGAACTGTAGCCCAAGTGCTTGGGACTAGATTTAGAGAACAGCTTTTATAATAAAGCTTAACTGAAAAGTCCCACTCATTTGGTTATCTCTAGAAATTGTCATTTGTCTACTTATATCTGTACTCTGAACATCTCTGTTGCTATGTATTATTTTCTTTTTGCACTTTTTCAATGCATGGAAAGGTAAAAATTTGCATTCTTATTGTATGCTCATTATTATAATTGATGAGCTCTGAGATCAGCAGTTCTCAACCTGTGAGTCGCGACCCCTTTGGGGGTCGAACGACCATTTCACAGGGGTCACCGCGCGCGTTAGCCCGCCATCTTGGTGCCACCGTCACTGCAGGGGTGAAAAGGTCCCGGTTCGGCCGTGCCTGCGGGTCGCCGGACAGCTGGTAGCCCGGACGCCACCATTTGGGTTCTTCTACCCTCTGCACATGCGCAGAATGCTTTGTGCATGCGCAAAGGGTAAAAGAACCCAAATGGCGGCGTCCAGGTGAAGTCTCCCGCTTCCACGCTAATCAGCTGTTCGGCGACCCGCAGGCAAGCCCGAACAGAGAGCATTTCCCCCCTGGGGCCACGCCCCCTTTGTCACCTCATCCCGCATGGGGGGGGGTCGCGGCATTAGAAAGGTTGACAACCACTGTCTTAGATGATGAATTATACATTGTGTATGTTTCCCCCCCCCCTAATAAACAGGACTTAAAGATTTGGGGTTGTTACTGTTGTGACAAGTTTATTTAAAGCAGATTAAAATGAATATTACCTTTCTAAAGTGAACAAGTATTTGTCATCTTCTCGCGTGAGCCCAGACTATTATTAACCTGCATCTGATGTATGTTCTGAGGGTTCCTTGATGCTCTCTGAGCTTGGTTGTTTTCTTGCAGACGTTTCATTACCCAAACTAGGTAACATCATCAGTGTTAGCACCGGTGAGCACCAAGGATCCCTCATTTCAACCCTGAGCTATAAAACAAATATTCTTCTTTATTGATGTTATGTTCTTCATTTTTAGTCATTTATTAACCACGGCCTCAATAGATGAATAACTTCCTGCTGCTCTTTTTATTGAAATCACAGCTGTGTTTGAACTTTTCATGGAATTCAGCCCAGGTTGTAACAGGACGTTGAAAAAACAGGGCTAAAGAGGAAATTCTGAAACCAGAAGTAAGTTTACTGAAAGAGGAAAGCACTCAGAAAATATTCCATTGAACAATGTGCTATCTTATTCTGTAGCTATCACGTTTGCTACCATGTGTAGGGTGCAAAAAATCCAGACAAGCCAGCAGCAAAGAATGTTTTCTGTATCTCATTCTAGCTCGGATATGATAGCTGCATTTGAATCACTGTTCATGTGCTTTATGCTTTACATAATAATATTAACAACAATAATATATTCAATTTATTTGCTGTCCTACTCCCAGTGACTCATTTAGGTACGGTTACTTCATCAACTATATTTTGGCTTAATTCAGGGAGTGGACCTAGCCAGCTTGTTACCTGTAAATCCCAGGAGTAGAATTGAAATAACCAGTTTGTTAGAAGAGCAGAAATTATTAAACTAGCCAATGTTCCATCATTCATTCACGTTGGCTAAAAGCAGTCCTTGATTTAGACTACAATTTTACCAGAATTTCTGTTGCTAAGCAACGGTGGTTAAACAAGTTGTATCAAATTTTACGACCTTTTTTTCCTTTGGTTGTTAAGCAAATCACTGCTCTTGTTAAGTAAATCATAAGTGAATCTGGCTTCCCCCATTGACTATTCGTCGGAAGCTGGCTGGGAAAGTTGCAAATGGTGATCACATGACTCTGGGACACTGCAGTCACGGTAAAAACTTGGTGGTTGCCAAGTGCCCAAATTTGGATCATATGCCTGTGGGGAGGTTGTGGTGGTCATAAGTGCAAGGACCAGTTGTAAGTCACTTCTTTCAGTGCTGTTGTAACTTTGAATGATTGCTTAAACAAATGGTTGTAAATCGAGAACTACCTGTAATATACCAATGGTAATCTAGCAAAGATTAATGAATGAATTAAAAAATAGGACTCATAGGTTCTCTCACATTTGTTACTTTTCTAAAGGGGTTTCAACTTTTCAAACTCAGGCAGTAAAAGTAGTTGCTGTTATGGGGGAAATAGGAGGAAGAAGGAATGCTGGTGTGTTCTCTGCCTTGAGTTATTTGTAAAAATAATAAAAGGTGGAATACAAATAAATAAATATAGATTTTGAATGATTCTGTTCTGTATATAAGTTGAGAAGCTGTCAACAGTGCCCATTTATTTCTGGTTTCATGGCACCGCTTTGGTTTGGTTTGGTTTAAAGAAATTAGACAACATGAATGGTGAGGGGGATTATCAATTTTGTCTTCTTTTTGCATGGTGGGACTTTTTTTTTTTTAATCCCAAGATCCAGAGGGATTTGGCAACAGGTCTGAACTCTCTTGTTAGTTGGTTGGGTCTTCTTGGTAGACCCAGAAGCTAAACTGAGCAGGGTTGGGCTTAGTACATCGATGAGAAACTAAATCTCAGGGCTGTAAAATAAATTGGAGGTTTTAACAAAAGCATTCTGAAATAAAACAATTTCTTTATTTTCCCAAGAAAACGGTATGAGACATGCTTTTGACGTCAGCAGGAGCCTACGATGGTTTGAAGAAGGCCAACTTTTTATCAGTCAAGAAAAGGAAGGGTCAAAGAGAAGATGACAGCAGGCCACCATCCAGCTGGTTTTGTGGGAGGCTGGGGAATAAAAATGGACTGGCGTGGAATTTTACAGACAGATTGCTCTGTGTTGAAAAGTTTTTCTAACTCTTTCCTCCTTTAATAGATTTGTATGGATAAAAATATATAGTAGAAAATGTGATTCTTACAGATAGAAGGCAGTGTTAACCAAATCATTTTATTTTTATGACTAAGTCAACTTCATAGGAAAGTCTTTCCTTAATTTAATAATTCTTCTTTCAGCTTCAGTTTTCATTCTCTCCTTTTTAAAGTGAAAAATCGGGCTAAAATGTGATAAGATAAAGTTCCTTTCTTTCTCAAATATTCCAGTTCTTATTCTTAAAAATGTGAAGAGGAGATGACAGCCACAATCCAGAATGTAACATCTATGGGGAGACTTTTAATGTTCTTTTCAGCAATCACCTTCCAAGTTCGCTTACAGAATTTGAAATGATCTTTTGGGAGGAAGGTGACGAACATTCTTTGAGAACAAAAAAGGTTAAATTGGCCACTGATGTATTCAGTTGTTCCAGGGGTGGGTTCCACTTACCTTCCCTACCAGTTCGCATCACGACGGAAGTGCGCGTTTTGTGCACGCGCAAGCTTTGCTCGCACGTGCACCCCATCACATCGCGCAAAAGACCCAGAAATGACCCTCTGCGCATGCGCAGAAGCCTTTGTGCATGTGCAGAAGCCTTTGTGCATGCGCAGAAGGTTTTTTTGCAAACCGCGGTGACCAAAGGACCGGTTCGGGAGTGTGCACCGCTGGTCATCGCTGCTGGTTCTGCGAGCGACGGTAAATTTCCGCTAACAGTTCTAAAGAACTGGTCCGAACCGGCAGCAACCCACCACTGAGTTGTTCCAGGGAATGAGGGTATTAAATTTGATTGCTTATTTACCCGTGGGGTGCCCAAAAGGTTAAAAAAAGAACACAACTACTCCATTGAAACCCCACTTTTTTCTTTTACATATGTTATAGTGATGGAATGTAGTGATGAGATGGATGGATCCCCAAGAGGGAGGGGTGCATTTCAGAAGAGTAAGAGGCAACTTAGCCCAGATATTGTATATGTGAGGAAAAAAGGTAAAGACAGCCCTTCACAGAGTTTATTGTAGATACAGATAGCAGAGTCCTCACTCTGGCAAGATTTTGTCTATAGGTATGAAACAATAAAGAACTCGGAAGAATTGCTATGTGTCATTCTTGGTTTTGAGCCTAATAGTGATGATGCAATAAAGGTATTCAGTCTGGTGATATAATTCCCATAAATTCAAGCCACTGTGGTCTGTGGGCAAGGATTATATCAATTATGTTTCTGTACTATTTCAGATTTTATAAAACATTCCTGTCTTAAAAAAAGAAGTATTGTGATATCTTGCTTGTATTTATTTTTTGTTGTCCTTGAGCAATGGACAAAATGTATTTAATGCTGAGAACTTACAAGATTCATTGATCAGAAGACTGAAACTGATTTAGTTTTGGTTTTAATTTTCACACTGATTTCAGTAACACACATTTTTTGTTACTGTACCTGCTCAAAAAACCCTGTTCTATGTCTGTTTTGTACAGAATTTCTTTTGGTATATTTGTCAGTATCAATGATATTCCATAGTAATTGGACCAAAAGTATAGACTCTGTAAGATGAGAGACCAAATGATTCTAATGCTGCATCAGTGCCAAAAATCGGTGACATTTTCAACCCACCTGAGATCTCTAAAATAGTGAGATTTATAAAATGAATATCTTAAGCTAGTGGTGTTTTGGTTTCCTAGTTTGAGGGTTAAAAACTGTCATTGCTTTTCTTTATAAATATGAGTAATTGAATATTAGAATAGAATAGAATAACAGAGTTGGAAGGGACCTTGGAGGTCTTCTAGTCCAACCCACTGCTTAGGCAGGAAACCCTACACCACTTCAGACAAATGGTTATCCAACATCTTCTTAAAAACTTCCAATGTTGGAGCATTCACAACTTCTGGAGCCAAGCTGTTCCATTAATTGTTCTAACTGTCAGGAAATTTCTCCTTAGTTCTAAGTTGCTTCTCTCCTTGATTAGTTTCCACCCATTGCTTCTTGTCCTACCCTCAGGTGCTTTGGAGAATAGTTTGACTCCCTCTTCTTTGTGGCATCCCCTGAGATATTGGAACACTGCTATCATGTCTCCCCTAGTGCTTCTTTTCATTAAACTAGACATACCCAGTTCCTGCAACCATTCTTCGTATGTTTTAGCCTCCAGTCCCCTAATCATCTTTGTTGCTCTTCTCTGCACTCTTTCTAGACTTGAACATTGGGCGCTATCTAACAAAATGAAATTCAATGGTGAAAAAAGTAAGGTTCTACATTCAGGCAAGAAAAACAAAATGCAACATCTTTTTTACAACGTGGCGACCAAAACTGAATGTAGTATTATAAGTGTGGCCTTACCAATGCATTATAAAGTGGTATTAACACTTCACGTGATCTTGATTCTATCCCTCTGTTTATGCAGCCTAGAACTGTGTTGGCTTTTTTGGCAGCTGCTGCACGCTGCTGGCTCAGATTTAAATGGTTGTCCCCTAAGACTCCGAGATCCCTCTCACAGTTACTACTATTGAGCAGGGCACCACATATACTGTACCTGTGTGTTTTGTTTCTCTTGCCTAAATCTAGACCCTTACTTTTTTCACCAT
>QLTV01001816.1:2776863-2790468 GCA_003457575.1 Thermophis baileyi
TTGTGGTTTGGCTGTTAGGTCTGTAGTTTCCTGGATCTATTTTTTTTTTCCTTTTTTGAAGATGGGAACTACATCAGCTCTTTTCCAGTCCTCTGGCAGTTCCCCGGTGCGCCAGGATCTTTGAAAGATATAGTTCAGTGGTTCTGAGATCTCGTCTGCCAGTTCCTTCAGAACCTTGGGGTGTAATCCATCCGGTCCTGGTGATTTGAACTCGTCTAGGGTAGACAGGTGTTCACTTACCATTTTCTTCCCTATTTTAACTTGTGTTCCTAATCTGTTTTTTGTGGTGCTGTTTTTGACAGGTTGGACTGTTTTTTCCCTTTGTGTAAAGACAGATGGAAAAAATGAGTTAAGTAGCTCTGCTTTCTCCCTGTTGCTTGTCACCTTCTTGCCACTTTCTCCCAGCAATGGACCAATTATTAACTTTATTAAAAAGAGAAGATAGAAGCTGGGATGTTTAAACTTCTAGTTTAACTGCTGTGTTGTTTCTACATATTTTTAAAAAGCTAATCTTCATTGTAAACATAAACTATGATTTTGTTAACTGTAATTTACCACAGTGATATAATTGTGAACTACTGCAATGTGTAACTGGATTGGTGCAGCAAGAGAATTCACCCATTATGTTAAACCATGGCTTGTATACCCTAACTATGGTGTAGATGCCATAACTGGCCTAATTCAAACAATAGAATAATTTCTCTCTGGTTCACTATGGAACAGAAAAGAGTTCTTTCCTTTTTACCAGCTTCTATATGGGCAATCATTCATTTGATTTCTTTTTCTGAAGAGATATTCACAAAAATGTATGAATCTGCATAATATAGTACATCATACATATGGGTCCCTGCATTTGTATTTTTTGAAAAGGCCTGGCCTGGCGTGGCTGTCAAATGCTTCTTTAAAGTATCAGCCAGATGTTTTCATACTGGAGAATAACAAATATAAAAAAATTCAGCAACACCAGCATTTTTGTTCTTTGCTTTTAAAACACCATCTTTAAATATCTTCCCAGAAGCTGGGGAAACGCCTCTGAAAGCTGCTGTTTAATGAAGACTCTGGAGGAGATATATGTTCTCTGCTAATCTGCTATTAGGATTTATTTAAGTCTGGCTGGGCTGGAAGATGGATTGTGTCTATTACTGATCTGGCCATACTTATGTAAACAGGTGGAACGTTCTTCTCGGTTTGCAAATTGGCTAGAAGTTGTGTCTGTGCTTAGAGAAATGCATATGGTCACTGAGACATTATGTAAAAATCCATAATTAAGGAAGGCAATTATAGTTGCCTCCCAAGGGTTAAAAACTTTTGGTGATTGGATATTTGCTTTGAAGGAAGTTAAAAGCTTAAAAGGAATTGAAGATAAGTGTGTGTATATCTGTATCTTGAATAAACAGTGACTTTCTTTGTTGGCAGAATGTTACGAATTATTTCCATGTTTTCCTTTAAAGGCAGATCTCAAGTCCCTTTGCTCTACTCATTTCATTTTGTGATGGGATTTGCACCTTGCACTTAGCCATCCTGTAGCTTGTTTGGTTTTAGATTAGGAAGCTTTGTAAACCTAATCACAGCCTGGGGTTAATCCTCCAGACTGAGTGCCAAGGGCTTTTTACAGCAGAATGTGCTGTGGCTGTGAACAAAAAGCCTTTCATAAGAAACATTTGGCTTTTCTCCAGGCTTTTAAAAACTAGCATTCACCTGTTATCTGAAATAAAGATTCAGATCCTGGTACTGATCGTTGGCTTCCAGGGACTGGCAAGTGCTGGGGCAACTGGGACACTGATGTACAAATGTATTATTAAAAGTATCATTATGGGGTTGTTGTTTTGTTTTGTGGAAAAACATTAACCCTAATAAATTAATAAACATTAACCATTACAAAAAGATTCTGGGATTGTTCTAAAAGAAGTAATGTAAGTAATGCCCATAAGTAGGTACCTAAGAGCCCATATGAGACATTGGAAAAGTTTTTAAAAGATAACGGGATTCTTCTATTGATGATTCTCAATAATTAATTGGGTTGTTAACAGGGGTGGGTTCTGCATCCTTTTGCTGCCGGTTCGCTCAGGGTTGCGCCGTGCGTGTGTGCGTGCTTTGCGTGCGCGCGCACCCCTGCAGCAATCAAAAAATAGCTTCTGCGCATGCGCAGAAGCAAAAATCCAAAATGGCGGTGCCAACGGAGACACCGAAAGAACCGGTTCCGTGACGTCGCCGGTTTACTAACGGTTCTAAAGAACTGATTAGAACCGGTAGGAACCCACCTCTGGTTGTTAAGCACTTTTGCACCTGTCTTTTTTCCAATAGGCTGGCAACCTGTTTATACAGGCAGTCCTCGACTTACAACAGTTTGCTTGGTGACCATTTGAAGCAGTGGTGGGATAAAAATAATTTAACAACCAGTTCTCTGCCCTAATGACCAGCTGGGTGGGCGTGGCCATGGTGGGCGTGGTCAGGGGTGTGACAGGCAGCACTCGGCCTCCTGCACTCCCCTGGGAGCAAAAATGGGTCATGGGGGGCACCGCCCCCGTGTCCCGTTTTGGGCCTAGTAGGCCTCCCTGCAGCCCCCTGGGAGCAAAAACGGGCCATGGGGAGGCCGCGCCACACCCCCCCGTGCCCTGTTTTGGGCCTAGTAGACCTCCCTGCACTTACCTGGAGCCAAAACGGGGTGCGTGGGGACTCCTGGGAGGGGCGGGACCAGCCAGCAATTTAACAACCGGTTTGGCCGAAGTGGTGCGAAACGGTTGAATCCCACCACTGATTTGAAGTTACAACAGCACTGAAAAAAGTGACTTATGACCATTTTTCACACTTATGACCATTGGAGCATACCCATGGTCACATGATTTATATTTGGATGCTTGACAATTGACTCAAATTTATGACAGTTGTAGTGTCCCGGGTCATGTGATCACGTGTTGCAACTTCTGACAAGCAAAGTCAATGAGGAAACCAGATTCACTTAACAATTTAACTTGACTAATTTAACAACGATTTGGTTAACAAATGTGACAAGAAAAGTCATAAAATGGGGCAAACTTCACTTAACAAATTTCTCACTTAGCAGCTTAAATGTTGGGCTCAATTGCGGTCATAAGTCGAGGACTATCTGTAATAACTGCCTCAGTCTTTAAACTTTTCCTCTCAGCACACACAACAGGAGTTTGAATTATGTTTCTGACAAATTCTTGTTCCATAAAAGCAAAGAACTGAGACAAAGCAAGAGCAAAGGAACCAGCTTTCCTCTCCTGCAGCATTTCTTTCATCATCAAGCTATTTTTTTTTAAAGCAAAGCATCATGAATTAATATAAACATCCTTGACAATGTGGGTAGTAGTTAACTTCTATAAATCACATTTGTGGTTTTCTTTCAGGGAAAAAGAATTATACAGTATGGTGGGAATCATATCTGTAATTCTTGTGCATCATTCTTAACTATTTTTCCCTGAACTGTATTTCATCTAATTAATCTGGTATATTTCTCACCCTATATTGTGAACACTGTCTACTTAAAGAAAAGGAAACCGTGCAAAAGTCCCAACACAAAAGCCATCTGGTGAACTAGTTGTGTTTCACTTCTCCTTTGATTGCTATGATGCATAAATGGGGACTGTTCCTCTGGCTAATGATAACTGGGGCACTGGAAAGCCCCTTCATTCTTACTAGTAGGGTTCCCAGAGATTACTGAGATGCAGGTGGCAACACTTGGGTGGCTTATCTGAGCTAGAAGTGGACTGACCTCTTCTTAAATTTTTAGGGCTTTATAGATTAGACCGGAGAACTGAAAAAAATATTCCTGAAGATGGTAATGGCCCTCTATTGCTGTGCTTTGCTTATATGGCCAAATTATATGAAATTAACATCTAAACTTGACTTGAAAGACATTTATTTTTACGTGTACCTGTTCAAGCTATGGTGTGAAGCAACCGTTAAATGGATGTGTATCAGATGGAATGAAAATTTTCAGTATAGCTATTGGGTTACTCTACCACCGTGATGGTGAACCTATGGCACGCGTGCCAGAGGTGGCACACAGAGCCCTCTCTGTGGGCACGCGCGCCGTCGCCAGCTGCTCTTCTGTTTTCCGGCGCATGCATGAGTGCTGGCCAGCTGGTCTTTGTGTGCGCCGGAGCACCGGAGACCCGAAGACCAGCTGGCCGGCGCGCATGTGTGCACTGGAAACCCAAAGACCAGGTGGCTGGTGTGCACTTGTGCACCGGCCAGCTGGTCTTTGGGTTTCCGGCGCTCCGGTGCACGTGCACGCATGCATGTGCATATACATGCACGCTTTCCGATTTGGGCACTCGGTGCCGAAAAGGTTCGCCACCACTGCTCTACCAGTTCAGTAAGATCCGGTGTATAATTCCCTGGTGTCTCTATTTAATGCAATTTTTGCATAAGATCGTGTAAACCCACCCATGATAGCTGTCATATAATGTGTGGCTTGTTCCACAAACCGTGTGTGTTGGTTTCTGACTGCAGCTGCTGAGCCACCCTATGAACTATCCAGAGTCCTGTGTCAGTGTTTCTGGATTTTGACTCAAGCTTTCTCACAATAGCCATAGTTTATTGAGTAAGTTCCAATAGTTCATTCCATATATAATGCAGGCTCATTATCTATAAATGGTGGGATTAATGCAATGTATCATACCCAAATTAGGAAACCAATTAGAGTATTATGTCATAAATTGTACAAATTCAGATAATAATTTGAGGCCAAAAATTATTTTTTAACAAAAGGGGAGAGGAGAGAACATCAAGAAGAAGGCCACCCCAGGTCTTTAATCTTTTTTTTAGACCCACATACTGGTCTTGATATAGACATAGTTAAGCATATTTACGAATCAGGCATTTTAATATAGGAGATGAGGAAGCACCTATATCTCTGAACCAAAATAATTTCAATACAATTGAAAAGATATTTTCTTTATGTTTTGTTGTGTGTACTTTCTGTAGGATTTCTCTACTTTACTTCATTACATTGGGCCAGGGGTGGGTTCTAACTTACCTCGCCGCCAGTTTGCTTCCTCCCGCGCTGCGTGGCTGCACGCGCATTGCGCGCCACGTGGCAGCGCCACGTGGGCGCATGCGCAGTGATGAAAATTCACAAAAAAATTCAAAAAAAAAAGCCAAAAACAAGATGGCAGCGCATGCGCAGTGCCGGGGACTCAGCTTCTGTGCATGCGCAGAAAAAAAATAGCAAAAAATTCCCCCCCCCAAAAATTTCCCCCAAAAAAACATTCCAAAAAAAAGATGGCAGCGTCCACGGACCGGCACCGACAGAGCCAGCTCCGTGATGTCACCAGCGGTTTGCTACCGGTTCTATAGAACCGGTGCGAACCGGGAGGAACCCACCTCTGCATTGGGCTGGGTGAGTTGGGCAAAAATTAAAAGGTTGCAACATTTTGCTCTTGGTTGAATATATTATCACAAAGTGAATGAAAAGCAAAAGTTGACTTTAAACATTTAAAATCTACAACCTGTAAGTGTATTAATAATGGACATAAACCTGCTTTAACATATGTTTGTAATATCCAGTTTGATGTCATTCATGCTTCACAAACATTGTAGAATGAGATAATATCCTATGAGATAATATTAGCAAATAGAGCAGATATTTAAGCATCAATAAAAACTGCATAATTTTAGAAGCTGCTGGAAGCCTGTGTGACATCAAATTCATGTTAATATATCATGCTTCGTTGTTATTTTGAAAAAAAATATTTGAAAAATAACAGATATTTGGCCCAAAACAAACAAAAACAAAAAATCCCCCAAAACAGTTATGTAAACCAAAATGCAAAAGCACCCTGTTGAACGGATGCAAAATGTTAATTTTTTTTTTGCTCAGATTAAGCCTATTTGATCAGCCTATTTTGCCTGAAATAGCCATTCATAGCTAGCGTATTCAACAATTCACACCCGGCAATAATCAAGTGCTTTGATTCCATGTCTTTCTCAGCACACAAACCCAGAATTCTGAACAACGGTGGCTTAGAGTTAACTAGCTTGATTGTTTTCCACGGCTTTCTTCTGCCAATGGAATGGTTTAAGCCTAATGCAGAAGTTCCTGTGGTTTATTTAAGAGGTCAAAAATTTATTTTTGGTTTCCAATTATGGATTTGTTTGGATGGGAGCAAACCAAAATGCCTGGAGTGTGCATGTCATGCCAAAGAGTGTAGCTATTCTCAGTGGTAGGGAAAGCCAAGTGGTAGAAATTGAGCAGGATGTGCCAGCACATTGTTTATATCTTGTTAAGCCAGAAATCTTCAGAAATCTGACCAATTGCAATGGGTAAGCACAGCTGTTCTTTTCATCTATACTACAAGCAGAACTGCGGCAATTTATATTTACCCTGGTGCTGATTTCTTTTCTTAAGATTGCCACCTAAAATAAGCATTCTCTTTCCTCCCTGTCTGTTTTTTCTTCATGATCAAAGAAAAAAAGGTTTATATCTCCTGGCAGAATTAAATGTCGAGATAGACAGCATCCATTTTCCTTAAAATGTATTTGAAGTAGTTAGGCATTTGCAGATTGCATAATAAATCTATGCATCATGTATCTACAGTAGATGAGAATTGATTAATGGTTGTTTTATAAAACCTTTGCTCTTACGAAACTAATGTCAAAAGTAAACTTACAGAACAGAAAAGTTAGAAAATTGCTCTTCAGATGTTGTGATTCTCTATGTATAAATTATTTTGCATTGAGACATATTGATAAAAGCCAAGGATTCTTACAAATTAAGTTGAAAAATCATAGCACTGCTTTAGGGGCATAACAAAATCCTTTCTGGATCAAGAAACTGGATTTCAGTTTTTTAAAAAATTATCAACCACGGCAGGTATGGGGAAAAAAATTTATTATCTATATATCTTAACTCTATATTACACCTATTTTTTCAAGAACAGCTTCGGGGGAGGTCATCCCTCATTCCCATAATAACACAGTGATGTAGATTGAGCTGAGAGAAAGTGACTGGCTTAAAATCCCCCAATAAGCTTCCATATCTGAGTGTGGACCAAAAATTATTGTACTTCCCTTTTAATTTTACACTGCTGTATAAACTCTATATGGTATCACTGGAAATACTGATTGTAGGAATGGAAACTTCTACAACAGATACTCTACTTGCTAATACTATCTCATAGGATATTATCTTTGTGGAGGGAACAGGGTAGCCCTCTCTGTCAATTATATAGCTACTAAAATTAAAAGAAGGCAACTGAAGATGTGATTCCCAATGGCTTAATAGTTGTGGAAGAAAAGTCTGTCAGTAGCTAGCATTAGCTTTTCCTTTCCCTTTGTTTTCTCCCATGAGACTTTAAGGCAGCCTGAAGGACACTGTACCACACCTGGTCTCAATTATAAGGTAAAATGCTGAGCATACTAGGAGTGTGGGTGTGTGAGTAGACGCATTTGCTGTGGGGGAGCCAAAAGCAAACGTTTGCAGCCAAGGGAGTGGAGCAGCCATCAGCAAAACAAGCAACTGAGGTAATGAGGACTTGGATTTTACCAAATCAGCAGCAGATAAGGTGAAGGAAGTGACAGAGCTAGCAGCTTCACCCCTCCAGTAGAGGAACTACAGCCAACCAGTAGCTTATAAAGCATGTTTACCTTCTCCTGTAGAATAGTCTGAGGAACTACAAAGTGAATGCTGCAGCAGCAATTTGAAAAGCAACTGACAGAAGCCAACTTGTAGGTGGCTTAAAGGTAGCTGATGACTTCGGTTGATGCTCAAGTGACAGATTGTTATATAGATGGTGTGGGAATAAGATAGGCATAGATAGGAGTATATAGTATAAGCCTAATTATGTTAATTTTTTGTTAGTAAAAGCCCCCTGGAAACCTAGAGAGGATAAAACCAATCTGTATATGATGCTGATCTGTACCATTTCCCAAAAGAACCTCTCACAAAGATCTACAGCACCTAGTTCTATGCTCATCCTGATAGTTCTTCAAATGAGATGATACATTTTCATTTAGTTGCACTTCCTCTCAACTATAAATAGACTTTCTTTTATCCTTTAATTATGATAAAAACATACACTGACCTAAATCAATGACAGACATGTTCCCTGACTAGGTACAATCCTCTGTGGTTTTTTCTTTCTAATATAGTGAGTACACTCTGTTATAATGTAGCTTGTTCTTTAGTATTTTCTAGTTCATGCATTTAGAGGTGGTATTGTCACAAAATCTCTGGGAAAACCAGATGAGTATTGACAGAAAGGGAACTGGTCTGACTTTCAGAATCCCCAATGAGGCTTTTTTTGCTTCTCGCCATCAGATGTGTCTCCAGTGCTAGCAAAACAAATGAAGGAAATCTTGTACAGAAGATCTGGGAAACAAACATATAAAGGAAAATAAAGTATTTTCATTTTTGGTACATTTCATACTACTGTTCATATATTGTTCCTTATGGACTTTTAGCATAAAAGTGAAAAAAACAAACGTATAGTTTTGAAGATTACATAGAGATTATAGAAAGTAATAGAGAGTAATACAACATAATTTTAGAGTTTGAAATATATTTGTACTTACAACTGCTGTGAAAAATATTGGAAGCCATTTATAGCTTTTTTCTATTTCAACTTTTTTCTTTTCTTGCATTTTTTTTTTGCTTTTTGTTTGTTTTTTTCTTTTCACTACTTTATCTTAATTTGTTATTTTTCTTGTTTAAAAATTTCAATGGAATTGTGAATTAAAAACAATGTTCATTGCACTGAGACTGCAACAGTTGAGTTAGAGTTGCTGTTCATACAATTCTATATGATTCCCTTTTTTCCTCTCTCTTCTCCCTGAAGTTGGTAGTTTCTGCTTTCATAGTGTTGGACATTATTTTCTCCTGAAGTTCTGGCTGTACAAGCTTAGGTATCTGCATTGCATCCCAAATCAATACCCAATTTGCCTTTTTTTTTCCTGATTCCAGGAAGGCCCCTTCCTTTTAAGAACAAAAGATATCCCCTCCTTTAACTAATATCAGCTGCAATGGGTTCATAGGAAAAGGGAGCGCTAGAACTTGCTAACTTTCCATGGTTTGCCCTTCATTCAAGATCTGTGGTGGCGCAGTGGTTAGAATGCAGTACTGCAGGCTACTTCTGCTGCCTGCAGGCTGCCTGCAATTTGGCAGTTTGAATTTCACCAAGGTTGACTCGGCCTTCCATCTTTCCGAGGTGGGTAAAATGAGGACCCAGATTGTTGGGGGCAATATGCTGACTCTGTAAACCGCTTAGAGAGGGCTGTAAAGCACTGTGAAGCAGTATATAAGTCTAAGTGCTATTGCTATTCTGCACATAATGGAGGATGCATTCATCAGCAGCTCTGAACCTCCGTCCTTCAGCTATAGAATGATGCAGTTTCTGGAAAGGCAATGACACGGCTTACTGAGCTGACCACTCAACTTTCTAATCCTTTAAAAACTCTGGTCTTTTATAGATTTTGCTTCTTAAAAAGGGGATTCTACCTGGCCAGAAGTAGAGAACGAATGTTTTAGAGAAAAACTACTTTAAGAATCTAGCAGATTTATACAGTACTTCCAATGTTCTTGCCTATAGAGTGGTCAAATATTCCCATGTACAGCTGGACTCCTCTTGATATTAAGGGTGAGTCCATGTTGTTTTATTGACAACAATGTGGATAATGGTTTCATTTTACATGTAAGTATATGTGTATTCCCAATCGATAGGATTCACTAATGCTCTTCCTTCCAAATTTATGTAAAGCTACTGTATCTAAGTATTGATGTAATTAACTGCCACCCCCTCCCCTTTGAAGAATTAGTGCCTGATGTGGCTTACTTCTTTGTTCATTTCTTTGCAACACTCTAAGTTCCCAAATGGTCGAACCAGGTCTTCAAACGGCTGCTTTGTATAAAGGTGGGGCAGATTGGCAATGCACAAGAGGGCATCTGTGGGTTGTAGCTGCACTGTAATCTCCTTGTCTCTCAGCTTGCTCAAGTGAATTTTTTTACTGACTGATTCTGCCTGTTCCCCATTCAATAAGGTGACGAAAGCAGTTGTGAATGTTTTATTTTAAATATAGTTGGGGTTTTTTTTCCCCTTTTTTAAATTGTTTTTATATGTTTTATTTTTTATGATGTAAGCCGCCCAGAGTCCTTCGGGAGTTGGGCGGCATATAAATTTTATAAAATAAAATAAATAAATAAAAGTTCCTTTGTATTTGTCCAAAAAACAATACTTAAGTTCGCAATCACTCAAAAGATTATGAATTTCCTGGTTGGCAACGTCAGCAGGCATCCCGCGAATGAGCATCTTACTTTGGTTACAGAATTGTCGGGCGCTTCTTTCCAGACAACTCACTATTTTGGTCAGTTCCAAGGGCAGCAATGCCTCTTCAGGGGCGTTGGCGGAGCCTGGATCTGGGCCTCCATTTCTTTGCATTATTTTCATCTCCTTGATTAAGTTCCTTAATTTGAAAGCAAAACAGGGTCACTTACAAGCCTCTTAAAGGTTCTGGGCAGAATCTTAAGGTATGCAGAGATACATGGAATTATAAGCAACATTCTTCTGTGGAAGGGGCAAATATCTGGTCTTTTTTCTGTGATTAATGGTTGGAGAGAAAAAGGCCACTCGTGTTTTTAGGCTCCGCTAAATAACAGATTCATGCAGTTAGTGAGTCCTACCTTAAACCCCCTGCAGATTTATAACTATCTGAGCAACAGCATTTGGTTGGAGGTTGCCACTATTTCAATCTCCATCATTGTTCCCTTTGTTCAATGCACTTCTTTTTTTATAGTTGAATGTTCTTTATTTTTTAATGAAACTAGATAGCAACCTACAAAAAACTGCACATCTCCCCATCCTTTCCATGCAACAAAAAAATTGACATTAAAAGTTATAATGTACCCTATTTTCCATCCATCCAACTATTCCAAACCCCATGTTACCCCCATATCTCTTTACTGCAGCAAAGAACATGATTCCCCTCCTTTGCACCCTAGAAATATAAGCTACAGGCAGCTTAGCTTCTGGTCAACCCTCTTCTGTTTTAAGTCCATTCAAGTTTCTCCTTTAACGCTGTCAGCCAGACAAGAAGGTTGCCTTTGCCAATAATTCCCTGGTTCCTGACCAACAATTTAAAACATTTATTTATGATTTGTTCCCAACCTTGCATATAAAACGTATAGAAATCTAGTTTGGATAGTTAGGTTCCTATTTTGACTCTCCTGTTTTCACTTTCGGTAGAAAAGAATGTTTATTCTCCCGTTCACTGTTCTTAAAATCCTTTGTATGTCTCATTGAAAGCCCAGTTGGGAAGCTAGCAATTTGAAATATAACTTAAAAACATAAAATGCCTTTGTAGAGTTGTGTGTTTCTTTCTATTTACTTTAGAAAGTAAATATGTACTTAGTAATCAACGGCAACGTTTTATTACCAGCCTCACCCATGCTAGTAAGAGCAATATGGTTAAAAGTATTGAACTTTTGAGTAATGGCAGTAGCTTGAGAGTGAATTCTCAGGGCTTAATGCCCATACACAATAAGTTTGTTATTCAGTTGTACAGCTCAATTATCCACTACATGTTTGCTCAATCAAACATGTTTGCTTAGCCTGAACCTAGTTTTGATTGATTGCTTATGAGCCATCACATCAATGTTAATTCTCAGCCACCACATAGATTTTCTCCAGGACTTTCTATCCAAGAATCAGCCTAGATTTCCATTTATATAGTTTTTTTTCCTCATTTTAATGTGAAAAACCATTTCTACAATTTGACTGTTGCTGCTCAACTCAGCATGGTTCACTCTGGAAGCTGCAAATAAATAGCTTGGGGGCCTCACTGTGAGTTGTGGATTGTTTACGCCTGTCCTAATGTGATATTAAATTTCTCTGTTTGACATGTAGGACAATTCAATGCATGTTAATTTAGAAATGAGTCATGCAGGAATAGGATCAAAGATCCAGCTTCTTTCTCTTTTGCCCTGAAAAAAGTATAGAGGGGAATCTTAACATGGAGCACGAAAGGAAGAGCTGGGCTAAGCAAATGCATTATTTCATTCCTTTGATCGCAGTTCTTCAAGATCTAATCTGTAATGTTTATTTCCTCCAAATTATATGGAATATTCTCATTACAAAACCTGCCTAACAGCTTTTCTTTACGTTTAAAAGAAGTCTTTTCAGATTAATCAAGAATCTGATCTGTAAAGGAAAATACCTTGTGTAGTATATGTGTGTGTACGTAAACACACATGCGCCCAAAAGCTAAATTGATTCTCTGCCCCTCATAGCCTTCAAAACCATGCAAAAATGTAGACTGTAATCAAATGTAATAAAACAAAAAAGGAAAAGCACCTTATTTAAAACAAGCTAAAATACAATCAAACTCTAGCCAAGGGCATCAGAGTCTCTCAAGCCTACAGCTTCAGGAATTGGGGGCCAATTTCAGCTCCACCGCATGCATGCAGATTGTTTAAAAATGATGTGCATTTTATTTGCAAACCTTGCGTTTTGTTGAGATATGAAGTAGTAGCCCCAAGGCTCCCATGAGAAAGGGAAAAAAATCTTGGGTGGTACGACTGTGTGGGAAATCTCAGTTGAAAGGTGAATTTCAGTATAGTGTAATGTGTAAACAAAAGAATCCTTTGGTTTGTGCGTGATGCTGGGGAATCAGTTTCTTTGTCTTTCCTCTGGTGCACCTTGTAACATTAGCATAGGCGATATTTATGGATGTGCATAAATGCAGGAATGGCTCACAGGAACTGTTTGATATCTGCCAAACATGGTACATGAATCGGCTTCAGCGTGCTGCTTGTTAGTGGTACAATGTATTCCCACTGTCAAGCTTTACAAAAGGAAAAAAAAATGAATCAAAGGGCTCTTCAGGCCTCAATATCAGTTCATTTGCCTTTCCCTACATTTTTCCCCCAAAGCTGATATACTTATTTTAATACCTCTCCTCAGGCAATGTTCCCTCTAAGCTGCGCGGCTGCGCGGCCGCGCACGTGAAAAGAAAACTCCGCGCAGCAGTTTCCAACTGCGTGCAGTGATTTGAAACGGGATGCAAAGTCTCCTCCTCCAGGAAGGCAGCGCTCGCTCTCTGGCTGAAGCTCAGCCCTTCTGAGCTCCCGGTTCACTTTATAGCCCCCGATCGGCTTGGCGGTTCAGTGGCTCAGCATCAACGCCACGTGGGGAACAGCCCCGGGCGCTCTTCCCCGCCTCTGTCTCTCAGCCACTCCTCTGGCGTAGAGGAGCTTTTCAGCCGGTCGCCTGAGGCTCCTGTTCCCCCCCCCCGAAAGCAGCCGTCCCCTCGCTTGGCCTCCCCCGGGGAGAAGTCCTGCGTGATGCACACGCCCACCCGCCAACTTCTCAAACGGCTCACTTGCTCGCTCGCTCACACCTCCACCTAACATGCCTCCCTCCGTTCCGCCTGGGCCAGGAGTGGGGAGGGAATGGAGATTTTGCAATATCCTTCCCCTGGAGTGGGCAGGGAATGGGGATTTTGCAGTATCCTTCCCCTGGAGTGGGCAGGGAATGGGGATTTTGCAGTATCCTTCCCCTGGAGTGGGGAGGGAATGAAGATTTTGTTGTTGTTTTTTGTTGTTTTTTGTTTTTTAGACTTATATACGGCTTCATAGTGCTTTACAAT
>QLTV01001816.1:2791091-2812990 GCA_003457575.1 Thermophis baileyi
GAAAACCATTGTTAAAAAATAAAAGATTGGGACTGGCTTGAGGAGATGTGCAAGGTTGTGCTATGACGCATCTTGCCAGTAATTGGCATTCAGACAAATCAGTCATTAATAGGCATATAGACATAAACAATATTTGCACACCATTCAAAAGAGACAATAAAACAGTTAAGAAGAAGAAACCAGAACATCCTCTCCAGAAACCAACACCCAGATAAACAGGGATTAACACCAGACAAACAACCAAGCAGAAGACAATATTAAGTAGTTCCTAATCAAATTAACTACCAAGGAGAAAACTACACTGGCAGGGCAAGCTATTATATGTAAACAAGGAGCAAATCTCACACTCAATAACCTTCACCTATAACTCTACCTCTAATGCAAATATCTGCTGGATACTTGCGCAACATTCCAAGCATCACGCGCCGATTGCGAGCGAGGTTTCAGACGTGAGAAACTAAGATGAGACAGACTTTCAGTGACTAACAGTACATTACCGTAAACACTATACAAGTATTTTAATATTGCAGACTTGCAGTATTATAAGTGATACTGATATATAACACTTTTAATTAAGTGGGTACATTGAATAAACATAACTTTGAGTTTCAAATAACACTGATTTCGTTGTTGTCTTGGGTGACATCTGTGAAAAAAATTCAGGTGCTCAGGCATGAAAATGTGCCGCTCAAACACTATACTTTTCTGCACACACTGAAAAAAAATTAGAGGGAACATTGTCCTCAGGTTATTTTAGATAGTCCGATTAGGAGGCTATCATGTTCCTAAGCAACAATCAAACAATTATGCATGTTAGCAAGTTTATTTACAAATGATATTCGGTAGTTATATAAATGTATAACTACTGTTCAGTAGTTTCATACTGAATAATGCCATCATCGGGGATTTAGGGCTGTAAATCTCAGTTATACATTTTAAGTGCTTAGGATGATCTGAATGATTTGTATTAATGTGTGTCAGGTTGATCTGAGACTGTAGAAAGTCTGCACATTTCTTACCTATTATGAACAAATTCATTTCTCTTGAGAAACAGCCTTGTTCTCATATGAAATAGACATATGATAGCGCTTACGTCTTTCAGTTTGAGTGTACTTGCTTGAGCTTTAAATTGTGACTTTCCTATATTCTGTGATGACCTGCTTCCCAATGACTGGAATCAAGCAATTTACTCATGTAGAAATAGCACTTAGACTTATATACCGCTTCACAGTGCTTTGCAGCCATCTCTAAGTGGTTACAGAGTCACCATATTGCCCCCAACAATCATTTTACTGATCTTGGAAGGATGGAAGACTGAGTCAATCTTGAGCCGGTGAGAATTGAACTGCTGGCAGTTGGCAGAATTACCCTGCAATACTGCCTTCTAACCACTGTGCCATCACAACTCTTATCACCACAGCTCTTATTACTGCACCTTGGATCAGAAGTTGGTATTTTCACACTACCAATAGAAGACTGTTCGCAGGGATATGTATAAGGAAGGCCCTATTCTGTTTTTAGTTCAGTTATAGCAGAGACACAACTGGGAACTGCAATGATATGTTATAGCATATATCTCTTTGACCAATTCTGAATTATTTTTGAGTCCTAAGGAGAAGATTCTATAGAGAGGATTCCCATATACTATACAGATCTCTATATAGGTTCTTCTCCACTATGCTACAGAGCATCATATCTAGATTTTTTCCCTAGTTCTGAAAGAAAGAACAAACCTTTCAATAAATATCCTAGGAATTCATAAAATCTTTCTGGCATGCACAAAGTAAAACGAATGAGGCAAGATTAGAGGAATTTAAGCAGTTCAACTCAACAGCCTAAGCTACTTATTTCCTGTGCTGCTCCTGGCTGTTCCTGAAGCCGACTTAACAAATTCCAATTGTGATTGTAATAGCTTGGCTACGGGACTAGGTTGATGCTCAGTCCATACAATTGGCCACAATAGGTCCTGATTGGTCATTCCCCTCTTCTTGTCCTTCCTATCCATGGGGAAGACATAACTCCAAGTATCTACTTTTTATTTCTGGGGATGTCTCCCCTCCTCACTAATCTCATTCTTTTCCTTTGCTTTCCCAGATGTTTGCACCCATGGATGCCTTCACACCGTCTTCCCAAGTTTTCTGTTTTACACTACACTGTATCTCTCCCCTGCCCTGCCCCCACACCCCCAATCATTACTTTGATGCTGCAGTGGAATCATGTGGAACCATTGTTCCTTATTTTGGTAGGTAGGAAGGTAGATAAGTAGATAGGTGAGTACATATAAAAAGAACACAATGGGGCCATTTAACTTGATGAAATGTAGAAGTTGTAAATACCATATGTAGTACATGTTGTCAATAATAAAAGTTATGCTGTGGTTGTTCCTTAATTGCATCCTATATTATCTATACCAATGAAAAAGCATCTGCCTGAAGTATGAATTTTTACTTCCCAATATATTGATGCTGCTATCATACAACCCTCAAATTTTCCAGTGTTTTGTGAGATGTAGGGGAATGTGTATGTAAGCCAAATTAAAAGCAAAGAAAGATATGTGAAAGTCAAATTATTTTATAAGTATTTTATAATAGTAGCGATTATCAAAGATAATGCTGTTCGCATAGTCTTGAGTTGTAATTTTTACAATCATTATTCCCAGTTTTAGTAGAATTGTGCTTAGAACAAAAAACTACAAAAGATAGTTGAATACTGTTAATGGCACACACATTAGTTAAACACCAAATTGGCGTAACTGTGAAAAGAACAGAACCCTTTATGAAATAGAGAGGATGTTAATCCTAAGCAATAAGAAATAATGTACTGAAGAAGCAAGTTTGTGTGAAGACACCTGAGTGATCTCCTTAGGTTTCCTTACACCTCATGCCTTGCACCAATTTTCCAACCCTCCAAAGCAGAGGGAGAGGCTACAATGCAATGGGAAGGAGGAATAACAAAAATGACCTCTCATTCTACTGATAAATAACTTCCATCAACAATGACTACTAATGAGCCAACCAGTTATACTTCAGTCCTCTATGGGCTTCATAGAATGCAAGATGTTACCTATGGTTCTATTCCAGCGATTCATAAATAACAGAATAACAGAGTTGGAAGGGACCTTGGAGATCTTCTAATCCAATCCCCTGCTCAAGTAGGAAACCGTATACCATTTCAGACAAATGGTTGTCCAGTCTCTTCTTAAAAATCTCCAGTGTTGGAGCACCCACAACTTCTAGAGGCAACTCGTTCCACAGATTAGTTGTTCTCACTGTCGGGAAATTTCTCCTTAGTTCTAGGTTGCTTCTCTCCTTGCTTAGTTTCCATCCATTGCTTCTTGTCCTGCCTTCAGGTACTTTGGAGAATAGTTTGACCCAATTACCATTTTTTTTTAATAATATTATTACAGAGAGAGAGAGAGAGAGAGAGAGAGAGAGAGAGGAGAGAGAGAGAGAGAGAGAGAGAGAGAGAGAGAGAGAGAGAGAGAGAGCTGTTTTAAACAAATGTCTTAAGTCACTGCAATCCCAACTGGATCCTCAACTCACAAACAAGCAATGACAGTACTCCATTATCCCAAATTACCCCAAATTACTGTTTACTTCCACACATAATGAGTGCTTCCTGTTGATATATGGGCCATGTGCCTTAGAGAAAGCAGAATCATTTTGAGGTGTAATTACCCTCAGTTTTATGAGCCACTGATCTACTGTCTGACATTATCTTCACCAAAACCCACCCCTGAAGCGAGGTGAACAACAAGATTATCTGGAAAGTTCTTGGTTTAATTCCAATCTTTGGGCAATTATACCATCTTGATGCCCAGTATTAGCATCAAATGTGTCAGAACATTCCATTTCCTTCTAGAACATGCACTAGGGCCATAAGCTGAACCTTATTGCACTCTGTCAGTGTCTCCTTTACTCAAAGTTGCATTCTTCCAAGCTACCGTACAAACCCATGAAAAATAGATTCCTGGCTCTCTCTGCAACAGCCTTTTGATTTCCGATCCAATGGCTAACACATAATATCTGCATAGATACATGAAACTGTGTAAATGAGTTGAGTAGATAGAAGAAATGACTAGGATTGATTGCAGCTGGAGTAGCAATTTTAGACTGACAAGGTGTAAGCTGGACATTCACATGATTTTTCTCCTTTTATATGATATTTTCCTTTTATTCTTCCTTTTTCAAGGGTATGAAATCTTACCTTCAAAGGCATCTTCTTTTCTAATGAATACAGTATTGCTCTTCTGCTGTCTATTTCTTTCTTGGCTGCTATTTTTTTTAAATGTAATAATTTTGTTATTCATTGCCTTGGTCCTGAAATGGAAAAGTACATATAAATACTTCAAGCAGATGAATCACCCTGTGACACCATTAATAACTTGCATTCATTAACTATAAACTTATAATTTTCTATATTATGTATGAATGATGTCAGACTTTCAAAAACATTGACAATGAAAGTGGGTAAGCTATTTGAAGATGACTTTTTTTATAAAGCTATGACTTCATTTGTTTCCACTTGATTTTTTTTTGTTATAACATATAATAAATAATGGCATCTTGTTAATTATGTTCTAGAAACTATTGTAATATTAGTAAGACATGAGTTAGAAACTAATAATAGGACCCTTTTGCAACTAGCAATGTCCCATAAATAAAGAATGAATATCTATTTTTAATCCACCCATAAATAAAAGGAAGCAGACAATATCCCCTTTCTGTCAAGGAAGGGTAGGGGTTTGCACCAAAGCTTTGTCCTTCTGTCCATCTACGTGATGCTAATATTAATGTAGGGTCTATAGATTTGACATCTGAAGATAACAGTGATATATAATGATTATTAAAAATGTTTAGTTCTGAAAGCAAGAGATTAATAACTGGAGTATTTTTTTTTTAAAGGTAACAATTGGTTAGGTTTCTAGTTAAGAACACACAGCCTCTTAAGTTAATGAGAAAAGTATTGTTGGTTTTGGGGTTTTGAATGGGAGAAATAATGCAATGGACAAATTCACCCATATAGAGGGTATGATAATGATTGCTCTCACTTATGATGGATACAGAGTTGAGGTTGCTATGTTATTGGGTCTCCTGCAAATATTTTGCTGCATAGACTTTTGTAAAGATGACCTTGTAGGCATAATAAATTGTTCTACTGATATGAAGCAGATGGTAATATTTATGTCCAAGGTGGGCTTGGTACAAGGACTTAAATGTTTAATTGCATCAGGACTAGTGCAGTGTCACCAACTGAGTATTGGGAGTAGAAATTATTTATTGCCTATTAATCTACGGCAGGTTGGACATTCTAAATGTGCTGGTTCACAAGAGGAATGGAATGCTGAGTGAGTAACTCTGCAGGTGTGATTATTTGCAAAACTATTCATTTCTGAGGAAAGCATATTTGTGAGATCAACATTTAAGGAACACAAAGTTTCAGTTGCTTACAAATTTGCTGATATATGATCTATTTTTACTGGAATGTATGAAAAACAAACATCCTGAGTGACACTAAAGGCGAAGAAAGGTGAAAGCATGACTTGATAAATGTTCAGTCAAGCCAACAAAGAGGCTGACTGGAGAAGGACTACGTATTTAAGCTATCTTTGAAAAGGGCACATCTTGGTACTCAAATCCAATAATAACTTAGAGTTTTCAAGCAAAAATACGTTGGCAACAGAGAATAAGTTCCTTCACTTTCTCATTCGTGTTTTGTTTTCTATATCATTTAGGCTAGTGTTGCTATTTTTGCTATTATTTTTATTATTGTTATTATTCTCAACCTTGGTGACTTTAAGATGGGTGGACTTCAACTCCCAGAATCAAAGCAAAGCTGGCTGAGGAATTGTGGGACTTGAAGTCCACCCATCTTAAAGTCACCAAGGTTGAGAAACATTGATTTAGGCATTTAAAAGCATAACACATCTCTGCCTACCAGGGAATATGTTAACAGTGAGAGAGGTGGAAATAAAGATGAACTATACAAAACAATTTTGTATATTTGAATTCAAAATTCAAATAATTTTTGAACTTGCAAATAAACAAAGGAGTTGTAGCACGAGGTAGTTCACACTTCCATTACTGTTCTTGGAATTTTCTGCAACACAATTTTCTCTCAGAACACAACAGAGAAAGTTTGATGACAGTAGACAGAGAACCATTCTTACTACTTGATAAAAAACAATCTTCCCTACTTCAGGAGTACACATTCTACTACCGGTATATACAGATCCATCTGGTAGAAGACATTTGAAAAATAACAAGTTGTCCTCAAGTTAAGCTATTACCCTGACAGCAACTGTATGAACACATCCATGAATATACAGTATATTTCCTTCAGGATGTTATATACACAGCTTTGTCTACCTCTTTGAAGAGACAAAAAAAAAGACTGGAAGCTGAAGAGACTAGTCAGGATTACTGTATTTTTCGGAGTATAAGACACACCTTTTTATCCCCAAAAAGAAGGTGAAAACTTGGGTGCGTCTTATACACCGAATGTAGCCCCACCCAGCCACCCCCACCCTTTGGCCTCTGCCTCCCAGCAATTTACCTCCTTGCAACAAACAACAGAGCCTGTTAAGCCAAGCAACTGATTATCAGCTTCCCAAACATCAGTTGATTCAGGCTGCAGGCAGGCGGCATGTAACTAACTGCAAGGAGGCAAATTGCTGGGAGGCAGAGGCAGAATTTTATTTTCTTGTGCTAATCACTGCTGAAACTGGCTGTGTGTTTTTTGCTTAGAGAAGATGGAAAGCCACATCAGTTTTAACAGCATCTGCACAAGTATAGTCTGAAGTGTAACAGTGTTCCTGTTGTAGTATTAAGATAAGGCAGCTGAGTTAAACCCTGACTTAGTCATGTTTGGAGTAGATCTATTTAAATAATTGGGAGGAGTTAGTGTGACTACATTTAAGAAAACTTTCTGGCATTAATATACTGCCATAATGTACTTTTCTCCAATTCTTTGCTATTTCTATGGGTCAGGCACACATGCACAGAAATACACAGCAAACAGTGTATATCATCTGTACTGTTTGCTGGGAGGCAAATTGCTGGGAGGCAGAGGCAGATTTTTTTTTCTTGTTTTCCTCCCCAAAAGCTAGGTGCGTCTTATACTCCGAAAAATACGGTACATTAGCCTAAGCCTTAGGGTGTCAAACTTAAGGCCTGCGGGCCGGATCTGGCTCATGGGGTGTTTAGATCTGGCCTGCAGGGCCACCCTGGAAACAGCAAAGGACCAGCCCACGGTACTTCTGCCAGCGAAAACAGAGCTCGGGAGGGCCGCATGCCCTGGCATCACTGGCAGAGGGTTGCAGGAGGCCATCGCGGCCGAAAACGGAGTTCAGGAGCCTGTTTTTGTTGGCAGAGTGCTTGGGCCACCACAGGTGCCCCCGACACAAGTGACGTCAAACTGGCCATGTCCCCCGGCCCCACCTCGGTCAAACACAACCCTGATGCGGCCCTCAATGAAATCGAGTTTGACACCCCTGGCCTAAGGCAACTAATAAGTACCATTTTGATCCTATCCACTACTAATCACTAGATTTTGCTACCCACATAATGGGTGCTGAAGGGTAACCCTGTATATATTTTGAGGTTGTTATCCAACACTGTAGGAATAAGGAAGAAAATAGTATTTTAATGCCAGCATAGTTAATAATAAATTAACATACATGAACAGATGGTTGAATAAAAAGCTAAAGAATGTTTGGGTTCCTATTGTAAAGGAACAATAATTGTATTATATAATTATATAACTCTTAAATTTATATAATTTTATTTTTTATGGAAATATGGAATCAGCCAAGCCACACATAAGTTGATTTATACATTATAATGAAAACCCTGACCAGAAACATGACTTTGGGGGGGGAGGTGTTCTGCAGGCAGAAAATAATACAAATAATAATAAAATATATACCATTATGTTCATTACCTTGACACTGGTTCTCATAACAATTGCAGTTTATTGTTAACCTGGTGGTGATCCTGTATGTTCTTACACAAGTTAGTGAAGTGATGGTCTTGAATAATGTAGGTTATTTTCTTAAAAGGGGATAGAAAACCTGATGCCATACAGATATTTTAAACTACCATTATGACAATGGCCAATTTGGCCATGATGAAGTGTGATCCCTGTTGGAATCCAAAAGATCTGAAAAGCATCAGACTGTGTCCCCCTCTTCCAGACTATAAAAATAATGGGAACTGTCAATCTTTTAGTGATTACAGTATTGCTAAAACATGGCAAGGGGAAGTTAGAATACAGCACTTAGAAATAGAAATAGAATAACAGAGTTGGAAGGGAACTTGGAGGTCTTCTAGTCCAACCTCCTGCTTAGGCAGGAAACCCTACACCACTTCAGACAAATGGTTATCCAACATCTTCTTAAAAACGTCCAGTGTTGGAGCACCCACAACTTCTGGAGGCAAGTTGTTCCACTTAATTTGAAGAATTAGAAAAAAAGAGGATGATTCAACTAATTTATGTGGAAATCCTATGTATACTTGCTTAAGAATAACTTTCATCAAATTCAGTGGGACTTGTTTCTACAGTAAGTAGACATGTAGGAATGTGTTTGCTAAGCATTTAGTTTTTGTATTATGTATATCTGTACATTAGTTAAGAAATGGGATGTTACCAAGCTTTGTGTTTTGATTTAACATGCAATGGTTAGTAGACTATTTACTAAGTCTGCACTACTATTAATCGTCTCATCGTTCCTATCACCCATCTCCTCCCACTAAAGACTGTCAGGCCGAAGCCATTTTCTTTGGATCTTTGGCCTGCCACACTTTATGCTAGTTTAAAATGTATTGTTTGCTATGGGGATTTGGGAGGGGCAGTTGCATGAGGGATGTCTGCATGTAGCCACAACAAATTCCTTCTAGATTGTCAAGGTCATCCTTTGTCCTGCACCTGCACGGAAGAAGGTGGAGTTCCAACCAAGCTACCAGATGAAGATTGGTTCATGTGATGAACTTGGGGGTGTGGGGACAAAGGCTTGAAATTTCAACTGCGTGGAGAACCCCCGAAGGTGTATGACTGTAACTTTGTTGTTTGTATCCTTACGATTTACATTGACTGTTTCCTAATGTGATTTGATTGCTTATTTATACCCTATGACTATCATTAAGTGTTGTACCTTATGATTCTTGACGAACGTATCTTTTCTTTTATGTACACTGAGAGCATATGCACCAAGACAAATTCCTTGTGTGTCCAATCACACTTGGCCAATAAAAAATTCTATTCTATTCTATTTCTATTCTAAATATTCCTGTAAGTCATGTTCTAATTGTTGCCTGATACTGTGTGCATTTTCATGCACGTACCGTAACAGATTACTGATGTACAAATACTGTTGTGTCTGAAGATCTTTATAAATACTTAGATATGAGACTAAAGAGATGGAAATGTATCTTTTGGGACTAATTTTAGATGTTCAATGTTAGCAAAGATTCCACTAATTTATGAGAGCATTCCATTAGACTGCTGGAAAATTACTATAGTTTGATCCTGTGTCTTGGTTTCACTCTGCTATATGTAGGGCTGTCATGGCCACAGTCTAGGCCAAGGACTATCCTTCATTCCAGAGAAAATATTTCAGCATGACAGCAGCTAACATGACAGTATTGTTTAATGTTTCCCTGTAAAGCAAGCATCACACACAAAGGCTACTGCAATCAACAATTCTGTAAATAACCAAAGCAGCAACAGCAGCAGATGGCAAGAAACTGCCATCTTGACTTGACTTGTGGGAGTTGATGATTGTGGTATCCTTGTCAGAGGTGCTTGTTTGAAGTGTGAGCAGCTCTTTTCCATTTGGATTGATTATGAAAAGAATATTAAAATGCTAAGAATTAGTGCCTGAATTTGCTTGCTTTCCTTTTCCTTTTCCCTTTCCTGTCAGTTTTCCTCCCATAGCTTTTCTTTATAGACCATAAGATGGGATTATCTTGTTTTCATTAGTTTGTAAAATCATGCTGGCAGTGTTTTTGGCTTGAACATTTAGAAAAAAGTTCTTTAAGGGACAGCAGTCAGGGTAAATGGATTTTTGTACTAATAAACATGTTAACAACCACACATATCTTTACAATGAGATGTAAAGAGTTAATTGTTAAAAATTGTCCTATATTCCTAAATCCACACCAGAGTGGGTTCCTACCAGTTCGGACCGGTTCTATAGAGCCGTTAGTAACTTGGCAGCCTGGGTCGCTGGAACCGGTAGCAACCCAGGCCTGCCACACCCCGGTGCCGGTTCTCTCGGCGGCAGCACCATCTTGTTTTTTGCTTCTGCGCATGTGCAGAAGCCTTTTTTTTAGTACTGCGCATGCACGCGCAAAGAGCGCCCATGCAAACTGCCCCCGTGGTGCGCGGCGCGTCCCTGAGCGAACCGGCAGTAGAAGAATCTGGAACCCACCCCTGATCCACACCCCTGTATTGCCTAAATCTCTTTGCCTCTGTTAACGTTGGCCATTTCACTGAAGATGAGAATGCACCAGGGGTGAAATGCTCCCGGTTCGCTCGTACCTGTCAGTCGCCGTAGAGCCGGTCGCCAAGGTAGCGCGAGGCGCCGCCCACCCACCCGGACGCCGCCATTTGGGTTCTTTTACCCTCTGCGCATGCACAAAGCGTTCTGTGCATTTGCAGAGGGTAAAAGAACCCAAATGGCGGCGTCCGGGCGGTTGGATTCCAACAGGGATCACACTAGGTACGAGCGAACCAGGAGCATTTCACCCCTGGAATGCACGTTTCTCCCAAAAAACCTTAATTAATCTAAGGACAGCAAATATTTTTATTATGGTTGCTTGCACAATCAGCCAAATGTTCAGACTGGATTTGGCATTTTTATCCACCTATCGAGTTCTTCCTAAGGACCTGGGATGGGCAGATGTGGTTGTTTGATGGTGTTAGACACTGTCGCAGGATGTAAGCAGTTTCAAGCAAAGCTGCCTTTTGCAATTAACTGATAGTGATTCTGCAAGTGTTGATGGTGTTCAAGTGATGTTTCAGATAGTTGGGGATTACAAGGCGCTATAGTACTACAAAGTAAAATCCAAAACAGCGTTAGGTTATTTGCTGATCCTATTTATAATTTCTCAGTTCCTTTCCCCCATGAGAATTTTAAGTACTTAGAACAGTTAATGCAACATTTAGTAGTTTCATCTTGATTGGTTTTCAAATCAACTAAGCCACAAAAAAAGTAAAGAGGTATCTAGGTTTTTTTTTAAAATTTACATTCTCTATTTCTAATTTAAAACAAGCACCAAAACAACTTATCTAGGATCACAATAAATGGAGAGAAAATATTCCCGATACTTCCAATTGCCCTTTCAGGTCTGTCTCTCTTGATACACAACCCCATCAATCAGTTCCTTCTGCTCCTGGACATTGGAAAGCTAAAGATAGGATCCCCCTTGGAAAGTGAAGCAGTTTCTATTATAACGATGAAATACCTGATTTATTTTAAGAGACACATTTCTAGAGACTACAGCCCTGTATTCTTATATATAACATGTTGTATTTCAATTTGTCCCTAACATTCCTGGAGGAAGCATTCTCTCCCCCCCCCCCCAATGCATAAGCTCTACAAATGATAGGAAATTCCATCCTTTACTTTCATTCATGCTTTAGCTATAAAGTAGCCCTCTTGCCTTCTTCCTGTTTTCCTAACAAAGTTCAGAAGGCTTCTGGAAACCCCAACAGAGGCCCTCAGGCTTTTATATTGGATAAATACAAAAACTTTGGGCAAAAGAATTAATTGACACAAGTTTGACAGCAGGGTTCAAAACAAGGATAAAATAATACAAGAGCAGTTTAACACCCAAGGATACTGTTTTGCATATCTCAAAATGACCGTTTTAGTATGTTAAAACCAACTGTTAGTATGGGAGAAAATTAGAGAGCAACATTATTTGAGGATACCAGTTTGGCTTTCAACAATGGAAGCACTAATTCACCCAAACATTATTAATATGGGAAATATTGTTAGATATATCAATATGGCATGGTATTCACAAGTACAGATACATTCTAGATATGAGAAAGGTGTTAAATTATATGGTTTCTATAAAGAATTAACAGAATTAAATAAGATATTAACAGGGACTGAAGAAAGATTGATAAAGAAATTGTATAGCTACTTACTGGGCATCAAATTGGAAGATGAACAAGTGAAGGAGACAGTGATAGCATGGGCAAAAAACTTTGGCTACACAATAGAATTAGATAAATGGCAGAAATTGTGGGACAGGAACTATAAATTAATGTCAACTGCATATAAAGTAAATTTGTATAAGATGTTTTATAGATGGCACCCTGCCCCGGCGAGATTGGCAAAGATGTTTAAAGATAAGTCAGCCAAATGTTGGAAGTGCCACCAGGTACCCGGGTTTTCTTATCATACGTGGTGGACATGCATAGAAGCAAAAAATACTGGACAAAAATATATATGTGGCTGGAAAAGATGATAAAGCAGCACATTGATTTAAAACCAGAAATATTTTTGTTGGGGATTTTACCTGAAACCTATAGTAAAGGGAATGCATATCTAATTATTCATGTATTAACTGCAGCTAGAATCGTATTCACACAAAACTGGAAAAGTGAAGAGATCCCTACTGATGAGAATGTGATTAGGAAAATATTGGAATGCGCAGAAATGAATAGATTAATGCTTACAATTAAGGAGAAAGAACAAACTGAATATTACATGACATGGGAATTATTTTATCGATGGTTAGAGAATAAAAACGGAAGTTAGAAATAAAAGGAGATCAGTGAAATATAGAAAATATGTTAAGAGAGAGATGTAAACATGATGATGATGATTATGACTATTAGGATTATTATGTTTAATATTACTATTATATTTTTATTAGAAGATATGTTAAGAGGGAGAAGTGAATAGGTTTATTATGTTTAATATGAGTATTGTAAGATCAGAGAATCAATATCAATGTAATGAATACTGTTGTAAATTTTGATTATTACTGCACAAAGATATTTGTACCCAGTCGACACACTGTTTAATGTAAAATGGAATTATTACACTCAAAAAATTAAAAAAAATATTTTTTAAAAAATGACCGTTTTGGGAAAAAGAAAGAGTTTGGTATAATTGATTGCTGAAATTCACAATTAACAAGTCTCCAAAGATTTCAACAAACACAATAGGATATTAACATACGGCAATTCTTAGTAAGATATTGTAATCTACCTTGCATATAACCTTGTCAGTATAACTAACTGGTCTTTCTCCCCATCTCTGGCCTCATCCCAATTTAAATCTTATGTTAGTTTAGCTACTCCATGCATCTGATTAAATGAGCTGTAACTTGTGAAAGCTATTGCTTATAGCAATAGCAATAGCACTTAGACTTATATACCGCTTCATAGTGCTTTTACAGCCCTCTCTAAGCGGTTTACAGAGTCAGCATATTGCCCGCAACAATCTGGGTCCTCATTTTACCCACCTCGGCAGGATGGAAGGCTGAGTCAACCTTGAGCCGGTGAGATTTGAACTGCCAAACTGCAGCTAGCAGTCACTTATGCCTTTTAGTAACATGCGTTAGTCAGATGTGCTTCCAGTTTTATTAATTTTGGCTGACATAGACTAACTCATCTCTCTTCCTGTCTAACGAAACTGTTGAAAAGTGCTTCTTGGTTAGCAAAAAAGAATATCTGATACTAAAAACATTTGATCATAGATTAGTCAATTATATTATAAAATCTATGGTCCTGTTGTACCTGCTGTTAGTGATAACTTTGTCTCTTGATATTGCTTTGAAACAAAGCTTTCTGCAGTATTTTCAAATTCTAGGAAGGACTTGTTTTTAATTTTTAAAAAGTTCCTCTGAGTAGTATTCTTTTTGTTGACTGGCAAAACAATGTAAAAATGACAAAGAAAGAAACAGTTCGCTCAAATATGTAGAGTTACAGGAAGTCACTGGATATTTCTCTTTGTTGTGTTCATGAATGCTGTTAAACATACTGTAAGTAGAAAGTGAAGATGGGGGAAAAACAGGAAATAGACTCTTGGGATAAAGTTTCAGCACTGATGTGTTGAGACCTGCTCTTCATCTACCAAGGAAAAGTACATTTTGGTTTTCAAAAGAGAAGTTACTTTCTTCTCTTAAACAAGATTGGTTTCCATTTGGCCACCAGATTATTGAAGCTGAGACTCTTGGTGTTTTTCAGATGATGTTGCTATGAGGAAAGACGTCAGAGATGACTGATGTTGAGCCTGTAGTCACAGATTTTGCTGCATCAGGACGGGCAGGGCGCCGAAATGCCTTACCAGATATTCTGGGTTCTTCTGCCGGAGCTGGAACGTCAGAACTGCCACACAAATTAGCAGAACTCTCAATGTCAGAAGGTAATATATATATTTATATTTATTATATTTGTATGCCGCCCAACTCCCAAAGGACTCTGGGCGGCTTAACAACAGCAAATAAACATTAAAAACATCATAGAAAAGAAAACATTATAAAACATCATAAACAATTATAAAACAGTAAAACATTAAACATTAAAACAATTTAAAACTCATGCATATCACATCATGGCCGGATCTCGAAGATTACAACCGCGAGATCACGGCCTCAGGCCTGCCGGAAAAGCCAGGTCTTTACTGCTTTTCGGAAGGCCAATAGGGTGGGGGTGGTCCGGATCTCAGGAGGTAACTGGTTCCAGAGAGCTGGGGCAGCCACAGAGAAGGCCCTCCCCCACGGGCCCGCCAGCCAACACTGTTTAGCTGACGGGACCTGGAGGAGACCAACTCTGTGGGATCTCACCGGTCGCTGGGAGCTATGTAGTAGGAGGCAGTCTCGAAGTTACTTTTGATACTTTTGAGAATCAAAAGCTACCTTTTACTCTTTGAATAACTTTAAGAAATGTTCTTCGTTAAGGCATCATATTACTAAGTAATTTTCTAATTACTTAGAAACTTGGCTTATGAGGTTCCATAAGCCAAGAAGCTGCCTTGTTTGTAATTTCACCGCAATAACAGATAGCACACCACTTTACAGCTGTTACATAATGTATACCTGCTATGTTTTCTTTCATCAGCTGCACATGTTCTTTGAATTTGGTGGGTATCCAATATTACAGTGAGCAAATATTGTGAAATGTTCTTCCAAACTCCAGATGCTTTGACTGAATCCTTCTTTGTAGAGCTAATACTTTCTCATGTTCACATCTCTTTAATTAAAGGAGCTGAAGGAGGAGAAGCGTCATCCTCTGATGCCACTATGGAAAACCAAGGGATGGAAAGAAAAACAATGGATTCCTAATGTTTATAATTTTTTTGGTTTTGGTGATTACCTACGAACTTCACTTCCAGAGTGTCCAAGACTTTGAAATATGTAATATTTGTAACTGGCTAATATGAATATGGCGCGTTGAAAAATTAGTTATGTTTTCAAATTCATCAAGAAGCAATTTATTTATTTACAAATCATAGCCAGTATCTGCAGAAAAAAAAGAATTGTTTTCAGTCATTTAACAAATGAAGTCCAATGTAATCAGCTGATTATTGCAAATAACCAAATACAACAACAAACGTCATTAATAATTTGGGGCCTTTTCCAGCGGTGAAATCTACTTATCTTCCCTACCAGTTCGGAAGTGCTCGCTCTGCACGCGCGCAGGCTTTTTCACCCTCTGCGCATGCGCAGAACACTTTGCACATGCGCAGAGGGTAAAAAACAACAAAATGGCGGTGTCCGGGCGGGTGGGTGGAGCCTCGCACTGCCGTTGCTACCGGTTCTCCGAACCACCGGCAGGCGGCGCTACCAGTACGCCTGGACCGGGCCAAACCGGGAGCATTTCACCCCTGGTCTTTTCTGATAATAAAATGTAGATATCAGGTTTGGTTTGAGCTTAGTATATATGTGTACATACATGCACACACACACAAACACACATTTTATACATAGAATAGTACACAAAAGCACATAACAAAATCAGTAAATTCCAGGCCCAAAATATAACAACTTTATATGTAAGATTCACCATACAAAAAATCAGCGAATTTAGACTGAGTACGATTCTGAATAAACCCCACAACAAATGTTTAAAAACGTAGGACATTGCTAAATAATGGTAGAATTTGCTAGTGCTCTTCGTAGTTAAGGAACTCGTGAGAAATTTCCTGATTTCAACAATGTAGTAAAAAGAGCATCCAGTTCTAAACTATAACAGATAAGTAATGAAGATTGCTGTTTTGTACCAGAAGATAGGTATCCATATTTATCATACAATTAGATTCCATACAGGAGTTATATATGATTCCATATAGGAACAAGCTGGTGAATACTGAAGATGTAACTAGAGGAATATGGAGGAATTTTTGAGATAGGACAAACCTTCTCCTGCTCACCTCCCCCCACCCAGAAAGTCGATTTCAGTTCCCATTGTAACAACTGCTCTAGTTCTGCACAGTAATCTCGAAAGCCTCTGCTCTTCAGACTTTAAAGTAATATTTCTCTGTCACCCTGGATACCAAAGTTTAATTTTCCCAGAAGCCAAGACCCAGAGTATTTTCGACACAGCACGAAGCTTGATTTTTAAAGAAAAAGGAAATGCATCTGGAGATTAACCCCACAAAACCTTTTTCAAATCTGAACTCGACTGAGAAATGTACAGAAGTTCAAGACATACAAAAATGCCTTTTTTGCTCCTTCAAAATGTCAAGATGAACCAAGATCACCTAGGATTTCGAAGACCCTTTGAGTGCATTTGCTATATTGCTTTCTTAAAACTGGCTTTTCTGGTGAAGTCAAAATTCTGTTTGTTAGAATTTTTAAAACAAATCCTTAACAACTGCAGTTGTTTTTAAATTGAATTTCAGCACGAGGAATGAAATAGATTATCCTTACATTAGAAAAATGTGTTCTATCAGTCAGGCTTTCACAAGATCTAAGAAGATAAACTTTTTGCTTCAGTCACGGTGTGAGTTCATCGGCTTATAGCTGATCCTGTTATGATTATTAAAGCATTTTCTTCCTGATATATTTTATCTATTCCAAAGGATTGATCCATATTTTATAATAAAGATTGTATTGTTAAAATGCGGTACGTGTATATTATTTGCACAAGAATTCCATGACCCAACTGTATATGTTTTTACTGCATGAAAAATCAGTTAAGTATGCTCCAGATTAGAGCATAATTATTGAGATTGAACTGGGAATAGAATCATTTTAAAATGAATTTCAATTTCTCATGCTTGATGTAAATTTTGAATATAATCATGTGTGTCCTCTTTCAATAGAATTAGTTTGGACCCCAAACAACGTATTTTGGATTGATGTACAGTAATAACTTTATTGGCTACTTTGCCTCAGAGAACCACAATTGTAACTTATAGGCATATGAATCTTTGGACCAAATGTATTAGACCCAGAGGTGGGTTCCTCCCGGTTCAGACCGGTTCTATAGAACCGGTAGTAACTTGGTGGCCTGGGTCGCTAAAACCGGCAGCGACCCAGGCCTGCCACGCCTCCGAACTGGTTCTTTCGGTGGCGCCATAGGTGCCGCCATCTTGTTTTTTGCTTCTGCACATGCGCAGCAGCTTTTTAAAGCACTGCGCATGCATGAAGCGTGCATGTGTGAAGCACGTCGCGCCTGCGTGGCGCATCACTGAGCGAACCAGCAGCGAAGAAAAGCAGAACCCACCCCTGATTAGACCATATGTACCATACTAATATTAGTATTAAGATTTGTCTTTGCTGACTAAGACAGTATGCCTTGTGCTATTCTGATACTTTTCTAACATCTGTGCACAAAACCCACATTTCTTTCAAAGGAATGAATCCTCTACAATTTATCTCAACACCTCAAATATCAGCTATTTTTTCCCTATTTATTTTCTAAAACAAAATATTCATATTATTGGATACCAAATTAATCATGCAACATTTTGAGTCCTGTTGCTTTCAGATTTCAGGTTGAACCTAAACATAAGGCACAATAAAATGATAAGGTTGAACTTTCTCTCTGTAATCAATAGGTGGCACTCTGCACCCATTTGAAGCAACGATGCCATTGTATAATAGCACAGATACATTTCAAACGCTAGCTAGTTTTCAAGGAACTAAACCTTGGATATACACGGACCTGTCAAAGTACTGCTTCATTCCTTCTGAACAGTACTTCCCACCACAGGATTTATTGTATTGTAATAAATGTATCAAAATTCATATAGATTCCTGAGTTCTATCCAGCAGTTTTCCCCATGCCAGTACCTCCCAGATATCAGGATCACAATCACCAGTCGGCTAATATCGATGCTTTTTTATATTTAAATAAATAACTTCCAAGAATAACTGACCATAATGTGAGATTTTCAACTTTTAACAAATATGAAATACAAATATTCTAAAAAAAAAAAAGGGTAAGAAAGAGCATGTTCTGGGACTGTTGAAAGAGAGGGAGAAAAAAATAAAAGAACGGTTAAATAGGAATTAACACTATATTTTATTATTTTCTCCTACCTCCAAACAAATGAATAAACAAAAAAATACAGGCATTCGTAGGAACTTGGCTTGGCTTAGGCTTATTAAAGCATCAGTATCTGTGGAATTGTTGAGTGAAAACAAAGTCAAGGTTAGCCAAATAAAAAGTCTGTGTGTTGTATATGCCACCAATATTTTCAACATGAGCACTCTATTTTTTCTCTTGTTACTACTTTTATATTATTATGTAAAAGTGTATACACTAATATTCCCCCTTTCTCTTATTTCTATCTCTTATTCTAACTTTTAATCATGTCACCCTTTTATTAAAAGACGTTTTCTTTCTATCCTACCTAACTTCTTATCATGTCACCTACCTAAAAAAGAAAGAGAGAGAAAAAGAAAAGCGAATCAAAACAACAACAAGAAAGAGAAATCATCTATCCATCATCTCTTGGAATAAATAAATAATTAAATGACAGACTATAACTTAATATAAATGTGTATTATTATTAGAAATATATAAGTTGGTTGAATGTAACACTATGATTAATTCTACTAGTTTTATTTGTATTAGAATGTATGTCATCCAGGTGCCACACTGTTCATGCATTGATACATATATGTAAAACAAAATAAAAAACTTGAAACATAACATGAGCACTCTAGATCAGGGGTGTCAAACTCACGTGGTCACGTGGTCACGTGACATATCAGAACTTACCCCCCCCCCTTCGCTAAACCAGGCATGGGCGTAGCCAGCGTGTGACGCATCCCCTCCACGGGCCGGGAGTTTGACAGCCCTGCTCTAGATAGTTGTGTCTGATTTTATGGAGAGGAACCATGAAAGAAAGCAAATTAGATTTATTACATCTAATAATATAATGATGTATCATTTTAGTGCCAAGGACAGATAAAAACGATTTTGTGTCACATGCCCAAATATTTTGGATTTGTTGCAGCAGATCTTAATGGGCCTCTACTAATAAAGGATTAGCCATCATTCCACAGGAAGAATGCCAATTGCAAATGAGTGTGTCAAATAATAGAGTCCGCCTTCCAAGATGAGAGTCCTGGCCCAAGTCTCTAAAAAGAGAACTTGATGAATCTACTGCCCCTAAGCATTACAGGTAGTCCTTGACTTGTTTAGTGATCATTTGAAGTTACAACAGCATTTTAAAAAGTGACTTATGACTGTTTTTCACACTTTTGACTACTGCGGCATCCCCATGGTCATGTAGTCAAAATTCAGACGCTTGGCAACTGGTTCATATTTATGACTGTTGCAGTGTCCCTGAATCATGTGATCACCTGTTGTGACCTTTTGACAAGCAAAGTCAATGGGGAAGCCAGATTCACTTAACAACCGTGTTACTAAGTTCACAACTTCAGAGATTCACTTAACAACTGTGGCAAGGAAGTTTGTAAAATGGAGCAAAATTCACTTAACAACTGTCTCATTTAGCAACAGAAGTTTTGGGCTCAATTGTGGTCATAAGCCGAAGACTACCTGTATTTGCTACTTTGGCATTTTCAGTTTACTAAGTCAACAGTCAAGTTAGTGAGGTTTACTGAGCCAACTTAGGCCAAAAATGATAGATTCTTTTACAAGCTGATTTTATCTACTTTTTTTTTTTTGAAAGATGTTCCCTTCGATTTATACTGTTTGTGTTCAAGAAATACATGATCCCTGGCATATAATTGTATGAATTGATGAATTGATGCATAGAAGCATATTTATCTATAAACTTAAAGCCAGATCAAAAAAAATACTACTGCATGTATAAGCAGTTTAATATTTGTAGCTATATTCAGCCAAACGATGTATCTTAGTTTCATCAAAGTAGTTCCATAAAGTTGTACACTGGCCTGAAAACATTTTCCATTTTATTCTTGTCTCTAAATTTTTGTGTTATTGCACTTTTTATATGGCCTGCCATGATTGCCTTTTTCTACCAAAAAGGTCCTCTGCGTTCCTGGAAAACCCCGATATACTGTAATTCCGCTATGCTCTAGAAGCCAATAATATAGCCTAGATCAATTCTCAAGAAGAGAAGGAAATGTAAAGCATAACTTGGGTGGCAGCTACCAGTGAGCAGCTAGCCTGAAGAAGCAAAAAATTGAAGCTCAAATTGCTTCTGAATAGAAATGTTTATAGACTTAAAGTTATATTGTATCATGTAATAATTATAGTAAATAATTACATAAAATGTAAGGTCATATTAGATGTCCACAGAGTTCAACATCACTTCATTATTTTGATATATGTTTACTTATAAAATGGCGTAGAAACGAGGGTTCCTTGGTGCTCTCTGAGCTTGGTTGTTTTCTTGCAGACGTTTCATTACCCAAACTAAGTAACATCATCAGTGCTACTAGTTTGGGTAATGAAACGTTTGCAAGAAAACAACCAAGCTCAGAGAGCACCAAGGACCCCTCATATGTTTACTTCTTCCATAGTTACAACCTTGTAACTGTTAAACTTATAGGTTTGCTTATAGGTTAAAGTGTGCTTCCTAAGATAACATTGTAATGCCAGAGTACATATTATAACACAGAAGGGGCGGGAGGGAGGCTCTGCTACCAAAAAATTATCAATATATTTTTTTAAAAGGATAACAACTGAAGACATTTGAGGAAGGTAAAAAAAAAATCAACTAGAGAATCCATTTTATTAATAACAGAGTACTTGGTAAAATGCATACATATAGTACTTAGATATAATATTCCTTTCCACTCAATCACCACTAGCATGCCTTTATTGTGCTTTCATGGACAGATTCAGCTGTTTTCTAGGGAGGATTTCTCCCTGTATCTCTGACTGAAAAATTAAAATTGTTTTCTCATCAGTTTTATTAGTTTCATCTTTCCTGGATAAAGCCCGTGTTAATGCTCTCTGAAATATTCCTGTATTTGGACATATTTCTTTATAAGAGGAAAAAGGATAAATAGGCATACGTACAGGTAGTCCTCGACTTACAATCACAATTGAGCCCAAAATTTCTGTTGCTAAGTGAAACATTGTGACTCACTGCAGTTATTAAGCTAGTGAATGAATGAATGAATGAATGAATTATTTTTAAAATCAAATTTATATGGCCACCCATCTCACCCAAAGTGACTCTATGTGTACAGTAAATTATTTTGCAACACCATAAAAGTATGGTGTAATACTTTAAAAGTATTAAAGTATTTTGCAATACCATAAAAAAGAATAAACATGGTTAAAACAAGACTATGAGTGGGAAGATGTTTACATATGGTATAACCAGCATGCAACCTCATTATTATCAGGAGATCCACAGGCTTGCTGGGGGTGGGGGAAGCATGTCTTGAGAGCTTTATGGAAAGCCATAAGGCAGTGGTTCTCAACCTTTCTAATGCCGCGACCCCCCCCATGACCTTCCCCCCACCACCGTGACCCCCCGC
>QLTV01001816.1:2821717-2848681 GCA_003457575.1 Thermophis baileyi
AGAAAAATAGAGAGATGAAAGAAGATAGATAGATAGATAGATAGATAGATGATAGATAGATAGATAGATGATAGATGATAGATAGATGATAGAAGATAGATAGAAGATAGATAGATAGATAGATAGATAGATAGATAGATAGATAGATAGATAGATAGATAGATAGATAGATAGATAGATAGATAGATAGATAGATAGATATGGTTCAGTGAACGGTATACTAATATTTAGATTAGTATGAGCTAATCTTCATCTTAATTAAGCCAAACTATGGTTTGGACTGAAATTGATTCTGGTTACAAAGCTAAAATGTGAAGAGATATATTGTAAAAACGTATGTTAGTCAAAAGCATATTTATTTCAAAGCATATTTATTTCAAAGCATATTTATTTCAAAAAAAATTATTTATTGTAATGTTCCATTAAATGCAATGAATCGATAGTCTTGTTAGATTTTAAACATGTGAATGTAACTGAATTGGAAAGCTAATTTCTCTTTCATTGTAACAAAAATGGATTGCATGGGGTCTGTTTCTTGTCTGTTTTTAGAAAATAGATGGGGGTGGGGTGGGAAGAGGGAGAACTGAAAAAGTATTTTGCCCAAGTCTATGTATGCTCTGTTTTGTACATCTTTAGGATATATGGGAAATAAATGGTATTCAGTAAAATAACACATCCATGTACAAATCTAGGTTGTAGAAATTCAAACAATCTGGATAAACATAAATCTTCTGCCAATAACCTGAAGCAATAATTTGCATCACTCCATATTCTCATACTAATTTGGTGAAATCAAACAATATTGAAAAAGGAACTGGTTTTTTTTTTCTAGAAGAAAAGAAAAGTGCAGGTTCATTGAAATAGAAGAGCTATGTCAAAAATAAAATTCATATAGTATTTTATCTGAACATTCAGAAATACATTTGGCTGAGTACCTTGGAGTCTTCTATACAGCTCTGCTTAGAATTGTAACTAGATCATTACTACCTTTGTTACAAAGAATTGTTCTTGATTTAACAGCAACAAGTGCTGTTTTGGTTTGGTGCCTTCCACATCAGACAGACTGCTTCTTTCTTATTTAAGAACTCCAACAACATAAAATGGATGTTTGTGTTTTTCAATTTATTTTATATATTAAAGGAGTTGGCTTTGCTACTCGTCAAGTGGGCAATGTTACCAAACCAACTGTGATCATCAGCCAGGAAGGTGACAAAGTGGCGATTCAAACACAGAGTACTTTCAAGAACACAGAAATAAACTTCAAACTGGGAGAAGAATTTGATGAAATTACTGCAGATGACAGGAATTGCAAAGTAAGTAAGGAAAAAAAAAAGCAGCCTTATTTTATTTTTCAGAGTTGGCTGGAAAGAGACTTTGAATGCAGAAAGGTATCTTTCCTCTGAAACAAACAGTAAGTTTGTTGAAGAAACATTACAACTTAATTTCAGTGTAATCTACACTGGCATAAGAGAAAGATAAAAAGATCCATCAGCTTGCTTTGCAAATTAAATTATGGTGCTAAGCATACATTTTTCAAATCCTGAAAGAGCAATAAAATGTAATCGAAGATACTTTAATCATTATATGTTTGTATTTTTTATTTTATTTTTGCTGGGGCTCTTAACAGTGGGCAACCACCTGCTCTGCTTATCAGGAAACTCGCAAGGACGTAAGAGAAAATGCACTTCGTCTCTGAATCTCATACTTGTTGCCATTATGCCCTATTCTATTGGGATTCCTGAAAGGTTCAGAATTTGCTTGGGGGAGAAAAACCAATCCTAAAATCTGTTCCAGATTGGCGTTTTAATCTCACTAGAAGTTCTCTTTTGGTTCCTATTTGAGGCATAACTACTTAATCCCATGTCTTAAACTGCAAATGTATTAAAGCTGAAGTCTTTTAACTGAAATGCATGTTAAATACAACACCTTTAATACGAACAGGCATAGATTTGCACACAGGAAAAGAATTCATTTAGTTTTCATATTCATTTTTTAAATAAGTGATCTGCTAAAAATATCTTGCTAACGAATTCATTTCTTTGAAACTAGTGGTCTAAAGGGGCACTTGCTGGGTGATCTAAAACAGGGGTCTCCAACCTTGGCAACTTGAAGCCTGGAGGACTTCAACTCCCAGAATTCCCCAGCCAGCTGGCTGGGGAATTCTGGGACTTGAAGTCCGCCATGCTTAAAGTTGCCAAGGTTGGAGACCCCTGATATAAAACGTTCAGATGGCATTGTGATTGTGTGGTTGAATCCCACCCCTTTTAATGTGAAAAGTTGCAAGACTTTGATCAAGCGGCAACAGACATCACCTAGAATTTTTAGACCACTGCAGCATATGGTCCATCGTCATTCAAAGGCTGAAGTATTTTTATTTTCCTACAGATAAAGATTTTCAAGTTTAGCTATTAAACCTGAATGAATTGTTTGGGCAATTTTTATGACACTTTCCATCTATTTCCACAGTCCGTTGTGAGCATGGATGGTGATAAATTGGTTCACGTACAAAGATGGGATGGCAAGGAAACAAACTTTGTTAGGGAAATTAAAGACGATAAAATGGTCATGGTAAGTAAAGCTTCCTAAAGTTAAAAATGGTCCTGAGAGTTTATTATGCCATGGACATTATAACAGGGTCCCTACCTAAGTACAGTTCAATGATAGCTTCTAAAAACAGCCCCATTACATTCTGTAGCTCTATGGTTAAACATGTGATATTTGTCATATGAGAATTCTCTCTTAATATATAGTGATATTTTAATACAATTGTATCACTTCAATGTTGACAGAGACTAAAGCAACTAAATTGGGAATCCCAGAGTCTCATATTGCAGAAATATGGCACTAAAAAGAAAATATCTATCTATCTCAACGAGACTTCTTGAGATGCTTCTATAGATGTTAAAAATGACTTCTTTCATGTTTTTTTCTTTAGTTTTGTTTGGGAATGGTATTTTTAAAATGGAAACATGATTGATTTAGAGAAATTCCTGCATTAGAAAGTACTTTTTTCTCCATTATCCAACGATCCATTATTGCAATCTAGAGCCAATTCAATTATTTCAAAAAAATGTAACAGACCTTGTAATGTATTTATTAATGAAGTATCGCCATGATACTTGTAAGGGAAATCTGTAACAACTATAAATAGGGTTGCAATAAACAAGAATGATATGTGACTTATGAATGGCACATTAAAGTGTAAAAGAAGCAAACACAGTTCTGATTGGTTGACTAGAATATATTATGCAAATATAAGTTTGTTATGCAAGGCTGAGAGTTGAACATAAGGGGGGAATAAGCATGAACACAAATTGTAAATGCGGATCTCCCTGCAGGTGAAGAATCTGTTGTAACCAACCTGTGTTAAAATCTTTCATTTGTGTTCACTTTTAATTTTTTATTTCACGATTTCTCTACATCAGGGGTGTCAAACCCGTATCGTCACATCGTTGTCACGTGATGTATCACAACTTTTTCCCCCTTCACTAAACCAGGGGTGGGCGTGGCCAGCGCGTGACGCATCCAGCCCACAGGCCGCAAATTTGACAGCCCTGCTCTACATTGATATGAAAAGTTCAGGTTAATTCATGCAGCAAAAGCATGAGGAACTGAAATAGCACTGGGTCATTTGCTTGCTATGTTTGGAGAAATTGTCTTCTGTCATGATATTGCAGAAATGGGGCAGACTCAGATGTTTCAGGAACGTCTAACCTTGTCAAAGACCACATGTTTCATTTATCTCTGCACATTATGCCCAATAGTCTATATTTGTTTTAAATTGTCTTTGTTTGTATTCACTGAATTTGCAGACTCTCACCTTTGGTGATATTGTTGCTGTTCGCCAATATGAAAAAGCATAACATCTGTCAGCTTATTGTCTGGGTTATTAATACTTCTGGATGAAAGAAGACCTGTCTTTAGAAGCCATCTTTGAAGTAAAAATTGCATTGCTGATATGGAAAGAACACCAAGTGCTACTTTAAAAAAACACAAAAAAACCTCCATGCTATCAACTTGGAAATATTTCGCTTTGTAAATCACCACAAATAAATTTTGCAATAAAATCTTGAAATGTCTCCTTTTATAACAAAAAGTATGCTGCCATTATTGAATACTTGAATGGAATGGAATGGAATGGAATGGAATACTTTATTTGGCCAAGTGTGATTAGACACACAAGGAATTTGTCTCCGGTGGAGAAGCTCTCAGTGTACATGCAAAGCAACAGAATAATGATAATCATAATAATAATAATACCAATCGGAGGATGGAGTAAGAAAGATAATAAGGATAAATAATAATGTTACAGCCATACTATGTGGATAAATACACATAGATATTAGACAGTACTGTGAGAATTAGGTGTTCAGTAGAGTGATGGCCTGTGGGGGGAAAAACTGTTCCTGTGTTTAGTTGTTTTGGCCTGAAATGTCCTATAATGCTTTCCTGATGGGAGGAGTTGAAAGAGTTCATGACCAGGATGTGAGGGGTCTGTAGATATTTTCTCAGCCCTCCTTCTGACCTGTGTAATATACAGGTCTTCTATGAAAGGCAGGCTGGTTGCAAGTTCTTTCTGCAGCCTTAATTATCCATTGGAGTCCTCTTTGGTTGCTGTTTAGTTGATTTTATAAAATCAAAGCCAAATAGAGCCGAAATATCCTGGTTTCATACTAAGTGTGTAGTGGTCCTTTAAAAACAGTTTTAGTAAATAAATGCTTGACTTTAATAGTTTGCAATAGTAGACAAAAATTTGGCCAAATATCTCCTTCCAGTTGTCTGTCATAGACTTGCACATTCTCTCACAAAGAGACATGGTTCAATGATAAATACAGATATCAATCCTTCCACCTCAGTTTACTTCTACTTTTCTCCTCTTCCTAACTCTTAGGAACAGCTTGTTGCCTTCCTCTAACACTTCATCCCACCTCCTGGTTAATTGCAATTCATGGATTCTCCAATCCTTATGCTGGAAAGGTGTTTCTGGAAACAATATGTGTGGAGTTAAAGTTTAATACACGTATTGTAAAATTTCATAACCCATGGATGCTTACACCATAATTAGTTAATAAACTGTTTGTTATCCTACTTGATATTTCCAATGGATCATCAGATGGAAAGACTTGGGTTCCACTATTTTAACTCTTCAGAAATAGGGCTTCTTCAAACTTCTTTTTCCTAGCATGTTTAATGCAAGGGGGGAAATGAATTGGGTAGACAAAAGCAAGAATACTCATTGAATGAGCACCCAGCTAATTTCAGGAGAGCAGATAGCAAGAGCAAGAGCACTTAGACTTACAGCCCTCTCTAAGCGGTTCACAGAGTCAGCATATTGCCCCCAACAATTTGAGTCCTCATTTTACCCACCTCGGAAGGATGGAAGGCTGAGTCAACCTTGAGCCTGGTGAGATTCGATCTGCCAAACTGCTGGCAGCCGGTGATCAGCAGAAGTAGCCTGCAGTTCTGCACTCTAACCACTGCACCACACGGCTCTGAGGAGATCCATCTCCTCAGACAAGAGAACATTGACTTCTGGTAGGCCCAAACTGACAATTGCTGTACCACATATGTGAAAGAAAACAGCATACACAGAACTCACATACAGTGCCCAAAGTGAACTCAGTAAGCAATTTTGAAACCTGCTCAATGTACAAGGGGAAATTATTTCTCTGACCTGATGGAAGCATTGGCATCCAGAAGAGAGAAGAATGTCTGCAAATGATAGGCACATCATCACATTATCGCACAAATGACCCAGGTTAATGTACTTACATGAGACATGAGGCGATTGATGCAAATTACATAATTGCATTATTTGCATGATGACATTATCAAAGTTTTTAACAGACCATGTACCGGAGGCAGTTTCTTAGCAGGAATTAAGAGTTCATTTTCCCAAACTCACAGTACACATATCATTATGTCAACTTAGAATTGTTTAAGTAGTACTTTCATTTAAATACCCACGTAAGGATTTATTGGTTTATTTTTAAATCCAAGTGATGCCATCATTATTTTGCACTGAACTTTTAAATGCTTAATATAAGTGAAAAGTGCCATAACTAAACAAAGAACTCAGCACCTGAACACCACACATTTGTATTGAATTCATACTGAAGTTTATGCGATGAAGTTCAATTATATGAAAATAATTCCTAATATAGGAAAGAAACAAAGAAACCAACTCCATTGCTTACTCCTAATAAAATGCTGTGTGATTTTGTGTGCAGTTAACATAAATGGTATTCAAAGCCTATAACTGAGCAAGGTTTATGGAAAATAAGATGTCCTTTTTGTCTCTATGTCTATATTGCAGGGGTGGGTTCCTCCCGGTTCGGACCGGATCGCCCAAACCGGTAGCGACCCGCTGGTGACGTCACTGAAGTGGATCGGCCGGTGCCGGTCCGTGGGTGCCGCCATCTTTTTTTGTGAATTTTTTGCGAATTGTTTACTGTTTGGAAGGTTTTTCCTGTTCTGCTGCTTGAAAAAGGGCCCTCCCGCCCGTCCCCGGGTTTATACTGACCTTTATTCCTTCGCCTGAAGCACAGCTGATCAGCTCCTCAGCTGTGTTTCGGGCTGATTGCAGCTACTGAGCATGTGCGGAAGCAAAATTGTGTGAGGGAACGAGCGTGCGCACAAAACATCGTGATGCGAACCGGTGGGGAAGGTAAGTGGAACCCACCCCTGCTATAATGTAGCAGTGATGTTGAAAACTACGTGTTTTTCTCCATGCAACTGGTTTATTCTTTTGTTCTTCCATGTGATCATGAATCACATACCGGTACATTTATACTACATTATGTACTTGAAGCAACCATTCATGGTTTTATGATCTGTAATTAATACGAAAAATCCATTCTGGAAAAACATTCTTTGGTGGCAGGATTTTGCAATTCACACTGCCATCAAAATAGATGAGCAAACCAAAGATTCAGATTCAGCTGAAACAGTATTTGGCCATTTAAGATATGCCAATTAGCTTAAACTGCTTCTGGAACAATATGATTCACTGTGGGTCCCAATGAGAATCTTGCTTCAGAAAATAGAAAGCTCTATATTTCTGTCCCTGAGAACAATACCCTGTAAAATTGATGAAGTGGTTTAAGAACTACAAAAGTTTAGGATATTATAAATGTGTTACTTATTAAGGTATGGAAAGGCTCTTTGTTGCCATCATTTTAATGGATGAAACAATAGCTTGCATAGTGCTGCATTGCTAATTTTAATAAACTGATCAATTTTTAATGTTAGCCTAAAACTATAGGAAGAGCACTGGGATTGGCTAACCTAAGGAGCAGGTAGGGTATTAGCTGGTGCCATTCTTCTTACTTACTAACTAAGCTATGTTTGGATGGGAAGGGACCCCCTCATGATTGTTAGCAAGGGGTTCTATACTGGATTCAGAACTGCAACTCTTATATCCAGAATATGCTTTTCTGTAAGCATATTGTGTGTAAGTTGGGGGCAGTGGACAGCAAAGGAACATATGCTCTTCGTATTTGCTGCTATGACTGAATGAATACCTTTCCTGTATTGTTGAATTTGCAGAATGGTTTTAAATCCCAGGAACATTGTTGATTTTCTTCTTGACATGACTTGTTCTTGCCAAAACTGCAAAAAATGTGTGAAGCTTAAGCTCCATGTCCTATTCAGTAGGACAACAAAGACTCTTGGGGTCTAGGCATAGATTTAACTATGGCAGGGTTTTTTCCTAGCTGTGCAGTGGGGCTGGTAAATTCGGGGTGTTGTGGCATCATTTTACATGTTGTGTGTTGCAAGCTGCTGGAGGCATACCAAGTATTATCCTAAACACCTTGGCTTCTTCCACTTGTCAATGGAAATAATACTGTCTGCCATAGTCCTGGATTAGCAACTTTTGGGGTATAGTTTCAGGGATGTCAAATATATTTTAATTTTATTCCTTCAGCCTTCTTGGTGATTTGTGTTGTTCTCCCTTCTAGCTGAACTGACATATAACAGAATATATAACAATATTTCTGCTGATATAATACAATGCATTTTCCCTTCAACATAGCTGTGTAGGATTGATCTGTTAATTAAGAAGATAATTAAATTAATTTAAGCTTCCTGTTACACAAATAATCTGTACCATACATAGTTAATTGCATAGTGTATGTAATAATTAAGTGTAAATTATTATAGGCCAAAGGAAATGTCACCTCTGTATGACTCTCTGTATTATCTTTGGAAAGCCATTCAGCTTTATACCTGGAGTACTGAAATGACACACTTGTCTTACGGGGATTTGCTATGAAAAATGCTCGATCTTCGGAAGTGAAACATAAAAACAAAGCAATCATACACTGAGAACAAAATGAAGAACCTTTTGGATGATCCATGATTTATTTCAGCAGAAATACCTACATAGACCTAGAATACAATACAGATATTGCTTAACTAATGCTAGATCTGATCCTAGGATACATTGGTGCAATTTTACTGGTGTAATGGGAAAGTATAATGAGACCAATGCTAGGATCCCCATGAACTAGCTTTTTTTAAAACCAGAACTAATACAGAAAGCTCTGCCAGCATTAGTTCTGAGAAATTGCTGTACTATTCCAAATGTGGAATCTTGATGTATGTGTGTGAATCTTTGCAAGACTCTGGCTCATTTGTGTAACCTTATTATACTCCTCTGCAGTGCTTGTAAGGTTTTGTGCCTATAGTAAAAACACATTGTGCTTTTAATCCATTAATACAGCTCACATCAGTGCTGTCTGGGTTGAAGACTCAAAGCAGATTCCCAGGCCTGCTATTCCCAGGGATGTGAGAACAAGTTGCTGACTTCATCTCCATGGAAAAAGCATCATTTGAGTGGTGTTAATTTCCATGGCAACTAATTTATGGAGCGTCCAAATAAAAGCAAAAGACAATCAGGATCAAGATGGGAAGGGAGAAAATAAATGCCCAATACTGACTGATTTAAATAATAACTCTATTACAATACATTCTGATATGGTATTCTTCATACACATACTTGAAATGAAATATTATTTACCCAACAACTCTAACTTCATTCTTCATTTTGCACACAGCAGCTGTCCAATAAAACTTTATTGATCCGCCAGTTCAAATACATGCAATAAAAATAATGGCAGAATAGTATGGATATTGCTAACCATTCATTAGGATGAATGATTTACGCTTAGACACTAAATCTATGTAAAACAAGGAAGAGACACTATAACAGGGACATATGTACAAGATATGAAGAAATCTTGAATCATGGCAATCAGAGCATATTTAGGGTATGAATGAACTTGAAAATTTCATCCATTTTATCACAACTTTCTCCAACTTCCATTTATCAGTAGGTGTTCTAAAAACACATCACCTGGAAGAAATTTAGCAGGTGAAATCTTTTCAAACATGGAAACAGAAGTGCCTGTGTGTGTAGGTGAAGTTATTGGTATAAAACTGAATTAGCAAGTTTTTTATTGGTTGGAAAAATTGCAATCTTAGTAGTAATTTAGATGATATAAATAGTTCCTTTGAATCTTCAAGAAGATTATCTTTTTATTGACAAATGAAGTTGATTCCACATCTGTAAACCTATGACAAATTTGTAACTTTGAACTGTGTGCATGTATGTATAGAGGATAATAGTGGCATATCCATATTACACCCTTAAGCCATTCTTGTTCTCTGGTCAGGCAGATTTGACCCTAAATTGTCTTAAGAAAATCTTGTCCAGACTGTGAAATGTTGGCAAAGCTTACAACATATTCACTCTGAACATCAAACTGTTATGACCAACGTTCCCTCTAAGCTGCGCGGCTGCGCAGCCACGCACGTGACAGGGAATCGCCGACTCAATGTCAGAGGGAACATTGCTGCGCAGCCGTGCACCTGACAGGAAATCGCCATGCAGCAGTTTCCAACTGCCGCGCAGCGATTTTCAATGTCAGAAGGAACATTGGTTATGACCTTCACTGGGTAATTCCTTTGCTGCTTTGCCTGTCTAACTTTTCATTCATTCCAAATTTCAGGAAACAATTCTAAATTGCTTTTCTTCTGTATTTAGGTCTTACCAGATATAGATATACACATATTGGAAATCTCTCTCTCTCTCTCTCTCTCTCTCTCTCTCTCTCTCTCTCTCTCTCTCTCTCTCTCTCTCTCTCTCTCTCTCTCTCTCTCTCTCTCTCTCTCTCTCTCTCTCTCTCACACACACACACACACACACACACACACACACGCACATGGCTGGATAGGGTAGTAGTTAAGCCATTGGCTTTTGATGTAGGAGACCAAAGTAAAATAGCTCTTACTACCAGAGGTCCTTGGACAAAGACCTCCCAATGTTTCACCTGTTTACCTCCAATACAAGATTACACAAACTACAAGAGTCATGCCAGCAGTACAGTCAGTGGGCTACTGGAACAAACCATACATGGACAAGACAAGAGAACTTGGAATTGATGGAATGCTACTACAACAGCAGACCTAATGAGAGGGGATAAATGAAATGTACAGTATTAGGAAACTATGGATGGACAGAACACCTATATTCACACTAACTGAGAAATAGCTAGTTACCCAAAACTTCAACATAGTGAAAAGGAAGCTGCTTTCACAACTTGAGACAGACTCAGGAACATCACATGAACAACCGGATGTGCACCCAGCACTTGAAACTGCCGTCACTGCCGTCACTGCCATCCCCTACGTTACAAAGCACAACAACTGATATGAGGCATAAGAGCGAGCTACAGTCAACACTTAGCATTGATCGCCAAGACTCAATAGACAAATACCATCAGATAGAATGCTAGAAAATGCCAACTGATCGCCTCATGACAACCCCTGTTGCCACCATAAACTAATGAACTGGTATATGCTGCAGTCACTGTAATCCTGGAGATCATGTAATCCTGGTTACATGATCAAGAAGAACAACAGTATGCACACCACTCCCCTGGGAAATGAGATTAGAGGCTAAGAGCAAGGCAACTTGGACAGAAGTTAGTCAGCTTGTAAAGGGTGTAGAGATTAAGGATAACACTTGGCTATTGGAAAAAAAAATGCCAAGGACCTGACTCCATCTGAGGCCCTCAAGACTGCTAAACAAAGGCTCAAACCATGAGCTACCAGACTAAGGAGATACTCTAGAGAAGCAGATCCCAAGAAGATAAATGCCCTGTTATCCAAAGACCCATCCAAAGTGCACTACCAACTACAGTGCTACAACACATTAACAGTAGAGCCACCAATAGCAGACATTGAACAGTATTGGAAGAACACATGGGAAAAAGAGAAGACACACAACACCAGTGCAAAGTGGCTGCAAAGTGGCCTGAGTGCAGACCACATCCATCTTCCAGAACAGAAACCAGTCACCACTACCATAGCAGACATCCAACAGCAGGTCAAAAATATGAAGGACTACACAGCACCTGACTGGACATGTTCCACATCTGGACATGTTCCACATGATGAGCCGAGGTGGCGCAGTGGTTAGAGTGCAGCACTGCAGGCTACTTCAGCTGACTGCTAGCTGCAGTTCGGCGGTTCAAATCTCACCAGGCTCAAGGTTGACTCAGCCTTCCATCCTTCTGAGGTGGGTAAAATGAGGACCCAGATTGTTGGGGGCAATATGCTGACTCTGTGAACCACTTAGAGAGGGCTGTAAAGCACTATAAAGCGGTATATAAGTCTAAGTGCTATTGCTATTGCTATCTACTGTCTAAAAAAACCTAACTGCAGTGCATGATAAGAGCCGTGATGTTGCAGTGGTTAGAATGCAGTATTGCAGGCTAATTCTGCAGACTGCCAGCGGTTTGATTCTCACTAGCTCAAGGTTGACTCAGCCTTCCATCCTTCTGAGGTTGGTAAAATGAGGACCCAGATTGTTGGGGGCAATAGGCTGACTCTGTAAACCACTTAGAGAGGGCTGTAAAGCACTGTGAGGTGGTATATAACTCTAAGTGCTATTGCTATTGCAATGGACACCTAGCAGCACAGATGAACCAGTTGCTAGCAGCAGGTTCCCACCAGAATAGCTAACCTAAGGAAAGGCAGTGCTAATCATTTAAGCTCCCCATAAGGGAACATTTCCATCTAACACCACCAATAACCTGTCTCCCCAAAACATGGTAAGTTTTATCAGGCAACAAAGTCACCAAGCTATAGAACCACATGGACCAGTACATGAGCATAGCTCAGAAGGGCATTGGGAACTACACTAGAGGCCCAAAAATAGATAAGTAGTCACCTAAGGCTCAAGATGTAGATAGACCAATCTGAGCCCAACATGAATTGATTACAGAAAATCCTTCCAGTCAATGCCACAGACCTGGATCTGTGAATACCTGGTGTGGTACAAAGTAAAGAAAGTGACTAAGCATCTTCCTCAAGAACTCAGTGAGACTGTAAAAGATAACCATGGAAGTCAACTCAAGACAGCTTACACAAGGCCATCAAGTGCAGCATATACAAAAGTGATGCACTTTCCTGATGCAGTTCTGCATAGGTTTGGACCCTCTCAGTCAAATAATTACAAGGATTGGATACAGATACAATTCAAGACTGGAACTGATATCAGCCACTTTCTCTACATGGATGACATCAAGGCATATGCTAACAGTAAACAAAACATCTACTCGCTGATCCGTCTGGCACAAATTTACAGTGAGATATTGGGATGTCATTCGGACTGGAGAACCAGTGACCAGATGGTAGTCAAGAGAGGGAAGGTAGCTAAGACTGATGAGGTGCAACTATCAGCAGGCCATATAGCAGACATACTATATTTTGTCTGCTATAGTAAGACATAATATAAGTATCTTGGTATCCCACAGTCACATGGGAACCATGATGATGAGGCAAAGAAGACAGTAATATCCAAATGCTATCAAAGGATAAGACATGACCTGAAGAGCCAGCTCAATGAGAAGAACAAAATCCATGCCATCAACATGTATGTCCTGCCAGTCATCAGATACCATCCTGGTATCGTGAACTGGCTAAAGAAGGACACGGGGGCTGTCAGTGTGAAAACCCAGAAGATCCTCATAATGTATAGAGTCTTCCACCCCAAGGTCAACACTCAGAGACTGTACAGCAGTCAGAAAGAGGGCATGCAAGGTTTGATGAATGTCAAAACCACCGTCCTGAATGAAAGCTAGAGCACCCAGAAGGGTGAGAAGGAATTTTTACACACACACAAACAAAGGGATGGGTTTGCATATCTAAGCCAATTGGTATTTAATCATATTATGGAGATACTTCATACACATCATAAATAGATTTGTTAGAAACACTATACCAGGGGTCTGCAACCTTAAACACTCAAAGAGCCACTTGGGCCCGTTTCCCACAGAAAACAAAACAACAGGAGCCACAAAACCTGGGTGGGCGTGGCCAACTCAACATCACTCACTCCCACCCAGTCACATGACCCTCCCCACCACACCTACCCAGGTTTTGTGGCTCCCCGTGTTTTGTTTTCTATGGGAAATAGGTATCTCCCTCTCTCTCCCTCTCTCCCTCTCTCATCTCTCTCTTTCCCTCCCTCCCTCTCCCCTCTCTCTGTCTATCTCCCTCTCTTATCTCTCTTGCTCTGCATACTCTCTCATCTCTCTTTTTCTCTATGTCTATCTCCCTCCGTCTCATCTTTCTCTTTCTCTCATCTCTGTCTTTTTTTTCTCTCTATCTCCCTATCACCCTCACTCTTCCCCACGCTGCCCTTCTTTCTCTTGGCCCTGCCGACAAGGGAGGAGGAAGGCCAGGCTTGGGGGATGGCCCCCACCCCGCAAGATCTGCCCCCGCCATTCTCTCCCAGCCCTCTTTGCTGGCGGCAACAGCAAATGTACCACAATGAAGGCAGAATTCTGTTGCCGCGCAAAGGCAAGTAGAGGGGCGCTTCGCTCCCGCACTAAGGCTCCGGCCATGCCACTGCCATGACAGGATGATGACTCTTTCATCCCTCTGCTGCGACAGGGTGACAGGGAGCCGCAGCAGAAGGCCCAAAGAGCTGCTCCGGAGCTGCAGGTTGCAGACCCCTGCACTATACTATCTCTCTTTTTACATAAATATTCATACATATTTGAGCATTTATTTTAAGTACATGTATATCTCCTTCTATACACACATGACTAATATTATAAAGTGACATTGAACATACATAGAATCATAGGGCTGGAAGGGACCCCTGGAGTCCAACCCCATGTCCAAGCCAGGAGTCCTCATACAATCCTTGACAAATGGTTGTCCAATCTTTTCTTGAAAACATATATATTCTTGTTGTACTATTGAGGGCAGAAGAAGAGGTCTGTCTCCATTTGTCACATATGGGTGGTTCTTAGCCATGAAAATATGTTTAGGCACTAAAGAAAGTCAGAGAAATGTTGTCTTCTGCGATTATACCTGGGGTAGGTTTAGGAGCAAATCATGAACTTCAGTGTTCTTCTCTCCATGGCATCCTTCTTATTTATTAAATTTATTTATTATTTATTAAATTATTTATTAAATTTATTATTATTGATTAAATTTGTATGCCGCCCAACTCCCAAGGGACTCTTCTTCTTTTACCCATGACAGATACATCACAAGTTTCCCTGTTCTATTGAATAATAAGTGTGTGTGGGGCTCTGATGCTTGATTTGGGATTCTCTTTATGAGTGAAAGGGGGGGGGGGCAGAAAATACTGGTATAATGCAAAGAACAGGAACTGTATTTGCCAACTACTCTATTCTGCATTGCCCAGGGACAGATGTTCACAGGGGTGGAGGCATAAATAGCAAAAGATGAAACATACGTTGTAATGTTAACCAAGTGAGTTACGTATTTGCAGAAGTTGCTGCGATGCAAGAACAGAAGGCTGGAGTTTGCCTCAAGGTACCACAATGTGAGTATAATCGTTTTTTTTTTCATCAATGATTTTCATATATTGACAGTTGGTAATCCAAGATTCCAAGCTAAAGGACCTCCCAAGTTAGCGAATTGTTGTTCAAATGCTGGATCATGCTGTTTTGTGGCTAGTAAAGTATGAGTCTACTACTAAACCACTTGATCTCTGCACATGGAGCGGGGAAGATAAATGCCTTGTTATTCTTTGCCTGAAGCAAATAATTAGCTAAGGACAGCCATGACTTATTATCTCATATTAACATATTCACCTGTGATACAGTCTTGGCAGCAGAAAGTTGTCTCAAACTTTTCAGCTAAGTACTTTGTGGTTCTGCTAGTCTATGCCCTCTAGTAGTTTTCACTATTTGGATTGTAGTAGTTCACATGGTTCCCCGTACCAAATAAATCATTAATCAAAGTTTAGAGTAGGTGAAAACATATATTTTAATCAAATCCATATCCATGGTGATACTTCGTCTTTAGAATTTAGCAGGAATTTTTATTCCTTCCCACCCTCCCAGTATTATGTTTCCTTCTTTCACACTTGAGAGTTTTACAATGTCTGGTTGTTCCTTCATTTCCTCATTAGATTTAATAAATTATTTGTTGCCTTAGTACATATTTCAGTAATAATTTTTTCCCAAATATTTATGAACGTACACACACACACAAAGACATATTTTAATTACATGCAAAGTCATTTGTTCTCTGGCCTCTACTCATTTTGTTGTTTGTTGTTAATAACTAAAGTTCAATTTTTTTGAAATATTTTTCTGATCTATAGCAATTCATAAATTGTGATGTTTATTACAGTAATAATTCATACTTTCTTCAGCATTTATCAATTGACTTTAAAAGATATTAAACTAATAGTTTGCTCACCACTTCATACGTTCTCCTGCTTTCACAACAAATTAATTTTAATGTGTGTGAAAAGAGAATGAAATACACAAAAGAATAACACTGGTAATTTTCTTGCCATCTTCTCTTCAATGCATTTTGCCACACAGCACCATCCTCATCATCACCCCACAACTATTAAGGCTTATATGTCACTCCAATCAGTACTGGTAGCCCTTGACTTACAACAGTTCATTTAGTGACCGTTTGAAGTTACAACAGCTGTCATGCCCTCTTCGGAGTCTGAATCTGCGGGGGAAGATGAGCTGGAACTAGAACTGACAGAGATGGAGAGGCTGGCTCCATTGGCCTTGGAGGAAACTGGGGAAGGGCAGAGTCAGTCCAGGCAAGGCTTTTCTGAATTAGTAAGGCCTGCAGACAGGGAGAGCTCAGGAGAAGAGCAAGGACTACCCCCTCCTGATCTGAGAGCAAGGTGGGAAGAGAGATGGCGAGATCAACACAGATTAAGCCAGCTACGAGGGAGGAGAGTGCCCCGCCCCCTTTCACAAGGCATACCTGGGGACTGAGATGTAAGGAGGTGCCGGTGGGAGGGGCATTTGTCAGGAACAAGCATTAAATCTGTGGAGCCTCATGTGCACTTGGCAAAGCCTGGAGATTGCTGTACTCTGTTTTGTGGGGCTTGCCAGTTTGCCTGCTTCACTGAACTTCTTGCTCTGGTTACTGTTTAGCTAACCTGGCTTATTGGACTGCTGGCCCTGGTTAATGTTTGGGCTAACCTGGCTTATTGGACTGCTGGCCCTGGTTGCTGTTTGGTTAACCTGGCTTACTGGACTACTTGCAGCCAGAGACTTCTGAAGGTGTGTGTGAGAGCTTTGCTCCAGGACTTGTAGTGAATGTGGGAACTTTGGGGGCACAGTTGGAGCAATAAAGGGGAGTTAGACCTGTTCTCTGGTTGTGTTGCTTTCGTGCCATGCCCCGGGTCATCACAACAGCACTGAAAAAAGTGATTTATGACCGTTTTTCACATTTATGGTAATTGCAGCATCCCCATGGTCATGTGATCAAAATTCAAATGCTTGGCAACTGGTTCATATTTATGACCATTGCAATGTCCTGGGATCATGTGATCCCCTTTGGCGACCTTCTGACAAGCAAAGTCAATGGGGAAGCCAAATTCACTTAACAACCTTGTTACTAGCTTAATAACTGCAGCAATTCACTTAACAACTGTTGCAAGAAAGGTTGTACAATGGGGCATAATTCATTTAACAAATGTCTCACTTAACAACAGAAATTTGGGGCTTAATTGTAGTTGTAAGTTGAGGACTACCTGTACAATTCTGAGCAGTGTATATTCTATAGTTTAGTATGCACCATGAATTACAAGGTAACCCAATCATATTAATAAAGCAAATAAATCGTGATCAGATTTGAGCCATATTATCTTGCGTTGTAGGGTTTCTCAAAGCCTTTTTGTGAGATTTTTATCCAAGCAATTTCTCAAGAAAACTCCTGATGCATTTTACTTTTCCAAAATTTTACAAAAAAAACCAATCTGGCATCTAGAAACAGGAATTAAATCAGTTTGTTATGTTACATTTATTTATAAAATTTAAGATCCCAGACAATAAACATATAACAAAATTTATTATAAAATTCTATTTGATGATCTCCAATTTCTTCAAAATCTTTCAACCAAAAGGATTAAATGGCCTTTGCCACCAATAGTAACAAATTTTAACAATTTGCTTAAAATCTATGGCACAATTCCAGTGAAGCGTATTGCTACCTATCAACTTCCTTCATGGTCAAATTCTTTAATTACTTGCTGAAATACATTCAAAAGGAATGATGCATCATAATTCCAATGGAAAAGGGAAAACATATCTATTTAATAGTTGTTTCAGTGGACTTAGCTGCAGTTGGCATGATAAAATTCTCAATTAAAGTAATTAGTTGTGGTAAGATGCACAGCGTTGAATATTTTGGATGCCCTTAATGGCAGGCATGGATACTCAGTAGATGAATTCAAAGTTATGTTAAAGAAATTAATTTCAGGAATAGAGTGATCTAATACATTTAATCTGCTGTATGTTCAAAATTATCATTCTATTGACAACTCTCTACTAGAATGTATTTAACAAGTGAGCTGGCAATGCTTTATTTATAGAAGCAGGAAGAGCTTTTTGTACGCTTTGCAATTATCACTAAAACAACATACTAGCTAGCGTATCAGAATCTCAAGTCTTTTTCCCTGCATTTTAGTGACAACAGCAAACTACACTGGTGGGTTCTTATTGTCTAATGTGTCAAAGGGAATGTTCTCAAGCCAGTTAGACATATTCTGTTTTTATCTTTGCTTCTTGCATCATTATTGGGCTTCTGCACCGAATCCCCCGTTGTTTCAGTGTTAATTAAGAAGGACCAAGGCTGGTGGAACGGGAAAGAAACCTCTTAACGGCTACATCTCATACCAAGTGGGGAATAGCACAGCATACAGCTTTCAAGATGACACATTGTTCTCCTCCGTTGTTTCACACAAAGGGGGAAGCTTGACAATACAATATCTGCAATTTTCTGCAGGCTTGTTTCTCTCAAGACTATCCAAATTAATCTGTCCTTTAAAAAGCCCATCCAAGTGTACAGCGGTGGAGCATGAGAAATTTGGTAAGAAACTAATTGGCACAAAGGAAGAGAAATTATTCTTCAGCTTTTCCCCTTCTTTAGCTCCCTTCCCCTGCTTGCCACATAATTAAGAAAAAAATATGTGTTCAAAATACATCTTTCCACACACCCACACAAATTTATAAAATTCTCACACAGAATGTTGGATTTATATCTGGGGCAGCCAACTTTAATAGTCCACTTTATTTGAAGGTCACTGGGTGACTTCATATTCTGCCTCTACTAATACAGTAGATGTGGAATGTTGAAGATAATACTTCCATTAGAAAAGATATCTAGAAAAGTATCTTTAGAAATACAGTGTTTTTTCTAGTAGCTTTTTTCTTAAGCAATTGCATATCAAGCCCTTAAACACAAATCTACTGTCTGAACATTTCATTAGATGGGAATCATGACTTGAGATATAGATAATTACTGTAGAATCCATATTCTAAACACTGGGGATATTTTAAAAATGTCAACAGGCTACATAGTATCACAAATTATTTGAACACTACCCAAGGTACAACTCACAGTGAAATAAACAATAAACTTAAGCTGCCTATATGATGATGTTCAAATATTTTCACATGCATCAATTAGTAGTGCAAGTTTAATAAATAAAAAGTAAATGCACTGAATATTCTGAGATATAATTTGAAGGAAACATTTGGCCAGTATATTTGTACTTACTAACCAAAAATTTTAATCAGAGCTTATACTGTACATGAAATATACTTTTATAATGAAGTCAGTATGAGTGGAAAAAATGCAGAGATAGATGTACTCTTTATTTAAAGATACATTTACTGTCTCTTTTCTTCCTGTCTTTTCCTTTTTTTCCAATATTAGAGTAAGACTTGAACTGATTTGCAAGTCCCTGTCTAGTTCAAGGATTTGACTCTTGTCTTCAGTTGTGAATAACAGGCAGTAATGACTTCTTAATCAGTACATCATTCATGAAACTTAAGGTAGCACAGTTGTTCAACCGTTCTTTAAAAAAAAAAATCTGAGATCTTCAGCAGTTTCCCCTTAAATCTCATAGGAGAAATGAAGGAGTCTAGAAACTTCCGTGCATTATTGCCAAAGCTTATGGGATTCCAGCCTTAATAGCAGGAGGAAGTTTATTTGAATGATAAATCAATTCAGTGTATGCAGTTTATTACTGTGACTTCTATTTTGTGAGTTGTGATGATCCAAGTTTATTTTATGAAGACTATTATGTAATCAACCAGATCTGGTCAACCCAATATTTCTTCTAACAGAGATTGTATTGAGTATATACGGTAGGCTAATCATATAATGTGTATGCTGGCTCTATAGAACTTAGCTAATATCAAACATTTTGGTATTTAAAAAACAAAACCAATATTGTGACTATAAAATTCCCCCATCTTTTCTTTCCCCCTGTGATACTATGGTGATTTTATTGCAATCTTCAAGATGGTTCTGGTTTCATCTCCTGCTTGAAAAACCAAGATTAAGTTACAATATCCTAGTTAGGAAGGAGAGGAGTAGAGCATGAAAGTGCAGCATTTGTTGTTAATATAATAACCTGGAATTTATTAAATTGAAATCATTAAATCTGAAGTGACCCTAAATATTGCATTTAAATAATAATCATAATAGTTACTCTGTTAGTGGCCTGGATAATTGTAAAAATGGATGCTGTTAAGGCAAAAACAAATTCCCTAAAGCCATGTTGTTAAGTTAGTCATGCAGCATCCAGAAGAAAAAAATGCCTGATTAAAATGACAAAATGTATTTTTTTCTATTTCACTCACAGGTTTGTGAATTCCTTCAAACACAGAGATTTAACTGCAGTTCAGAGGTTCTATATTAAACACATTTATATACAGATATCAATAAAGTCAACATGATTCCACATCTGTAGAACTATCTGAGATACCCATTGTGGCCAAAAACTGTTGATATAAAAATACACCTGTATTTTCTGTCTAAACTTTAGGCATTTATAATTTTCCTCAAAAGCACCCACATACAGTCACAAAATAATAATAATTTTTAACAAAACATTGCAGAGTTCTTTTGTTTATTTTTAGCCCCAGACTTCTATATTAAAAATGTCCCTTCGTGCACCATCTGCTGTTTCGCATCTTTTATTTGCAGGCTTACTTTAAAGACTATTATTTTCCTTAGTACCAATTTCATGAAAATCCTATTTGTAATCGTCAATTATTTCCCTCTTCCTCTAAGAGGGAATTTCCACCTCTTCCATTGCAAGCTCTTCTCTCATATTCGGGGGTGGGTTCTAACTTACCTCACTGCCGGTTCACTTCCTCCCGTGCCGCGTGGCCGTGCTTCACGCACGCGTGCATGCACAGGGCCAAAAAATAAAAAAAATTCCAAAAAAAAAGAGCCGAAAACAAGATGGTGATGCATGCACAGCGCCGAAAACTCGGCTTCTGTGCATGTGCAGAAGAAAAAATTTAAAAAAAAAAATTCCAAAATTTTTTTTTCAAAAAAAAAAAAAAATACCAAAATTGTATTTAAAAAAAAAAAAAAAAATCCAAAAAAAAGATGGCGGCACCCATGGACCGGCACCGACCGAACCGGGTCCGTGACATCACCATGACTTCACCAGCGGGTCGCTACCGGTTCGGGCGAACCGGTCCGAGCCGGGAGGAACCCACCTCTGCTCATATTCTATACCGATCCAAAAAGACCCCAGGATTGGACTACAGAGAGATAAAGGGATCTGAAAAGTCAAAGTGATTTATGTCTTTTGTGTAAGTAGAAAGATAGGATTTGGGGACTGTACCTCTTTTTATTAAATAGGTTTGTGTTCCTGTACCCCAGAGTGAATAATACTGTTTGAGCAATACTAGGAATGGTAGTAATTTAGCATAATTGCAGTATTATATCACACGGGTGAAGGGAAGAGAAGTTTCTCCATTTATTCTTATGCAAATGCTCTTCTTAAGGAGTACCATGTTTGATCTCTTGATTTTCTTGAAAGGTATGCACATTTTTAAGTACAATGTTCTTTTTCTTGTTGTTATAATTTGTTCACAAAGAACAGAACTGTCTTGTCACTGTGTTCTAGATATGGGAGACTTCACAGCAAGCTCACTTATCTCTGTCATATTTACCTTCTGTATTGAGAGATCAAGGTCACTTTGTTCTGCTTCTCCCTGTTTTAATTCTCCACAACACAGTGGATTGTGTTATACAGCACCTCTACTATTAAAAATTCTCTACAAGTGGACTGTTATATAGCACCTCTGATCAAGTTTATGCTATTCTTACTTTGTAGGGATGGACAGAAACATCAAGCAACTGGCCATTGTGATGCACTTACACAATATTTTGCTAAGTCATTCGTATTTGCCTGAGCCTTAATTCTTCATGGGCAGAGTCTGGTGAGACATGATCTTGGCTTCATTTCCCCCTGTGGACTCCAATTAAGTGGACAGGATACTCTGTAGCATGGGCTACAGTGCTATGAATAGCTGGATCAGCAAAATGGCCCACACATCTTTCATAGGGAAAGTTGTTCTGAATGCCTTGAAAAAAAAATGGAGATTTGGCCCCTCCTGGAGAGATTTTCCCTGCATCTGGCTATACTGCACAACTATTGTCCTCTTTCCAGCCTCCTCTTTTTTAAAACTGGTTTGTTTGTTTTACAAGTCTTAAAACCACCCAGATGGAAATCAACCCTGAACACCATACGATTCCCATCTTCATTAATTCACGTTAAAAATAAAACAATTAGCGAAAGAACAATCTTCAAGAAGGTTTTTGAGAACCTTCTTGTGATGGGGTTTCATTTACAGTGTGTCCTAGGGTAATGGATTATCAGAGTTCCTTTCAATCAGGATTAGGTTTAGAAGTATGCATGGAATAACCTTGGATGTTGTGATGGATTGGTTCTGGTTCTGCTCTTCATTATCTTACTGATCCTACTTGACCTCACAGAGTCATTCAATACTATTGACCATGATGCTTTTTTGGGGCTGCTGCAATTGTTGGGTGCTATTCTACAATGCTTCTACAGCATTCTACAAAGGTGATACCAGTTGGTCTTGGGGTAGGTAGAATGAGACAGTCTCCCCTGAGCAGTGTTGGTCTTCTTGCTCCTAATATTTAACATGTACATGAAATTGCTGGGTGAAGTTATCTCTAAGTTTGGATGAAGTATCATCAATGTGCTGATGCTAGTCAGCTATAGATTTCCACTGCGAGTTGGGCAAGAGATACTGTAGAAATTTTGATCTACAAAATTTCTGGTGGTTACAGTTGGGTAAAGTTAAACCCTAGCAAAGTCTGTCCAAAAACCATCTGCTTCTCTAACTGCTGCAGTAGTAACTCTGAATAGGACATCATTTCAACGGAAGAATAACAGAATAACAGAGTTGGAAGGGACCTTGGAGGTCTTCTAGTCCAATCCCCTGCTCAGGCAGGAAGCCCTATAACATTTCAGACAAATGGTTGTCCACTCTTTTCTTAAAGCAGGTCTACAAATTAGAAGTCATCCTGAACTCATACCTACTGCTGGATTTGCAGATGGAGGGATGGCCAGAGGAATCCTTACCCAGCTTTAGTTGCTATAACAGTTACAGCCCTGCCTGGAGCAGGAAGCTCTGATGATAGTAACATATAACTTCCAACACAGGGGTGAAATTCAAAATTTTTCCCTACCGGTTCTGTGGGCGTGGCTTGGTGAGTGTGGCAGGGAAAGGATACTGCAAAATCTCCAATCCCACCCCACTCCTGGGGGAAGGATATTGCAAAATCTCCATTCCCACCCCACTCTGGGGCCAGCCAGAAGTGGTATTTGCCAGTTCTCCGAACTACTCAAAATTTCTGCTACTGGTTCTCCAGAACCTGTCAGAACCTGCTGCATTTCACCCCTGCTTCAACATCATAATTAGACTTGACTACTGCAATCTACTCTACGTGAGGCTGCTTTTAAAAACTATTCTGCATTTAAAGCTGGTGCAAAATGCAGCAGCCATGGAGCAAGTGAGACCCATGGCACCATATGGCTGGTATTACATTAGTTCTCAGTATTTTCTGAGTAGAAACTACAGTGCTGGTTTTACACAGTTTGGATCTTAGGTACCTTAAGATCTGCTTCCTCCGTATCTCAGTTAAGATGCTTTGTTTTCCATATATACATTCTATTTTGAGATGGAAACCAAGAGGTGATATTTTTCCTTGATGACCTAATACAAGTCTCCCCCACCCCGACATCTCAATGGCACCATCCTTAGCATCATTTGTAAGGCAGCTAAGAATGATTTTTTCCATAGGGCCTCTGTAGAATAATGCTATAGTACTTACTGTTGGTGCTTTTAAATCTTATTTTATTTTAATGCAATCATTATGAGCCTGTTAACTATTCTGCTATTTTTATGTTTTATTGTTGGGGACTGTATATTTTATTTGTTTTATTGTTAACCAATAGGAATTCTTCTTTGATTAGAATGGTATACAGATGTTATAAATGAGAGAGGGAGGGAGGGAGTTATACAGGGTATATTACTGAAAGCCATACATCAAAGAGAAAGAGACAACAAATGATGGACATTCCAACATCATTGCAACCTTAATAATAATTAACACCAAGAAAATGTGGATGCTACAATGCTAGAATAAATATACCCTTGGCATAGCTGTACTATGGGCACAGATTTAATTTACCACCAGGACTTTGTAGGATTTCTGCTCTCGGTAAATCCTTCAAATGGCCATGAAAGAATACTGTGACTTAAAGCATTCATTAAGCATCAGTATTCATTCTATACTATTAAGATTCAAAACACTTCCACAGTAGAATGATCTCTTTCAAAAGAAATTAACATAGAATTCCTTTGTGGATACACTTTAAATTGGCAGTTTTGCTTAAAACATAAATAAAAATAATATAACTACCCAGCAATAAAAGGTGATTTAAAAAGTCCTTTGGATAGCTACCTATGTTATATTACAACAGAGACCATGAAATATTGAAGAATAATTAAAAATCACATAAAACTACACCTTAGTAATAAAACAAGCTACATTTACTCAGGGCTGATCTTGATTGTAGAGAATGTAGTTAGATTTTCTTGGTGATTATATTTATTTATTTATTTATTTATTTGTTTGTGTGTGTGTGTGTGTATGTATGTATGTATGTATGTATGTATGTAAAAGGTACTCTCCCAAGTATTCACTCATACATATGTGATATTTATTTAAAGTGCTTGTCATTTTCCAGCTATAACCTCTCAAACTAAGATATACAAAACTGAAACAGGAGGCAGTATCAGTTAACATATATAGCTGCAGAAATTTGCAATAGATGAACATTTAAGAAACAAAGGAACCTATCAGTTAAACAATCTACATTTCTGGAATCAAGTATTTGAAAACATCAAGTTAAATATAGAATTCTTAAACAATGCCCAAAGTTCTAGAATTAGATCACACAATAGAATGAAACTTGAATTTCCTCATAATCTGTCCATTGATCTTGGAGAAAAGTAGATAAATAGACAGATGGTTGCCATGGTGTTTTTTTCAGCTTCCAGGCATTTTTAAGTTTCTACACAGAAACTTTCTAGTTTAGCAACAACAACAACAAAAGAGAGATCTATTGAATGTTCTCTATTATTCCAAGTTTTGCTTATGTTCTTGAGTTGTTTTCACTGAAAAGAAACAAAAAAACTCTATATCATCTATCTATCATCCGTCTGTCTGTCTGTCTATCTGTCATCTACCCATCTATCTATCCATCTATCTAAAAAAATTAAAGGAGTTATACATGCATCTGAGAAATAATGGGTGGTATATTATTTTTAATCCTGTTATGCCAAAAATGTTTTAAAAATATTCATTTCTTCTACTAGCTTAACAGTACTATCAGATTTTCATATCATTAAGATCATTTTAAAATTACACCTAAACATATAGATACACATAATTTTATTTGTGCTTTATGAAATGCTACATTAGTAATCCACATAGTTTTTAACTTTTTGATCTAGGTAGCCTATGTAGAAAAAAACCCATAGTTGATGACTCTTAAAATTGCTAAAAGGGCCACAAAAATAAAAAGGCTAGCATACACTGAGGAAAGTTTGAAAATCTATAATATAGTGTTATATGAATAACATAAAAATAATGTAGTGTTACCATTTTCAGAACACTATTCATATAATTTTTTTAAAAAAAAATATGTAACTTCAGTATTTCCACAGAGGTCTGTAAAATGCTCCTCAAAAAATAATTTTATCTTATAATGCAATATTAAAATAATGTTCAATATTAACCAGAAAGCAATGGAAACATTTATTTTAGTTACATATCTTCCTTTAGTCAAGCAACAACAAAACATCGATCAGACACACATCTATTTATACTGAACAGCTATATGTGAGACAGGGACAAGGGAATGCTGGAGTCTGTGGAACAGGCTGTGCATCCAGCAATTGCACATACATATTGGCAACCTCCCTTGCTTGTATCCTTGAAATGTGGGACAGCTGTGCAATGCCACCCACAAGTGCCTGACCCACGGTTGTACTCTGTAATCATCCAGTTCCTCCCAGGAGTGGTGTAGAGAGTAAGGAAGATGACCTTGATGAAAATATGCAGACTTCATGTACAGTCAAAAGGGCTTAAATCATTTTTAGAGTCCAGAACAAATCAGGCAGACGTCTTTCTGATTCACAGGAATATGAGGAGGAGGAAATTCGGAAGGTACAGCACAATCAGACTTACATGATTGTGTTAATATAGTCAAACTATGACAGCCAGTTTGGTCTAGTGATTAGGGCATCAGGCTAAATTCCATTTTAGCCATGAAAGCCAGCTCGATGATCTTGGGCCAGTCACTTTTCTCAGCCTAACTCACTTCACAGCGGGAAAATAGGAGGAAGAAGGTGTGTTGGATATGTTCACCACCTTGAGTTATTTGTAAAAATAATAAAGGTGGGATAAAAATAAATAAATGTCCAATCCCAATAAAAGGGGTTTTAGCCTTCCTGTGGAGTTGATGTCATGGTCTGGTCTACTGGGGGAGAGGAGGGGGGGTGAACAGGGGTGAAATCCAGCAGGTTCTGACAGGTTCTGGAGAACCGGTAGCGGAAATTTTGAGTAGTTCGGAGAACCGGCAAATGCCACCTCTGGCTGGACCCAGAGTGGGGTGGGAATGGAGATTTTGCAATATCCTTCCCCCAGGAGTGGGGAGGGAATGGAGATTTTGCAATATCCTTCCCCCAGGAGTGGGGAGGGAATGGGGATTTTGCAGTATCCTTCCCCCAGGAGTGGGGAGGGAATGGGGATTTTGCAGTATCCTTCCCCTGAAGTGGGGTGGGAATGGAGATTTTGCAGTATCCTTCCCCTGCCACGCCCACCAAGCCACGCCCACCAAGCCACACCACGCCCACCAAGCCACACGCCCACAGAACCAAGTAAAATTTTTTGAAACCCACCACTGGCCTCCATGTTGAGGATGGGGCTTCGCTTGTTTGCACAGCCCACTTCCTGCATGCCATGGACCGGTGCCATTCCACAAACTGGAAGTTGGAGACCTCTGTTCTAAAGAACAGGAAC
>QLTV01001816.1:2860547-2874904 GCA_003457575.1 Thermophis baileyi
TAAAATTGTCTTAATTCACTTTTTTACCACATTTTACAAGTTGGCCACTCCCACCCGGTCACACGACCGCCAATCCACTCCCACCCAGTCACATGGCCGTCAAGCCACTCCCACCCGGTCACATGGCCGTCAAGCCACTCCCACCCGGTCACATGGCCATCAAGCCACTCCCACAAAATTAAGCCACGCCCACAGAGTGGTAGTAAAAAAAATTGGAACCCACCCCTGTCAATACTGTATACCAGGATGCTCTCACAGGAAAATAAAGAGAGCCAATTTCCTTTTACCTATTTAGTCAGAAAATATTAAGGACAGCTTATAAGGAAAATATTTTTTTGCAATCTTGGTGTAATCCTATCACTATCTGAAAAGAGTAGAATCCTAAAGCAAGATATTTTGCATCAGCAGTAAACACGGTTCCAAAATTGTATTATACACTTTAAAAAATTGTGTCATGAATATACAACAGAAGTGTTTTTAAGAACTAAAAATCCTGAACTTCTCTCATTTCTATTACTTAATATTTTTACATGACAAAATTACCCTGATCAAGTCTTGGAGGCTAAATGTGTGATGCTACTTTGGCCTACCTATTGAAGGTAACCTAGTTGCTGACAGTGTACAGGATCCTCCAGAACTCTACACAATTGTCTCTTTGGGACAAAAAAAGCATTGTAATAAATCCAGTTGAAATAAAAGTATTTTATTTTAACCAAATGCATTGATAAATCAGACTGCATGGCTGCCAGCCTAAAATGAAAATTCTGAATTGTTTCCTTCTGCTTTTCAACTTCTATAAGTCTCTATTCAACATGGGGAAAGATGGGCCTAAAAACTCTATTTATACAGATAGTAACAGATTATTACTACATATTACTAAACATCTATTCTAATTGAAGTACCTCATAAAATTGAAATATAAATTCTATGGACAAACTCAAATTGTGCATGTCTACTAATCCATGTATCAGATTACTATAATTACTTATAATCTAAGAAAGGCTTTCAATTTGAATTGAAATCTAAGACAGATATACTTCTAAGGTATAAAGCTATTCTTGACACTGAAGTCTCCCACAGCTTGGTTAGCTATTCTTCCACTGAAGGGATCAGATGACTGTTCCAGTTAGAAGCATAATGTATCCTTGCAGCAGGAAATACATATAAAGCTAACTCAATATCTATCTATCTATCTATCTATCTATCTATCTATCTATCTATCTATCTATCTATCTATCTATCGTATCTATTTATCATCATATTTATATAGCCATTCATCTTACTATAAAATAACTCTAGGTAGCTTACAATAAAAACAATCATAAAATTCAAATGTTAAAAACTACAATTAAAAGACATCAACAATATTATTAAGAACAAGACAGTGGAGATAAATGATATTAATGCAGCCATCTCATCAAATCACCATTCTCTTGAGATCCCCAAATCTGCTGACATAGCCATGTTTTAAGGGACAACTTCTGGACAGTTGTCAAGGATGGGGCCATCTTCACCTTTGGTCAGACAATATAGGTGCCATGGTAGAAAAGGACCATCTTCTGGGTCGTGCCAAATGAAACTTTCCCAAACGGGACCCACAGCATACAATACCTCTTCTGCCAGTTCTGATGGGATGGGCAGATATAATCAAGTAGAGGTGGTCCCTCAGCAGTGATGCCATTCTAGGGGGCACACATAATTGCCCACATCACTATATTCACCAACTGAAGTTTCCAGACACTCTTCAAGAGCAGTCTTTGTATACATTTTGTGAGAATGTATAGTTTCTAAAATTTCATAAGCATATTGCAGGTTCAAATGCAAATTCAGCTTTTAAGATTTGTTTCATTTTAGTGTGCATCATTTTCCGGAACTTTTGCATTTTATAGCTTTGCACCAAATTGATTGGTCTGGCCTACTCATCACATTTCAAACGACTTTTGAAGATGGAGTGTCCATGTTAGCCATTGAAATTGGAGTGTCAAACTCAGTTTTGATAGTTTTATTATTTTCTTTGGATTTAATGTTCAAAGTGAATTTAATGTTCCTTTTACAAGAAAAGTTCAATAGCCTGATATTACAAATGCATAACTGGATATCCCACTATTCATATTCTGTACATATGCTTGATTAAGCATAAAAGGAAACACAGTAAAGGACAAAACAGAAATCCAAATGTAATTAATTAATTAATGGCAAAATTGGTTGAGTGGCTATAGAAATTGAATGAATGAATGAATAAATAAAATAAATCATGCCTAGAAAAAGACATTGTTGCTATCCCGGTTGGTAACAGGCATATTTTGCATAAATGTCACAGAAGCCTGTAATGTCAATTATGAGCACACCCAAATGACAAATATACTCTGAATGATTACAACCCAGTGTAGAAATTTATCATTTCCTCTACTCAAGAATTACCCACTCAGGGTGTTCTCAGGTTCCACTCTCTTTTTCTAGCCTTCCCCTTGCATAACAGCATATATGTCAGAAAATAGCTGCCAGATGCAGAATTACAGTAAATCATTGTACTATATTTGGGAACCATCTCTGCAAGTAGGAGAAACCACTACCATAAAAGCCCAGTCTAGTCTCAATCCATGAAGACATCCCAGAAAAAAAAATGGCATAGCTTAAATGTATCAGAAATTACTGATTAAGCATGATCGGTAAATTTGTATTCAGCGGTTCTCTCCAAGATATGTATCGGCGCAACCATGAAAATTTTTGTCCAAAAGCTAGATTGAAATGGAGTTGAAATAATCTCTGTTCACCAGGAAAACCTGCGGGGATACAGCATGGGTATGAGACTTCTCATACAGACAAAAATATGAGAGATCTGTTGCAAAAACAAGGGACAGATAGAAACTGTGTCTTTAACCAATGCATTCTGTAGGGAAAGAAACCAAAAAAGGTACAAAAGTGTTTGAATATTGCTTCTATAAATAGGGTTTAGTCTTGATACATTGCTCTGCTGGAATTCTTTCAATGGAATGGAATGGAATGGAATGGAATGGAATAGAATAGAATAGAATAGAATAGAATAGAATAGAATAGAATAGAATAGAATAGAATAGAATAGAATTCAGTTGACCCTGATATTAGCAATTGCCAAAATTGCCTGTTTTATTCTTGTTTGTTTTTTTAGAATAGAATAGAATTTTTTATTGGCCAAGTGCGATTGGACACACAAGGAATTTGTCTTGGTGCATATGCTCTCAGTGTACATAAAAGAAAAGATAAGTTCGTCAACAGTCATAAGGTACAACACTTAACGATAGCCCGGGTACAAATAAGCAATCAAATCATATTAGGAACCAGTCAATGTAAATCGTAAGGATACAAGCAACAAGTTACAGTCATACAATCATTAGTGGGAGGAGGTGGGTGATGGGAACCATGAGAAGATTAACAGTAGTGCAGATTTAGTAAATAGTTTGACAGTGTTGAGGGAATTATTTGTTTAGCAGAGTGATGGCGTTCGGGGAAAAACTGTTCTTGTGTCTAGTTGTTCTGGTGTGCAGTGCTCTATAGCATTGTTTTGAGGGTAGGAGTTGAAACAGTTTGTGTCCAGGATGTGAGGGGTCCAACTATGGCTTTCTAAATTTTATTTTATTTTTTAAGTGTTTATGTGAAGTTGATTCTTCTGAGCTTACGGTTCCAGTTATGCCTGTGGAGTCGAGCTTGACAATAACTCCCTTAAGCACATTACCAAAAAAGGCTATTTTGTGATGAGCTGTATTTGTAATCAATCTCTGGATTATTGGGATATAAAGAATCCAATGAAACAAGTTAAGTACTGTGGTTCAAGCTGATTTGCTTCCACTGGGGTATACAGGAACTAATCTGCTGTATTACCCTAGTAATAATGCCAGAGCCAACAGTTGCAGCTTTATTTCTCCAGACTCTTGATATTCCACCAAACAGCTGCTTAAGGAGCTATCTGAATACATAGCATCTCTTACAGGCATGTTTTTTGCAGTTCTGCAGTTAATATGAACACAATTAAATAATAGTGTGGATAAAAGAAAGTCTTTCCCATTTAAACATTTAAGCCTCCTCTCCCAGCAATATGAGATATCCACTGATAAAGAAACTTTTCTATCACTGACATAGGTTTTATGTATACTGTGTGTGTAACAGAGGAAGTAGTGTATAAGCTAGAAACCCCAATCATGCTGCCTTTGGCCTTGATCATTAGTGAGGTACCATCTACTGCTGCCTACGGATCTCAGAACCAAAACATTGCCAATTCCTTTTAGTTCAACATGAAGGTCATTTGTGCAATGTGGCCTCAATATTATTCTCTGTATTCTCTAATATTGAATAAGTATTAACTGGTATGTCTAGCTAAGACACTAATTTTAAAAAAATGTATGTCAAAGCAAATCCAATCAATCTGTAATTCAGCTTTACAGCTACACTCGTTTATGATGAGAGAAATGAAATGAAATGAAAAAAAAAAATTGTAAGGCCTATTTATTGCGCTAACTCCTGGCAAATTCAGTTTAAGTTCAACGTGCTTTGAAAAACTTTCTACCAAGTTTTTATGAACATTTACAAGTGTTTCGTGCGCTCATGTCTTTATTTTCTCCAGCCAATTTAGCAAATATAGCTAATGCTTATTGGCAGATTAAATCTCAGAATATAAACATCAAATAATACAATTTCATATTTTTTGGAAATTAACAGTTTCTGGTCAGGCTTTATTTTAAAGTATCTTAAATGATAGATGGTTAGCGCCTATGTGGTTGCCATAATTTTTTTTATAAAATTATGAAAATTTACAAAATTAGCATCAATGATACAATGTCAGTCCTAAAGTACATAGCCATACAATAATAAATTTCTAATATCACAAAATAATACATTCATTATGTCTGTTAAATCCCATGAAAGGCTCATAAACACCAAAGGAACAAATGGGATTTATGATTAACATATGGACTGCAAATTATTGCTTGGCTTATTTAGACATATATAAAAATAATGATTTGAAAAATATTACTGGAATGTTTTTCATTAAAATACTAGTGCAGGTAATCCTCGGCTTACAACCGTTCATTTAATGACTATTCAAAGTTGCAATGGCACTGAAAAAAGTGACATGACCAGTTCTCACACTTATGACCATGGCGGCATCTCTTCAGTCAATGATCAAAATTTGGGTCCTTTGCAACAGGTATATATTTACGATAGTTGCAGCATCCTTGGGGTTCTGAGATTCTCACCCCAACCTTTCTAGTGAGCAAAATCAATGGGAAAAATCAGATTCACTTAATCACGATTCACTTAACAGCTGTAATGATTTGCTCAATAATCATGGCAAAAAAGGTTGTAAAATGGGGAATGACTTAACAATTTATTAGCAACAGAAATTTGGGGCTCAATTGTGGTCATAAGTTGAGAACAATCTGTATTAATCCTTGATTGGCCAAATGAATACCTTGAACTGAAATGTTTTAAATGTCACATTTGGTAAAACATAATTTTTAACTCAAACTGTCCATTATGAAATATAATTTTTTAAAAAAATCATTGTTACAGGAATATTCAATCAAAATGTATTGCATTAAGTCGTAGCTAAATTCCGTGTAGCATTAAGTTGTTCATAGTAGTATGTGGGTAATGGTCAGTATTTTCTGTTCACAATAACATTACAAATGCACATCAGAGCTTTTTAGTGTATATTGTAAATTCCTTTAAACCACAGTACTTATCAGTCAAAGAGTAATTAAGGCTGAAATCACTTTAGTGTACAGCAATGCAGAGTTCTGCAAAATGAATGCATTGCAACCATCTACTTTGGCAGAAGACAGTTTGTTTCCTTAAACTTCACTACAGGCCTCTGGGGCAATTTGCATTACGGTGGGCATCTAAAGCCATTGGATCAAATGTATTGTGGTTCATCAGGTCTCTCATTTTGTCTCTAAGGCCATATGGGGCTCTGGCTATTCTCCTAGAGTCTTCAATAGCTGCGTCCTTGTACCTTAGAAGCTGATTGCTTTTCAGTTCTTTTCTTCTTAAGGCTTCTTGCAATTCCCGTAGGTGGCATTTTTCATCATATTCGAGCTTCTGTTTACGGCAATGGTGGTTCCTTTCCTTGGCGATATTAATTTCTTTTATATGTTGTGCTCTGTCTTGCATATTTTTGCTCATGATTTCCCTGGCCTGTTGTATCTTCATCTCAGCTATTTGCAACAACATCTCCTTGCGCCTTCTCTTTTCCTCCTCTGTCTCTTTAGCTCTCGCCTTGGCTACTGTGCCATGCTCTTCTTCCTTGTATGACTTTTCTTTTAGTTCTCTATTCCTTTCTTCAAGCAGCTGCTCCAGGATTTCCTGAGACCTCTGAAGCTTTTGTTCAATGCAAAGCCTCTTGTACAACTCATCAGCTTTGAGCTTGTCCTCAACTGGGTCTTTCATCTGCATGGGCTTGAGTTTCTTATAGTCATTCGGTTCTACTTTCCTCTTCTTCCTCTCCATTTCCTTTATAAGCCTCTTCTCCAGGGCCTGCAGCATCTTCTCTTTGCATGCATGAGAGTTCTGATCTTTGACATTTCGGTCCATCAATCGTTTATCCCAGACTTGCTTTTCCTGGCAACGTTTCCTATACTCAGCCTGAAGCCTGGCATTTTCAAATTTCTCTCTACGTCTACACTCCTGCTCTTTAGCTAGCTTTTTCCACTTCTTGTCACGCAACAAAATATCCCTCTCCCTAGCGGCCATTAGTTGCTCTTCCTCTAGCTTAGCCTTGGCTTTTCTTTGATCCCGGTCCCTCTGCCATTGGTCCATATTGTCTGCCAACTGGTATTGCCTCTCCTTTTCCAACTTCGCTTTGTGCTTCTTCTCCTTCCGCCTCATCTTCTCCCAAGCCTCAGAGACCTGGAGCTGCCTATCCTTCATCTCTTCCTCCTCCTGATGCCTAGCTAACATCAAAGCAGCAAGCTTTTTGTCCCTTTCTGGAATCATGTCCTCATATCTCTTCTCAGTCAGATCATGGAGGCTGACCTGAGTGTCTCCCTTCTTGGTTTTGTGGTGATTGTGGTGACGGTGATGATGTGAATTGTTGTTAGGGTGCAAATAAGCCATTGGGTCTTCCTCCTCATACTGTCTCAAGGAATGCATCAGGTCTACCAGGCTGGGGCTGCTGTCGCAGGGCTCTTGCCAATCCCTTCTTTTGGGTTCCTTCTTCTCAAGCTTGGGAGAAGCTTTATGGTCGATTTGAGTGAAGGAAAAAGAAGACGGGCAAATTGACGGTGGCTTGCTGACGTCGGTGGGAAAGTCCGTTCCATATTCTAGAGCTCTAGTCACAGGACTGGCCCATTGGTCGTCCCGGAGCAGCTCCTCCACCCGGGTGCACCTGCCTGCCGGAGAGCGTCCGGGCAGCTCATGGTGGGTCTGGAAATCTCCGCCGTAGAGGGTGGTACAAGAAGTGGTGCAAGGAGTAGCGCAGCCCTCGCCGGCCGGAGCGAGGTAATGGTGCTGTTGGGGCAAGGTGGGGCGGCGCAGACGGGCCGAAGCGGCGGTGGCGATGGCCGGAGCCTTAGTGTGAGGGAGCGAAGCGCCCCTGTACTTGCCTTTCCGCGGCAACAGCATTCCGCCCTCGTCGCGGTACATTTGCGCCAGCTGGAGGCGCCCAAGGCAGCCCTCGCCTCCCGCCGCTTCGGGCTCGGAGCTGTAAGCCGCGTCCGGGAAGCATTGCGGCGGAGAGAAGCGCCCGGGGCTGATTCTGCGGCGCGTCATCTCTTGCTGGGTCTCGCTGCCCGACAGACTACAGCAGGACACGGCGGGCGGCTTCTTCCGGCCCTTGTTGGTGCTGGGCGCGCCTCTGTCGCTCGGGGAGACGCGCCACCTGCTTTCCGCCCCGAGACACTGCCCCGACCCGCGCCGCGGCCGACGCCGCTGCTGTTGCCGCTTCATGGCCGAAGTGGCCTGCCCGCTGGTCACGCAGCGCCTTGCGCAGCACAGAGAAATTCAGCGCGCGTCATAATGGGGGAGACGGGGCCCGTCCTCCTCCTGGAGCCCATTACGACGCGCGGCCGCAATGCGACCCTGCCCCACTCGCCCCTAGCTGTCCCTGCTTTCTCTTCTGCCGAAGGAAAAAAGGCGCGACGCGCGAGGGTTCCAGGCTCTAGAAGGGAGCTAGAACCAGACGTTTTGGTGGCGCACTGCCTCTCCAGATCCCAGCAGAATTGCAACTTCCCACAAGATGAGTGGAATGGGACACTGCAGTACCACCTGGAATCCCATCTCTTGTTAGATCAGAAGCCCATGTATTTTAATTCAAATGCAAACTGGAATGCCCCAAGCTCACTTATGAATTTTCATTAAATATGGCTATTCTTCCAGAAAGAATAGGGCATTCCATGAGAGAAAGTGTCACCGGAGCTTTCGTGAAACAACTTAGTTGCCTGAGACTTTGCCTCATCACAAAAATGGCTCCTAGGGTAGATGTTACAAGATATAAAGCAAATAAATAGGATGTTTCTAAAAGGCATAGCTGAAGAATTTCGTTATAAGTAGATATGAATTCCTCACAACACTTAATGCTTTTAGAAGTGATGGAATTTTTCAAATATATCACATAGAAGTGTTTATTTTTTTCTATTAATGCAAGACATGTACTTGTATATGTACTTATTTCAGGTTACAGGAAGGCAGATTCCAAGTGAACATTAAAAAAATTCCTAATAGAAAGAATGGTTCAACAATGAAAGCAATTACTTAGACATGAGGGCCACCCTTCATGAGATATAATGCACCTGACTCTCAATATGCTCAGACAGGGACTACACATCTGAGATGTTTAATTTGGATTTTTGCACTGCCCAGGCAGTTGGATTTGAAGGCCTCACTAGCTCATCTATCTCTGGTTCTAATTTACACTTTCAGCATCAGTTTACCTACTGAACAGATGCAAGCTGTACTCTTGCATAATAATAAAATAGCTGAACTGAGTTTTCTGAGAAATCAATCCTGCTGTGTTCAGTAAGAATCCCTGGTTACTATTTATTCACCAGCACTGGCTATATTCACCACTGATGCTAGCTACTATTTTATCCATGATCTATCTTGAATAAGCCACAATTTTGAGTAAGCCCAAACCATAATGATTAAGCTCATACAATATACTGAACCAAAATCAAACAAAATATTTATAGTTTAGCACTATGTGTAAACCTAGTCAGTTCTTCCATGTAAGATATTTATATGCGAATCTAAAAAAAAAGAACAATCAAAGACAGACAAAAGTGAATAGCAAATTATACAATAAGTCATTCATACAAATGACTGTTTGGTCTGAATAATAGGTAACATTTTGTGCATCCTTGTATACTGTGCATATAAATGGGGTAGATCTAAAGAAGGGTATATATACACTATTACAGAAATGTCAGGAAAGTTGAAGCTCAGGATGAACTGAGATGTGCAAAGTACATGTGTATGTGCGATATGCATATTCATGATTTGGGTTTTTTTATGCCTTCAAGTCAGTTTTTATACCTGGTGATTATTTGGATAGATCCCTGCCATTTTCTTGGCAGTATTTGCCCTTGCCTTCTTAGGCAAGGGAGAGGGAGAGGGAGGGAGGGAGAGAGAGCAATTGGTTCAACAGCAAGACTAGAACTTGCAGTCTCCTGACTTCTAGTCTAGTGCCTTTAATCACTACCCCAAACTGGCTCTCTACAATGCATATGTGTTTTCAAAGAAAAATAAAAGATTTCTATACAACTTTAATATATTATCTGCTCAATGAAGACAACAAAATGCTATCAAGTAACAAAGAGAAGGCAAAATTACTAAATTCCTATTTTGGCTGTCTTCTCCAACCAGAGGGTAGGCATTCCACCAAGTAATTGTGAAGAGTGGGACATATGATTGATGCTTGTATATCTCTTGGTTAGGGAAGATTTATATTTCTGTCTTCAGGGTCAGATGAATTATATCCTAGAAACCTGCTGCTGGTTTGACCAAATCTTTAGCCTACCTTCCTTCTATTTTAACATTGATTATAACTTGATTGCCTCCACCAGAAGAAGTGTTCAGTTCCCTCCTTCATAGTGTCACACCTGTTCCCATTCCTTCCTTTCACCTTTCAACAGGCTCTTTGCTGGTCACATCATGGCTTTGAAACTGAGCAGTTGTGGATTGTTTATAAAATGGTATCTTTGCCCTGGGAACCTTTGCCTGTCAGCTTAACTCTACAAGAAAGGAAGAATGCTTATCGCATTTGCAGAGAACAACCTTTCAAGAGGCTCTTTACTGGACATTTCATGACTTTGAAACTGAGCAGTTGTGGATTGTTTATACAAATGGTATCTTTGTTCTGGGAACCTTTGCCTATCAGCTTACCTCTATCAGAAAGGGAGAATGCTTATCACGTTTGCAGAGAACATAAAATTAGTGAAATACCTACTATCCAAGAAGACAGGAACAAATTCCAAGAATCCTAATAGATTTTTTAAAAGCTTTTATTTACTAAAATGATTTGTGTGCTGTTTACTCAAATTACTCTTAAGTGCAGAGTTATATTAAAACATCTACAAAATCCATTAATTTTAATATCTTCCAATAATTTTTTTTTAATGCCATCTTTCATTAAAACTTACTTCCCAAAAGCCCTGCAAATGATGAAGTGGCTGTGCCATAAGACAAATGACTGAATTAGTGACATTAAATGGCAGAAGGGAACTGGTGTGGTATAATGATTAAGGCATTGGGCTGGCATCAGGGAATCCCTCCTTAGTCATGAAAACCAATTGGAGGTATCTCTTATCTCAGTCTTCCTAACTGAGTGAGTGTGGGGGAGGTAGAAGGGAGCCTAGTAGAAAATCTAACAAATAATAATAATCCAATCTACTCTTGTATGTGAAAATCTCTGTCAAATAGTGGGTACATTAACTTCTCCCACAAATCAGGGATTTTTGTGCGTGTGCAAAGGCACCTGTGAGCATTTCCTGTGTATGTAGGATAATTAAAAACTCATGAATTGACAACCTAATGCAAAAAACAATAACACCTCAGGATCATTTGGTAATTTAATACACAAATATGTGACATATATATCACACAATTTCATCCTGCTTAGTTATGAGTAAACAAAACTTAAAGTTGCTGGAGGGACAAGTGCTCATAAGCAGAGTTTGCCAGCACTTGGAGGAATGTTTTCGTTATTTTTGTTTCATAACCCTGGATTCTTTCATTAGCTAAACATGTTACAAAAATTGGTTCCTTCCGTAACGATTTCTAATAATTGGAAGTTCAGCAAAATACAGGTGTGTTGTAAAAAGGGAGTGATGGTTACATACAGATGATACCTAACAAATAATCTGCACTTCAGCAATTTTTATTCATTTCATGGGATTGGCAGTAGAATTCTAAACTCCATGATTCTGGAGGACCATTCAATTAATTTATACACCTCACTACACAAAACCCCTAACTGTTCCATCATACTGATGAACTTGTTTATCTTTTTATCATTAGAGCTAATGCAGCTAACACAGCTACGGTGAATTAGTGCTGTAAAAAAACCTCCAGTGTTAGACAAAAGTTTCTTTAGAGCAAAGGACTAGTCTCTGTAAAGAGAGGTATCAGTCCTTTTTGTTTACTTTTGTGACTTTTTGAGAATTTTAGCCATTTTTATTTCATTAAACTAACATTATTACTCTAGATATGGATGTCAGTTATTACTCCTACAACTTGTTATTTTCCCATTATACTGGGAGTGTGGAATGTTCCTGTTGATTTAAGTCCTTTTTCCCTCACAACTTTTCTTTTTGTCTAACCCTCTGTATCTATTTGTTCAATTTCACTTCTGAAATCTAATTTTCACCCAGCAGTTCTGTGTATCGTGTAGTCTGCTTGTTCAGTTTTGCATTAAAATTCTAAATCAAAAGCAAGGGAAATGCTTTTTGGAGTGAATAAGAAGGAAATATTTTCTAGAGGCCTCAGAAGAGAGCCCTAAGGAGTCAATGAAAGATCATACATTTTGGGAAAAATTGGTCAATTTTCTCTATCCTGGAAATCTTAGTTAAATCACAGCATAGTTTTTGAGTAGGTTAGGGTTAGGGTTAGGGTTAGGGTTACGGTTAGGCACGGGGGAGCACGGGGGAGCACAGGCAGCCTCTGTGTGCCCCATTTTGGCTGCCAGGATGGTGCAGAAGGTTGTCCAGGCCCAAAACAGGGCGCGGGTGGTCTCCACACGCCCCGTTTTGGGTGCCACGGTGGTGCAGCAGGCCATCCAGGCCCAAAACAGGGCACGAGGGAGCGCGGGCAGCCTCCGTGTGCCCCGTTTGGGCTTCCAGGGTGGTGCAGAAGGCCTTCAAGGCCCAAAATGACACGGGGGAACATGGGCAGCCTCCATGTGCCCCGTTTTGGTTGCCATGGTGATGCAGGCCATCGAGGCCCAAAATGGGGCACGGGGGGCAAGGGCGGCCTCCGCACGCCCCGTTTCAGGTGCCAGGGTGTTGCAGCAGGCTGTCCAGGCCCAAAACAGGGCACAGGTGGCCCCCCATGCCCTGTTTTGGGCCTGGATGGCCTTTTGAACCACCCTGGCAGCTGAAACGGGGCGTGGGCGGCCTCCGTGCACCCTGTTTTGGCTGCCAGGGTGGTGCAGAAGGCTGTCCAGGCCCAAAACGGGGCGCAGATGACCTCCATACACCCTGTTTCGAGTACCAGGGTGGTGCAGAAGGCTGTCCAGGCCCAAAACGGGGCACGGGGGACCGTGGGCGGCCTCCGTGTGCCCCGTTTTGGCTGCCAGGTTGGTGGTGCAAAAGGCCATCAAGGCCCAAAACGGGGCACGGGGGAGAGCAGGCAGCCTCCGTGTGCCCCGTTTTGGCTGCCAGGGTGGTGCAGAAGACTGTCCAGGTGCAAAATGGGGAATGGGTTGCCCCCCCCCCCGCACCCCATTTTGGCTGCCAGGGTGGTGCAGCAGGCTGTCCAGGCCCAAAACAGGGTACAGGGGAGCGCGGGCAGCCTCTGTGTGCCCCGTTTTGGCTGCCAGGGTGGTGCAGAAGGCCATCAACTTGCACCCTCATCCTTGAAGCTGTTTGTCATATTACTGAGCTCATTATCTTCCTCCCCAGCTTTTACACACATAATTCAACTAAAGTCAAATTGCCACACTTGCTTTCTGTTTCCCTGCTCATCAATGGAGTTGACTTCTACTAACTCTTTTCTTCAGGAAAGAGCCAAACTGTGAGCAAGCCAGGGGTGGGTTCTAATTTTTTTTACTACCGGTTCTGTGGGCGTGGCTTATTTTGTGGGCGTGGCTTGATGGTCGTGTGATGGTAGGCGTGGCTTTGTGGTCATATGACTGGGTGGAAGTGGTTTGGCAGTCGTGACTGGGTGGGAGTGGCTTTGCGGTCATGTGACTGGGTGGGGGTGGCTTGGTGATCATTGGGTGGTCATGTGACTGGGTGGGCGTGGCCAACTTGACGTCACTCACGTCAAGGGTTAGGGTTAGGGTGGCTGGCCTCTCCTCGCCTCAAATGCCTCAACGAGATACAATTTCCCTATCTATTTACTACTACTGAACATGTAAAATACGAACATTACACATGCCTTCAGATGTACTTCCCTAGCTTGCACATGACTTTTAGAGCCAGGAAATGACATGGAGTGAGTAAAATGTGGTGAAACTCACTTAACAACGCTCTTGCTTAGCAACCAAAATTTTGGGCTCAATTGTGGTCATAAGTCAAGGACTATCTCTGCCTTCCTCTGCATGGCAGCCTTGTCCTAGTAAACTCCTTCTCCTTTCTGGCAATTTTCCTCTCTGTTAGAGGCACCACCATAATCCAGACAATGTAAGGTTTCCTACTGCAGCAGCGGGTTGGAGTAGATGACCTCCGAGATATCTTCCAGCCCTAAATTGCTGTGCTATTTTAAAGTGTCTTCTGAAGCCACGCTAGTGGCAGGATTTGTGGTGCTTCCTTCCTCTTCTCTCTCTCTCTCTCTCTCTCTCTCTCTCTCTCTCTCTCTCCCTCTCTCCCTCTCTCCCTCTCTCCCTTCCTTCCTTCCTTCCTTCCTTCCTTCCTTCCTTCCTTCCTTCCTTCCTTCCTTCCTTCCTTCCTTTCTTTCTCTTTCTCTTTCTCTTTCTCTTTCTTTCTCTTTCTCTTTCTTTCTCTCTCTCTCTCTTTCTTTCTTTCTTTCTCTTTCTTTCTTTCTCTCTTTCTCTGTCTTTCTCTGTCTTTCTTTCTCTTTCTTTTTTTCTCTCTTTCTTTCTTTATCTCTTTTTCTTGTCTCTCTCCCTTCCTTTTTCTTTTTCTTTTTCTTTTTCTTTTTCTTTTTCTTTTTTTCTTTCTTTTTCTTTTTCTTTTTCTTTTTCTTTTTCTTTTTCTTTTTCTTTTAAT
>QLTV01001816.1:2890166-2907922 GCA_003457575.1 Thermophis baileyi
CCAGAAAGGCAGTAAAAAAAGCAGACAGAATGCCAAGCTTGCATCCTGCCTCTCAGCCATTTCTTCTATGGCAGTGGTTCTCAACCTTTCTAATGCCGCGACCCCCCCGCGACACACACCCCCGCCGCCGCGACCCCCTCCCCGCCCCCTCCCCGTGCGGGATGAGGTGACAAAGGGGGCGTGGCAACAGGGGCGAAATGCTCCTGGTTCGGGCTTGCCTGCGGGTCGCCGGACAGCTGATAGCGTCGGAAGCGGGAGACTTCGCCCGGACGCCGCCATTTGGGTTCTTTTACCCTCTGCGCATGCGCAAAGCGTTCTGCGCATGCGCAGAGGGTAAAAGAACCCAAATGGTGGCGTCCGGGAGGGTGGGCGAAGTCTCCTGCTTCTGTCACTACCGGCTATCCGGCGACCCGCAGGCACGGCCAAACCGGGAGCATTTCACCCCTGCAGTGATGGTGGCACCAAGATGGCGGGCTAACGCGCGTGGCGACCCCTGTGAAATGGTCGTTCGACCCCCAAAGGGGTCGCGACCCACAGGTTGAGAACCGCTGGCCTAAATGATGCTGGCTGTTTTGAGAAAACTAAAGTAGCGAAAATGCTGTTGTATGGGAAACCACTGAGAAATTTCACGGTTTCAGACTAAACTGCAATTTTTTAAAAAATTCCAGAAAACAAATCCCTTCTACTGTATTTATGTATGCATTTATTCATTCATTCAGTTTCTATAGCCATCTATCTCAGTAAATGACTGAGTGGCTTACAATTCAAAAAATAGATTATAATTAAGACACTAAAACATTTTAAAACACTAAAAAACAACAAAAACAATAACAACATCCAAAATAAATATATACTATATTGTTGCCAAGAAAATGACATGGGCTTGAATATAGACACATCAGAAATATAGCTTTAAAATGTTGATAAGGAACCTAATTATATCTAAAGATATTACTGTAGATATTATTATAATTAGGTTCCTCAATAACATTTCTTTCGTCTGGATTCAGGTTTCAATTTTATAGAGAAAAATTATCTATTATCTATTGTAATTATTTATTATCTAATCAAAATTAGATACTTTGAAGATTACAACATCTGAAAGCAATTGAATATCCAGACATATTTTATCTGATATGTACTTAAGTTAATTTCTACTGAATGCAGTGATATTTATTCCCTGACAATCAATGACTGCAGCCTAATTACAAATATGTTTCCATAAGCAAGATTCCTTTTATCTGATGTCAGATCAAGTTTTGAGATTCTTACCTTCCTTTGTTTAATTTCCATTTCATAATTGTAGTTCTGAATGAAGAATACAGTTAAACAAAATGCACAATTTAGAGTTTGACAGGAAGCCAATTTATTATTAAGGTCCAACCTAAAGACACTGAAATGTTGAACATATTCAAGAATCCCTTATATTTTTAAACATTTGTAGAAATCTTGTAAATAAGAAATTCAAATGTCAAAATACATATACATTGAGGTGAAGTGCGGGTATAGACAATATTTTACCTGTCATGTTCATGCAAAATACATTTGGGAATCTATTTTTCAGAGAGGACAAAATTGTAAATATTCCATCATGGAACTTTGGTTATGGAATTCATAGCAATAGCAATAGCACTTAGACTTATATACCGCTTCATAGTGCTTTACAGCCCTCTCTAAGCGGTTCACAGAGTCAGCATATTGCCCCCAACAATCTGGGTCCTCATTTTACCCACCTTGGAAGGATGGAAGGCTGAGTCAACCTTGAGCCGGTGAGATTTGAACCGCCGAACTGCAGCTAGCAGTCAGCTGAAGTAGCCTGCAGTGCTGCACTCTAACCACTGCGCCACCTCGGCTCTTTTATATAATTAATCATTGGTTGGACTGTTTTTAGCTTTGGACTTTAAACAAGAATTTAAAAACTTGGCCACTAGTTACAAAAATGACAGCAGGCTGCATCTCAATTACATTATAAACATGTACAAGTAAAGGTCAGCAAGAACTGGTGACATTTAGAAATATATACATTTATTACGGGATCTTTCCTTTGACATTACATTAATGTATGTCCATGTTTGAAAACATATTCATCATTTGATCAATCAAAACAGGGTTTTGAGGAGTGGGACAAATTTGTGAAACCAACAATTACCTTCTTATGTAACAAAACACTAGTTTTTCTAGTACATTATGGAATAAAATTTCACAATCAATAATGGGTGTTGGTTTTTAAAGTTTTTGAACTATTCAGAAATGGATGTATCATCAATAAACATTCCAGGAAAATATAGGAGTTCTTAAAGCCACTATATAAATGTTGGACATAACTAGAAATTTTGGTTTAGCACTTTTTTGAAAGAGTGTTGTTGTTTTTTAAAGATGGGATTTAGTACTCTGCGAGCTGGCAGTCAGATTAGCAGGTGCAGAGGATGGGTGGAGGAGAAAGGAGAAGATGCACTGGCTGGCTCTGTTCCACTTTACCCCATGCCCTTCCCCTGTACCTGAAACCTGTTAATTGGCTTAAAAGCGCCCTTTACCCCATTTTCTGTCTTTCTTGCTTGTAGCCTCTTGGCCTCTCAGTTGTGTTCCATCTTGCTGATATACCCTGCCTTTCACTTGCCTCTTTCACACTCTCTCACTCTCACTGATCTTGTTTTTTGTCTTCCTCTCTCTCTCTCAGTCTTTCCCATTCTTCAGATCATTCAAAAGAGCAGTTATTTGATTTTTTAAAACATAAATGTAGTGCTCTTTCAAACAAATTAATGTAAGATCTGAAGAACACTTGAGAAAGTATGTGTTAGACAATACATGAATAGATGCCTCTGAGGTAGCCAGGTGTTGGTCAATTCTTGTGGAGAATAAGGAAGATGACCTTGATGAAGACTGGCCAAATTCACTATCAAAGAGATGAGGGGGAAAACATGACTTAAATCCAAAATAAGCAGAAGGAATTGGAAAGCAGCTCAGGAGGAGACCTATCTAATTCACATAAGTATAGGGGTGGGGGAATAAAGCATAATCGGGATTGCAAAAATAACAGAGTTGGGAGGAATCTTGGAGTTGTCCTAGTCCAATCCACTGCTCAAGCAGGAGACCCTATACCATTTCAGACAAATGGTTCTCCAATCTCTTCTTTAAAACCTCCAGTGATGGAGCACCTACAACTGCTGAAAGCAAGCCATTCCATTGATTAATTGTTCTAACCCTCAGGAAATTTCTCCTTATTTCTAGATTGGTTCTCTCAATTAGTTTCCATCCATTGTTTCTTGTTCTGTCTTCCCTTACTATGGCCAATCTTAATACAAGTAATTCTAGTCTTCCTATGGAGTTGATTTCTTAGTCTGGTTTATGCAGTAGGGCAAACAGTTCTGCAGACTAAGCCAAAATGGCCGTCTACAGTAAAGGAGGGAAGCTGGGAAGGCTTACAAGGCTTAAAATGACCAATAAAAGCTGAGCACATCCTGTGTCAATGGTAGATCTTAGATTGTGTCGATGGCAAAAATTGGGTTGGGAGAAGAAGAAAAGCACTATTTTTAAACTGGAACAGATGAAAAAGATCTATTCTTCTGCTATGGATTGGTATCAGGAAGAAGGCAACTTCATGAGGACATGTCATTTAAAATTATTACAACTGGAGCCTTTCACAATACCAATTAGGTTGGGATCTTAGCAAGGGTTATTCAAAGGTTTATGTGTGCAAGCTGTCCAAACCTGAAATTATACTTAATAATTAATAACAAATCAATACATGTTATTAAATGGTATTTAAAACTAATTATATAAAAGGCAATCAATAAGCAGCTGACAACTTACAGTGAATTTAGCACAAAGAATATTTGAGGGAAGCAATCAGGTAAGAAGCAGTAAATAATCTACAGAGAATTTAATACATTCAATTCAGTGAGAGAAAAAGACTGAGTTCCAAAAAACGCAGGTTAACTTTAATGAAGCATACACAGAGTTCAGCTATAGCTGCAGAAAGCAATAAATAAATAAATATGTAATGTTAAAGCTCCTTGCTGCAGCAACTAAGGAGAAAAGGTTTCAAATTTCTTGTCACTCAAATAAGGTAAAAGATTCCCACCCACATGCACATCTTTTTTTGAGCAAGTTGTGGGACACAGCTTAACTTGTCAAAGAAGGAAAAAGTTGCCTTCTTGGTAACTAAAATGGGAAAGGATTTCTGGTTTAAGAAGCAGGAAATAGTTTTTCTTTTACTGCACTAGAATATATTTGCTGGCTTGTGATGAAGACACTTTCGTTTCTTTCAGATTAAAAAGGAAATAAAACTAAGAAAAAGAGTTGTTTAACTGAACAAGAATTTCTCTTCCATCCTGAATACTATATTTGAGAAACAATTTTACACTTTTCTTGGGGAAATTAGCAAATTAAAATAAACCAAAACCAACTTCTCACATAGGATTTGAAAAAAGAAACATTAAATGCCAAGTCAAAAGGGGGGGGTGTTGATTTTTTTTTCCCCTCTCCCTTCTTTTTCCTGGGCTGAAAGGAAGAGGGAAAAAGATGGAGATTCTTTAACATGATGATTGGTGAGAGGCAGGAGATTGTTCAGGATGATCCCAAACAAATGGAACTCTTCGATCAACAGCAGCTGGAGATGATAAATTGAACCATGGGATTATCAATCATCTAATGTATGTTTTCTTAATGTTTGGCATGAGAACCTTGTAGCTATCTAGAGAGTTACAGATCTTACTTAGTAACTAAAGGTAGTCCTTTACTTACGGCCGCAATTAGGACTAGAAATTCTGTTGCTAAGCAAGGCAGTTATTAAGTGAGTCATGCCCAATTTTGTGACCTTTTGTGCCACTTTGAGTGATCACTAAACAAGTGGCTGTAAATTGAGGACTGCCTGTAGTACAGTTTTTGCCCTTTAAGCATGTCTTCAAACTGACACGTCATTCAAAGGGTAGGGGAAAAAAACTTTTAGGAAAGCAGGTGGGGGCAGAGGCTGGGAAGGTTTGTATTTTTGCCAAGCAAGATGGAGCCTCTCCTTTAAATTGCTGTCTATCTTTACCCAACGTATCTGGAAGCTTCCTGTCAAATTCCCTTTCTAAAAATTTCTCTCTGCAACAGAGAGCTAATGCTGTACCCAAGAAGTAGCTTTCAGCAAGACCTCATTAGTTTGGCTAAAATATTATGGGCCATCACTGTCTCCATTCCTATTTCTTTAATTTTTTTTCTTGCTGTAGGAAAGGATGAGAAGGAAAATAATTAAGGGTAGATAGAAAGTAAACTAACATGCATCAGCTTGGGAATATTAAAGGAATATTGGAAGGATGATAAAAGACTATCTTTAGAATGAGGTTAAAAAAATGAATCTAAAATTACAAAAACACAACAAAAAAGCATATATTTAAAAGACATATGATGGAAGAAGCAGGGATATACATAATATATAATGGAGTCCAGCGGCATCAGCTTTGGTTAAAAACTTTTCTTCTGGGAATGAACAAAGTTTAGGCAGAAAATGTGGATATTTGCTTAATACCTAATTTAATGCATGCAAATATCCTTCTGTAAATCTTCCACTGTCTTTTATTACTGTAATTCAACAATCAGCTATGCAAATAGGGAGATTGAGAGGGTATTTAAACAGACTTGGGGAGAAAATTCAAATTTCCTCTCATTTTATTTCTGGCGTGGCCATAGTCAAACCCACAGCTGAGAGAACAAATAATCTTTGTGCTATAGTTAGATGAACGTGAGGATAAATGCAAAAGAAGCCCACCTTGTCACTAAACCCAGTGTTTGAATGTACAATATTTATTTCTTAGTAGTATATCCTGTGCTTCATTCAGGAGTTTGAGGCAGCATACATAATGCTCCCTTATCTTGTTCTTTACAACAACCCAGTGAGGTAGGATGGGCTAAGAGAGAGTGGATAGCCTGGAACTTCAGTGATGTATATAATGGAAGCAGAAGGAGGCAAGGGCAAAGTAGATTTGGCTCAATTGTGGTGGCAGTGTGTAGCTTTGCCCCAGATACCATTTCTGAAAGATTAAAAACAAGATGCTGTCAATGACAGTTTCCCTTGTAATATTTCCACATGTGTTGCTGGCTGGAATCGGGGCAAACAATATACCGCCCACTTCACAATATTGAATCGGGTGGGGGGGGGAGAGGGAGACTCTCTTTTTCTTATTAGAAACGGCACGATAAGATTAATCGACCAGGCCTCGTTTCACCCAATGCCCCCAAACAGCCTTCAGCAACTAGATCTCTCGCAGTTGGGGCGTCGCAAAGAAATGGGCGGCGGGGGTGCGGGGGGCGTGAGAGTCGAGCGCCGGAGAAAGCAATGCGGTGGAAGGCCAAGCTGTGGTGGGAGTCGGGGGCTATTATTGGAAAACTGCTCTTCTCCCTCCCGCGCTGTTCCGCCGAGGCTTCCCCCGCCCCGCACCACAAACCCAGCCTCCGGAGCCAGAGAGGAAAAGATCGGGCTGGGTAACAACAATGCGAGGGGCTCGGGCGGGGGATTTGATCTGAAGTAACTTGCCCCGGCGGCTGCCGCCCAGGGAGCCTTGATTGACGTAGACCTGCTGGAAGCGGCGCATCCATCACCAGGCTGAGCCACAGCAGAAGTCACCGGCCGCTCCTGCAGGAACACAAAGGCGGGCGGGTAGCGGGGAGGCTCTCGGCTGCCGCTGGCCGCCCAGCTTCACCTTTCCTCTGGCAAGTAGCTCTGCATCCCACCCCCCCACCCCCAGAAGAGACCGGCGAGGAGGACACGCCGCCTCCACGCCCTGATGCCTGGACCACCATTGCGGAAAGGGGGAAAGGGGAGCGGAAGGGAGAGAAGAGGGGAGCCCTGAGCCCACAGGCCAGTCCTTGATCGATCGGCTGCTCCTTTCTGACCGCCGCTGCCTCTTCTGCCTCCCATCCGAAGGAGTTGCTGCCTCGGCTGATGGATGCCGGAAAGTGCCGCATTGCCTGGTGTATGTCTGTTGGCTGCTTGGCTGGTAGGCATTACTTGGCCGTTCCTTTTTGTCTCTGAATGCCTTTCTTCCGGCGGATGGCTGGGATCCCAGCGAGGCGACCAGACCTGCTCCGTCAGTGAGTGAAAAGGACCCAGATTCCACCCCCCCGGCCTCTCCCCGCTCTTTCCCGCCCGCCCCCCACTTTTCTAGAGGCGACGGAGAGGGACAGACGGCAGTCTTGCTGGTACTAGATGAGGTCACTGTGTAAGTGGACAAGGGGGTGGAAAGACGTGGTAGAGGAATCCATCCCTTGCTCCGGAGATTAAAAAGCTTTTTTTGGGGGGGGGGTGTATCTGAAGAAGCAGCTAATTGATTAAAAACAATAATCCAACTTATCCAGCTGATCAGCACATGCTTCTTGAACCCTACCACGCATTGATTTTTAAATGCTATACAGGAATGGCTCAGAGAGAGTGAGGGAGGCAGGGGGGGGAAAAAAAACACCTTTACTGAAAGCTCGGAATTAGATCATATTTATTGAAATTGCAGATCTTTAGCTATTTCAGCAGCGGCAGCAAGGTGAAGATCTCTAATTTGCAGGTAGAAGTGGGTGGAAAATATTAGAGTGTGCCTGTGGTGGAGGAATTAATTACCTCAACCTCTTCTGCACTCCAGGCAAAGTCACTGTTTGGCCTTGTTCTCACTGGCATCATAATGCTGATCTGTATCTGCTGATCAAGGCATTTTATTTTAGTGGGGGTGTTGTTTTTTTTACTCACCCGATTGTTTAAACCACTACTGAATGGGAAGGAGGACGCTCCATTCTCTCTACTTGGGCCCTGTCAGAGCCATTATTTCTAGTCATCAACAGGCAATTGCTGCAGAAGGAGAGTAATTGGGTTCAATTATATGTGAGTTATAGTTTTGCTGCAGCTTCAAGCTGTGGACAGATGTCGGAAGGGTGGGATTCAGGGCTGAAAAAGAAGAGCAGAGCAACAGTATAGTGTGTGTATAGTTAATTGGGAGATGGGAAGGGTAGATTGGAATTGAGGCGCATATATTAATTGAATCATATTAGGCATTAGTGTTGGAGATATTGGTAGCAAAGAATTACCTAACTTGTTGGATACTAGAAATGGAAGGGAGGGTTTCATAAATCAAAACAAGAGCCCGAATTTCAGGCTTCGTGGCAGTTTGGAGATTCCACCCCTTCTTCTGTACTAGAAGAACCACTATCGGACCAAGTGGCACAATGACTCATTTGCAGGCAGGTCTGTCTCCAGAGACCCTGGAGAAGGCCAGATTGGAACTGAACGAGAACCCAGACACTCTGCACCAAGACATCCAAGAAGTTCGGGACATGGTGATCACCCGACCGGACATTGGCTTTCTTCGCACAGATGATGCCTTTATTCTTCGCTTCTTGCGGGCCAGAAAGTTCCAGCACTTTGAAGCATTTCGCTTGTTGGCCCAATACTTTGAGTATCGTCAGCAGAACCTTGACATGTTCAAGAGCTTCAAAGCCACTGATCCAGGCATCAAGCAAGCACTCAAGGATGGCTTCCCAGGAGGGTTGGCCAACCTTGATCATTATGGCAGGAAGATCCTGGTGCTGTTTGCTGCCAACTGGGACCAAAGCAGGTAAAGGTTTTAACTCATGGGGGGGAAGGTGGGGTAGGCTAAGATGCTCATCTGAATCCACCATAGTGCTGCAGTCTATATGTTTGACATCATCATAATGGGTTCAAATCCCCTTTGATCTCAAAGATATCCCTTATGATAGGAATGGCATAAGAATCTTTATTTGATTCTAATGTGCAGGAGCCAACTACTATTTTTGTAAACTAATTCAGGGGAAGGAGTTTTTAAAAAGTTCTTCCCAAACTTGAAATTCTGGCAAAAAACAATGTGCACAGATCAGGTGTGCCTATGGAGCTTCAATCATAAGATGATGGTGAAAACAATGAATGGAAACTGATTTTAATAGAATCTTTCATCTATAACTTTTTTGGGGGGAAGATTGGTTTCTCATCAGTGACTAGTGAGAAGTTCATTCTCAATTACTCAGTTACACTTTCCTGAGACCTGAACAGCATGTGCTAATGCAATTAGCAATTTGTACTCTGACCCGATTTGCCAACTATTTATTTATTCAAAATCTTTCTAACTTGCCCTAGATCCAACTGATTCCAGGCTAATAGTCAACAACAGCAATAGCAAAATATTGAAACAAAAGTACAAGTGTAAAAAACAATGGCAATGGCAAATTAAAAGACAACCAAGGATAAAGTTGGCAAGCAATCTAAGACAGTGGACAACAATCCTTGAAACTTAATTCTAATTTAAAATTGTAATGCTGGTGCCAGTTGGGTATCTCTGAGAAGTTCATTCTTGAATTATTCATTTCTTGATGTATCATACTTAGAACTGCCCATCTCCTTCATAGCGACTCTGGGTGGCATATAAATAGTCACAAAAACATAAAAAACCTATATATAAACATTACAATAAAACAGTTAAAAATAAGAATGAAATAATTAAAATTCAAAAGGCAAGGGAAGGACTTCAGAGCGTTAACCAGCCCCATGGCTGCATGCTCCTCTGTTATCCCCAAGCAAATTGGCAGAGCCAACTCTTCAAGCATTTCCAAAAGACCAAGAGAGTGGGGGGCCCATCTCATCTCTGGGGGAAGAATGTTCCAAAGGGCAGGGCAATGGCAGAGAAGACTTTCTTCCTGCCAGTTGAAATTTTTTAACTGGTGGGATCTGTAGCCTACCTTCCCTGCCTGACCGAATGGGACGGTCCAATATAATCGGCCAAAAATGACTTATCAGGTGATCTGGCCTGTAGGGCTTTAAAGGTCATAACCAACATCTTGAATTCGATCTGGAAGCAAACTGGCACCCAATGCAGCTTGCACAGCAGAGGTGTTACATGCACCATCCTTGGGATGCCCAACATTGCTCATGTGGTCGTAATCTGTACCAACTAAATTCTCCAGGTACTTTTCAAGGGAAGACCCATGTAGACCACATTGCAGTATTCCAGACAGGAATTAACCAGGGTGTGAGTGACAGAGCAAAGGACCTGCTTATCGAGGAAGGGCCATAACAGATGCACAAGGTGCAGTTGAGCAAATTTCCTTCAAGCCACAATGTGCCACCTACTCTTCGAGCAAGAGCTGTGAGTCCAGGAGGACCCTGAGATTATGCACCAGATCTACCTGGATAGTGCAATCCCATCTAAGACCAAAAATGATAAACTCCCAGATGTAGAGGGGCTCCTCACCCACAGCCACTCCATCTGACCAGGGTTCTGCAGAAGTCTCTGGTTCCCTATCCAGGCCCCACAGCTTCCAGGCATCCCAATGTAGACCTCGGCCGTTGAGGCAAGAACAATGTGAGAGAAATATTGTCTTGACAATGTCGTTACCCATGTTGCTGTTTTCTACTTTTCCAAATGAACTAGGTTTCCCAATGTTTAGCAACACCTATAAAATTTAAAGAAAAAATTACGTTTCTTCTTTCTTGGCAGGTTCAGTATCAGCTTCTTTATCAGAAACAGTAATATTAATATACAAGTGCTTATCTATGAAACAGAAAAGTGATTCACTCAAACCTGCTTTGACAAAATTTCTATTAATTTTAATGTCCCTCCAATTTATCCTAGCAACATGATGCATTTTGTGAATGTCACAAAGCCTAAGGTCTGTCCAACTTTGAGCTAAAGAGTTCTGATTCACGAAGAAGACTTTTATGCCATCCTATCCTCACTTCTCATTGATATATTTTACTTTACTTTCATTTATACTTCCTTGAAGGAGTTCAAGGCAGTATACACGGTTCTCCTCCTCTTTTATCTTTTACAATAGTCTCTTGAAGTAGGTAAGCACTTGAGGTTGGCTCAAGGTAGCTTGCTACTTGAAATGAAATGGTAAATGTCATGTTTTCCCTCTCCCCCACTTGCTCCCCATCAAGGATCACAATACGCCAGAATGACTGAATTAATTGGGCATTTGTGGGCCATAATACTTGTTTCTTTCTTCTGAGAGGTCAGTACTGTATAATCATAATAAATTAAATGCAGTAACTAACAAACAATATGCTGTCTTTCCTATCAAAAAAGTCATTACCTGAAAGGATTGCCTGGAGTACCTACAGTAGATACAGAGTCTGTCTTGGAAGACTGAAAGAAAATGAATGTCTCATTTAGGGGTTTCATTATTGGATAGAGAAGCAAGGAAAGTTGCAATGCAGTGAGATAACCCGCCCCTTTTGGACCATATTGTGATGTCACATGCACAGACAGTAGGGGTGGAGCTTATGGCACAATGCCACAATGTTGCTTTCATCCTTCTGACACCTCTTGGCCTCATATCAGTAAAGAAAGTTTCATCATTCTAGTGAAAACATCAAGCTCCAGTGGGTGTGGCTGTGATTGGAGTAGTGATCTGAAACCAGGACATTCTAGACCAGGGCTGTCAAACCCCCAGCCCATAGGCCGGATGCATCATGCGCTGGCCACGCCCCTGCCCAGTTTAGCAAAAGGGGGGGGAAGTCCCAATACGTCATGTGACGCCGCCGTGACGCCATGAGTTTGACACCCCTGTTCTAGACTGATCTTATAGTGTTTACACTGCTCAAATTAAATTTTCTACTGTATCTGCACACAATCCAGATGCTTCTTTATAAAACAGTTGTTCTTTTCTTTTGACCATGCCTCACTTTATATTGGCATAGCATGGCTTCTAGGTGACCTAAATAGTGTACGAGTTCAAAAATAGGGTTCCACCTCCTCTGAAGTCCACTGAAGTTGGAATCAGAATTAATTACCCAGAGTAATGCCCAACTTCAGATGCTGCAATTCCTACATGGGACCTTAGTAGCAGGGTAAAACACATGGTATAAAAATAACTCTTGAATTGAACCTTTTCTTAATAATCATCAATTTGCTCAGGGGAATATAATTGGGCTGCTATTGTATGAAGGGCAAGAAACCATTGTTGACAAAACGCTAGTAGTTTGCACAAGTGTTGCACTCACTTTTGTACTTTTGATCTAGTTTCTTGAAAAAGCAAGAACCGTGTCTCAGAGGCACAGAGTCTGCCAATGAAGTATCTTAAAACTGATTATGTGCCATCAAGTTGGTGTTGACTCTTAGTGACCACATAGGTCATCCATTATAATCTGTTGCTGGCCTGGTCTTTCATATCTTCCAATGATGTACACATTGCAGCCGTAACTGTCTTAAAATATATTGATGCATTCCCAATAAAACAGTCTGCTAAAACGTAGTTTAGTCATGAGCAAGAGAAAGCTGATGGATTAAAAACAGAAAGAAAAAGAAAAACAAAACAAACAAACAAAAACTCATAGCAGGGAACTGAACTATCAACTCCAAGTAACGTCATTAGACTTCTACAGTCCTGACAAGATTAGTCTGATTTTTACAGCCTTTAGATTTCTTCCTCATGCTGATCCTATATCTGTCTTGCAATATTAGATGGGTGAAATTAGAGAATGTATCATATTGGCTTATTCCTCTGGAATGTCTCCTTTGCTGTGGATGGATATGCCTTAGCAATGCATTTTCAAAGAAGTCAGGTCTACATATGTTAGGGCTTTGCCTCTTATCTTACCTGACATAAGTCTCTCCTTTTTTTTCCTGCGTAAGTTGGAATAGCTCAGATGTTTCTGTTCCATCAGTTAACTTTTTCCAGTCTTTTCATGTCTAAGATAAAAGAAATGTGCTTGTCTGTAAATTTATTATGCATGCATAATTGTCTGTTGGGTCATAATTATAGTGAAGTGACAGTTGATTGTAAAAGGAATAAGAACCATGATATAGACAATCTACTGCTGCCACTATCAGCTTCTCATTTGAATAAGTCCAATTAGCAAATTCCTATTCCAATTAAGTTGGAAATAGATTTTGTAGAACACTACTGTCTCTCATACATCCATACATAAATTGCAGACCATGTCCTTGTGCTAAACATTTAAAATTCAAGTTGAGTGGTAGAAAAAAAATGTATCTTTGACGTGGAAATCTATAAAAATGACACAAGAAATAGAATTCAACAAATTCTGTTTCTCTCATCAATACATCTCTATGCTTTAAAAGCACAGCAGGGAATCTTCTAGGCCAGGGGTCTGCAACCTTAAACACTGAAAGAGCCATTTGGACCTGTTTCCCACAAAAAAGAAAACACCGGGAGCCACAAAACCTGGGTGGGCGTGGCCAACTCAACGTCACTCACTTCCACCAGTCACATGACCCCCAAGCCACGCCTACCCAGCTGGTCATTTGGGCAGAGAACCAGTTGTTAAAAAACACCAGGAACCACAAAACCCTTTTGACATCTCTCTCTCTCTCTCTCTCTCTCTGTGTGTCTCTCTGTCTCTCTCTCCCTCTCCCCCGCCCCCCCCCTCCCTGTCTCTTTGATCTCTCTCCCTCCCTCTCTCTCTCCCTCGCCCCCCCCCTCTCTCTATCTCTCTGTCTCTGCCCTGGCCGCTTCTCCATCCCCCACTGTCACCCTTACCTTCTCAGGCCAGGCGAGGAGTGACTGGGAGGGGAGGGCGATGGGCAGGGCCAGTCAGTGGTGGGATCACCCAACAGGGAGCCACAGCAGAGGGCCCAAAGAGCCGCATGCAGCTCCGGAGCTGCAGGTTGCTGACACCTGTTCTAGGCTAAACAAAAATCTTAGAGAACTCTAAGGTGGGGTCCTTGGTGTTTTCTGAGCTTTGGTTGTTTGCTTGCAGATGTTTTCGTAACCCAATGAGGTAACATCATCAGCTTGATGATATTATGTAGTCGGGTAATAAAATATCTGCAAGCAAACAATCAAGCTCATCAAGAACTCCATAGTTCAACAGTGAGCTACATATATTTTCTTCTAAAGAAATCTAAGTAGAAATCCTCACTTACCAAGGTTTACAGTATGTGTATAATAGTCACACAGCAGTGCTGTGCAAAGCTTTGAAGAGATGCTTTGCTCTAACCGAGACACTCTGTAAGGTTATCATTACATTCTTCCTCGTAACTAGCAGGCCTGAGCAATCCCACTGCTTCAACTGCCGGAATGGTCATGAGCTAGGCAGGCAATTCAGGCAGGACAGCCCTGTCTCAAGATTTCTCATGGGGTCAGATGAGTGCTGTCTCTGCAGTGCAAAGTGCCTAAGATAGAACACACCTTCTTCACACAGCCCTATTGCAAAACCCTGAGCAGAATATCCTACAATGTGATGCATCTAGATCAGGGGTGTCAAACTCGATTTCATTGAGGGCCGCATCAGGATTGTGTTTGACCTCAGGGGGCTGGATGAGTGTGGCCAGGGTGGGCGTGGCCAGCTTGATGTCACTTGTGTCAGGGGCACCTGTGGTGGCCTGGGCAGGGCTGGGGGGATCCTCCTGCAGCCCTCTGCCAGGGAAAATGGAGCTCGCGGCCCTCCCGGGCTCCATTTTTGCTGGCAGAGGCACTGTGGGCTAGTCCTTTGCTGTTTCCAGGGCGGCCCGCAGGCCAGATCTAAGCATCTCGCAGGCCGGATCCGGCCTGTGGGCCTTGAGTTTGACACCCCTGATCTAGATGCTTCTCTTAACCATTTTTCCCATGTGGTTGGAGAAGTCTATGCTTGCTTGCACTATGTTTGCTTAGTTCTTAAAGCAAAACTATCTGTGCACGGTGTGAGAAGAAATTTTGTTTATCAGTTGGTTTGTTGCAGAGAGTGACACTGATTTAAGGGCCGAGGAGGAACAATTGGCCCAAAAGTCACTCAGCTGACTTCAATGTTTAAGGGAGGACTAGAAATTGGTCTCCCTTGCTCCTACTGTATCACTTAAACCACCGTACCATGTTGGCTCTCAGCTGTCTACATCTCTATACAGTTGATAGAACACAGAAAGAGTAAAATAAGTTATTTGAGATGAATGGTTCTGCTGGTGGGTAGCTTTAGTCCTGATGCTATTTCTGAAGAGAAAAATGGCTGCTGCTACTCAGGAGAATTTCTTTCACTCATTTTCTAACCTCTTCAACTTCAGTTAAAAGTTCTATGGAAAAGGAATAGACCGTATGGTTTAGTGGATCAGTATCGAGTTCAAAAGCCTGTTTTATTCCCTCCGTGCAAAGATTTCATTCACTGATAAGATGAATAATAAATTCAATTAAGAATAATAATAAGGGTTAGAGTTCGTCTTTAGCCCCATTTCCACTTGCCTGGCTTTCAGTGAGAAGTATGAAAGGGGGCTTCTTTGTGCGTAAAGTTGTAGATGAGCACACAATTCAGACTCACGGTGCAAATCCATAAAGCTCTCCTTTCCTCTTGCTGCTGAAAGCAAGAATGCCCCTGCCTCCTATTTTTCCCACAACCCTGTGAGGTAGGTTGGGCTGAGACTTGATAGAAATAAGTACTTGTTATTCCATTCCCAAGAGTAAAGTTAAATAACACCAACACTACTAAAAGTGATTGATTTAAAGAAGTAAAATAAGGACATTTTAAACCATCTAGATTCTATGTTTAATCCAGTAGTGGGTTCTAAATCCCGTCGCTATCGGTTCACGCGCATGCTTCTGCGCATGTGCAGAAGTGTCCCGGGCGGGTGGGCGGAGCCTCCTGTCGCTGCCGCTACTGGTTCGCAGAACCAGGCCGAACAGGAGCAACCCACCTAGGGGTGGGTTCTTCTTTTCTTCGCTGCCGGTTCACTCAGTGATGCGCCACGCGGACGTGTGCGTGCTTTGCGCATGCACAGTGCTTTAAAAAAGCTGCGCCTGCGCAGAAGCAGAAAACAAGATGGCGCCACCTATGGCGCCGCCGAAAGAACCGGTTTGGGGGCGTGGCAGGCCTGGGTCGCTGCCGGTTCTAGTGACCCAGGCTGCCAAGTTACTACTGGTTCTATAGAACTGGTCCGAACCGGGAGGAACCCACCTCTGAACCCACTGCTGGTTTAATCCCAGTTTGGAGTTTTTTCTGTAATTGAACAGAACTATGAAATCTAACAAAGGCTATCTGTTAAATGTTCTCATTTTTCCATTTGTATTGACATAACCTCATACTCCATCAATATAAATAATTCATAGCATAGTTGCACAGTTCTCTACATGCCTTTTCTGGAGTAAATTCTGCTGTGAGAATTTCAATAAGACTTACATAAGAAATGTCTGTAAGATTGCCCCTTGATTGTATGAAATTTCATTTAAATCTACTTTGAATTTTGGAACTGAAAGAGGAACATTTTGCTTATTACTACATTTCCAGTTTGGTAATTGTATCAGTTTTCTTAAGGCATAAAGACTTTTAGAAATGGCATAAACAGAGGTTTTCTAACAGCATGTATAAATAGAGGCATTAGACACTTAAATAAACCAGAAATCCTAGATTATTCTTTAGGCATTAGTGATACACCATCGGGTTTACAGTGTGATCCAGGAGACGCTGTATGAAAGCTAAGTTTCACTGAAGTCAGCCGGATTTAATTTAGAGATTAATTTTGTTGATTGTTAATACTAATCTTCTACATATTCCTGCAAAGTCATGGTTCCCATTTTATCTTTTCACCCCTGGATATCTGCTACCACTTCTCTGACCAGAGTTGAAGGAGGCAAAAACAGAATATAGTTGTTCTACACTATGAACATTGTGTTTTATCTAGTGCACTGTAGAGCTCACCTAGTGAGAACTTCTTTGGTAACATTTTCATATGATCTGATATGGAAAAATACTGAATGCTTATTTTCAACACATTGAAACGTAATTGAGAAATGCAGATGAAAGTATCCCAAACCTATTTCTTAGTAAAGGAAAGAACCCCTACTGTAAAAAATATATATCTGTTTTTAAGGATGAGAAACTGGCTAGTTTTCTAATAGTTTCCTTGTCAATATTCTCTTTTGATAGACATGGTACATGATATTACTAAATTATAAATCTGATTGTTGATTAAAATAAATACATTGATTGACATTTTTGTAGATGGATAAAACTGTCAATAATGCTCCATTTTTATTAAGCTAGGTTGAAGGACCTGGATAAGAGCTCTGAACTGAGGTCTGGAGAAAAAAATTCAAGGACATTTCCCTAATTCCTGTTTGTGTGCAACATGCTAAATAAGTGTGTGTGTGTGGGGGGGGTTGTTTCAAATTTATGCTGCTTCTGTACATCTAGCTTACTGTAACTGATCTCACAAAAGTTAGTGGGTCAGATTTAACTAATACTTGGATGTGAGAGGACAAGGAATTCTGGGGATATAAATTAAACTGGGAAGTTAAAAAAATACCTTGGAAGAATGTAGTGACAAACCACTTCCATAATAGTGCCTGTTATGTTCTAACTGTTTCAACTGTGTTGCATGGTTCCAACCAGGTCCAGCGTTTGAGCGGGAAAAAGCTCAAACGCTATTGGCTGGTCTATCTGACAGCTCCCTATAAAAGGGCAAGCTGTCAGACTGCTTTTTGCTGGTTGCTGATACAAGAGCTGAAATAAAGAGCTGCTTTGGAAGTCTGTCTCCTGTCTTCTCTACCCACTATCTAACAGTGGCGACGAGGGCTTGGGCCAGGAGAACTGTGACTAGCTTCTTCAGCACCTTCAACCAGCCAGGCAGACATCTTCCTGCCTCCTTCTGCCGCTATGTCCACCTTCCACCCGCCGGCGCCTTTCGACCCGACCCGGGAGAAATGGGACTCCTACATGCGGCGATTCGACTGCTTCCTGGAAGCAAACGATATGCTGGGTCTGACCGACAACCGCAAAAGAGCTGTGTTCTTGAGTCACTGTGGCCCCGGGGTGTTTGACACCGCGGGGGCGCTGTCAGACCCAACTCCGGCCCAGA
>QLTV01001816.1:2920796-2936846 GCA_003457575.1 Thermophis baileyi
CCGGGCGCATTCCACCCCTGGTGCCCCGCCCCCTTTGTCACATCATCGCGTGCGGGGAGGGGGCGGGGGTCGCGGCGGCAGGGAGGGGGTCGCGGCATTAGACAGGTTGAGAACCACTGTGCTAGATTGATTCAGCAGAAATGTGCAGAAAAGAGTATGTAGGTCAGGGGTCCCCAAACTTGGTAACTTTAAGACTTGTGGACTTCAACTCCCAGAATTCTCCATCCAGCTGTGCTTGTTGGAGAATTCTGGGAGTTGAAGTCCACAAGTCTTAAAGTTGCCAAGTTTGAAGACCTCTGATGTAGGTCCTTAGTGCTCTCTGGGCATGGTGGTTTTCTTGCAGACGTTTCTTTACCAAACTACGTTACATCACCCGTGCATGATCATTAGTGTAAGATCATCAGAAAATATTATGTTAGATAGAGGAAGATTAATTTTTGTATGCCAACAATTCTTTCTCACTCCAATCCTTGTCGTAACTGTTCTTATCATTATACTATGCCGGTCCTTCTAAATAATTTTTATCCATTTTTCAAATTTATTTATTCTCCTCTTGAAACCTCCACGTCACAGGCATTAGTTTGTCTAGAGTTTTGTTGTGTAGGTAGAGGCAATTTGACTCCCACTATTTCAGTCTGTTATTTTAAATCATCTTTTATTGCTTATACAGTCTGAGTTGCCAGACAATTAGAACTTAATGTGCAATGAAGCATGGGTGTGTGTGTGTGGCACGCATTCTATATCAATTTAAGGTAATTTCCTTTCCTCAAAGGAAGAATAAATAAATAAAAATAGAATATAGGCAAAACACATCTTTACCTTGTCATCCCCATCTGAAGCCAATCCTAGAGATGTGCATGAAATAGACTTTCATATAGGTATACTGTTATATCTATTCTCATATTTATATTCCTATATCCTGAGTATATGCCGAGAAGCCACACTGCAAAAAAGAGCAAACCAAGAAAAAAACAGAATAAATTTATATTAGTTAATTCGTTACTAATTAGAATTAATTGCTAATAAAATAATGTATTCCGTTTTTAACATTGATTCTTTATCTGCCTGCTCCAGCCCTTCTCTTTCAGGACAGATAGAGAAACTGTTTTCTCTCAAACACACACGCACACCATTCCTTTTTCCCTGGAAAAAAAAAAGATGAAAAAGAAAAGAAAATGGGGACTGAAATGAGAAGGAGAGAAGAAGCTGCATTGGGGGAGGGGGGAGGGAGAAAGAAAGAGAGAATCAAACAAGGATAAAGATGGGGTGAGAAGAAGGGAATTGGACCAAGAAAGAATAAAAGAAGAAAGCTAAATTCAGCACGCAATCCACCTCTCTATTACCTCCAAAAACCTCTATGCTTTTCATAAGCAATATGTGCAAATCATTTCCACGCCCTGCTGATTTCTTTGTTTACAACAGCTTCTATTTAGTGAAGGTAAGATGAATCTTTCCTTCCCGCCTACTCACTACTTAATTCAGAGGGGGAGATGGGGATTTCATGCTCCTATCAGGTAAAGACAGCGTCTTTTGATTCCCAGAAACTTCTGTTCTTTTAAAATGGCCATGTATACTCTTTCTCCATTGATGGTCAAAGCAGTCTAGAGATTTGAACACGCTCAAGTGCTGCAGTACTTTGGAGCTTCAGCATAAAGAAGCAAAGATGGGTCAGGGGGGTAGAACAGCCGGTGCAGCTCCCCAGATTTTGACTCATTTTGATGAGCTCTTTCCTTGGGGTTAGACATATGTTGTCATGTCAGAGTTTGGAACAGAATCATCAATCAGCCTATAGGGCAGCTTTGTTGACAGTAGCAGTGTGGAGAAAAAACATGGCCACCTGTGGAATGAAAATTAAATAAAAGTATTTGTAATTTACTTCCATTTCTGCCAATTGAAGCAGTAAACTTAAGATTCCTACCAAGGAATAAGTGTCACTCAGGATAGTAGGATTCTCTTTGGCCCTTTAAATTAAAATTGTTCTACCTCACCCCAGTAAAAGAAAAAGGGAAAAAAACCACAGATTCATCTCATTACAGGTGGTCCTCGACTTACAACAGTTCATTCAGTGACCATTTGAAGTTATGACGCTGAAAAAAGTGACTTATGACCATTTTTCACACTTACGACCATTGTGGCATCCCCATGATCATGTGATCAAAATTCAGATGCTTGAAATTGACTCATATTTATGACAGTTGCAGTGTTCTGGGGTCACATGATCACCTTTTGAGACCCTCTGACAAACCAAGTCAATGGGGAACCCAGAGCCAAGGTGGCGCAGTGGTTAGAGTGCAGCACTGCAGGCTACTTCAACTGACTGCTAGCTGCAGTTCGGCAGTTCAAGTCTCACCGGCTCAAGGTTGACTCAGCCTTCCATCCTTCTGAGGTGGATAAAATGAGGACCCAGATTATTGGGGGCAATATGCTGACTCTGTGAACTGCTTAGAGAGGGCTGTCAAGCACTATGAAGCGGTATATAGGTCTAAGTGCTATTGCTATTGCTAGATTCACTTAACAGTCGTCTTACTAACTTAACAACTACATTGATTCACTTAACAAATCTGGAAGAAAGGTCATAAAATGGGCCAAAATTCACTAAACAAATGTCTCACTTAGCAACAAAAGAATTGGGCTCAACTATGATCATAAGTCGAGGACTACCTATACTATAAAGCAAAATAACTTGGATAAGCATTTGCATCCTGAATCTTCACTAGGAAAGTCAATACAGTATAGGAAAGATCTTATCCTGATATGTGTACTCCAAATTCATGTATCTTGCAATTTGTCATTATGAGTTTATGGTTGCTTTCCTTCCAGAATAATCTGATCATATTCTACACCCTACTCAAGATAGTGCAGTATTTTGTGATTTTTTTGGGTGGGGGTGGGTATCTTTTTCAACTATTTCTCAGTTGTAAGGGGAGGAAAAGTCATCATGCTGTTTTACTTCTTTGGATGGCTACATTTTAAGTATATTTCCCTTCTCCCCCAGAAAATACTTATTTCTATTTGGCAGATTTCTGTTTTAAGTTTAAATTTCAACCCATCTGATTTAATTATTTCTACAGATAATTGTCCATGTATGAAGATTTTTTCTTTTAAAGATCTGCCCTTGCCATGAATTGATATTTCAGATGACAAAAGTACTGTATAGGTCAGTGCCATCTTTTCATTTTGAAAGGAATTAAATTGGCTGAAGAAATTAAATCTACACCTCTGAGTCTCAGATGCTGTAATTAGGAATACAGTTTTCATGCATGCATAATTCTTACAAGTCTATTACAGTGATGGCAAACCTTTTTTTGCTCGGGTGTCAAAAGGGCGCATGCGAGCACGATAGCACGTGCATGCGTGCCCACACCCATAATGCAATGCCCTCCCCCCACGCATGGGTGGCACGCGGAGCCACATCTGAGGGCACGCGACGCTTTGCCCTATGTCAGCGCCAGCGCACATGTGCGCTGATTCCAGCTTATTTTCGGCCTTCCGGAGGGCGAGGGAGGAGGTCGTTTTCACCTTCCCCAGGCTTCAGGAAAGCCTCTGGAGCCTGTGGATGGCAAAAAACGGACCCAACAGCCCAACCGGAAGTTCAGAAACAAACTTCCGGTTGGGCTGTTGGGCCGTTTTTTACCAACCCCAGGCTTCAGGAGGCTTTCTTGAAGCCTGGGGAAGGTGAAAACGACCCCCCCTCCCCTTCCGGAAGGCCAAAAATCAGCTGGCCAGCGCGCACATGCACACTGGAGCTGACATAGGGCAACACCTCGCGTGCCCTCAGATATGGCATAGGTTCGCCATCACGGATCTATTATGTAGTTAAAAAAACCACAAGTTGACTGAAGTAACCCACTTGCTACTAAAGAATTGAAAACTATGTGGGGTACTTTACTCATTAATTTCTTCTGGAATTATTATCCATATTATATTATATCAGGCTTTATTTTATGTGATCAGCTTTTGATAAACTTTTGATCAACTTTTCCATCAGTGTGTGTGTGTGTGTGTGTGTGTGTGTTTGTTTGTTTGATGCACAGGTTTGGCCTAATAGCTATATATGCTTACATGTTTGTATGTAGAGTATGGATGTATGAATGTGAGATGAACAAGTTTCTCCACTTCTTACATTATCTGTGGTCAGCCTTCTTTTCGTAATGTTCCCCCAAATTATTTCAATACCTTATAGATCTCTTTCAGTCATTCTGAATTTTCAGGAGCTAAATATTAGCAACCAAGGTTAGACAGAGGGCAAGGTAAAAATGTTTCAGAAGAATCCACCCATGCTGAAACTTCTGAAAACTTATTGTCTTCCTCTTATACTCTCTTCTGTCTTGCATCCTTCCACTCATCCTACCTCCAAACTGTCAGTGCTGTTTATTACAGAAGGAGAAGAATCTCTGCATATGGCCTTTGAACTTTCTGTGACTGCTCAATGGATGGAATATTGAATGAAATATTTAATGGGGTGGAGAGGCAGAATCTCTGCTTCTCCTTCCAAACTAATCTTTGACAGTAGACTTTTAACTTGACATATCCCCTTCATCAGTAATTTCAAAGACTTCCCTGTCTCGAATAGTGCTTTGGGAAGTCTACTGCTATTTATATGTCTTTTGCCAGCTTTGAGAAATGAGTACAGATTTTTTTAAAAAATTAAAATTTATCCATGAAAGCCATAGCATACATGTACATCAAACTCAGCAACCCAGCTTATATACCAAAGGGCTGCCTATTTTAAAATGCTGCTGCTGGAAAGATTGTAGAAGACAATTTTTGTCCCCCCTGGCAGAGAAGGTCATGCTTGGGAAAAGCCATTCAAAAGGGTTACACCTCTGACCAAATTAAGTTCCAAAGAGCTCAAAATGGTCCATAGCACATTTAGAATATTATTGGTAGTATCATGTAACTAAGAAGGTACATGGTAAAACTGGTTTTCAGATTTTTGGATTAAGGGGGAAAAAAATAGAGGCCCTCAAGCTTGTTTTGCATGCTGGTTTGGTCCACCAATACAAAGTTCCACTTAGCCTGTTGTCAACAATGCATTATAGCAAATCAATAACAACTTTTGAGAGCTTAATTCCTCAGAGAAAAACAGCTGCCTTTTCTAATAACTACATGTACAATACAGTACTCCTTAATGTGCCATCGGTTTTTGCTCCTTGTAAACCCACTGAAGGATAGACAGATGAATTGTGCGGAACAACATCTTGTAAAAAATTATCTGTTTCTTCTAAGGGAACATAATTTTATTTATTTTGTTTGGTTGGATGAAACATGATTTGAATACACTGAGCTAGTGAAAGCAAAATCAACACATCTATCAAAGTAAAGCATCAATGTTTTCAGCAAAGATAAATTTAATATCACATACCAAAAGACTAAACAGATGGAAGAAAATGATGTTCATCTATTACAGTTTTGGTACTCATTATATTGGGTTTTTTTTGGAAGGGGGAGTTGCTTTCAAGTCAGTCATGATTCATGGTGACTGCCTGAATTAGTCCCTGTAGTTTTCTCGGCAAGCTTTTTCAGAAATGGTTTGCCTTGTTTGCTTCCTAGGACCGAGAGAAAGAGATTGGTCCATACGTCACCCAGCTGCTTTCCTGGCTAAGGCAGGACTAGAACTCCAGGCTCCCAGTTTCTGGTCTGGTGCTTAACCACTACACCAAACATGCTCTCTCTGTGTTGGATTACTAAATCTTTACTCTAAGCAGGGGAAGAAAGGAGTCACAGTCCTTTCACCTGGAGCATACCAAATACCGTATTTTTCGAAGTATAAGACGCACTTTCTTTCCCCTAAAAGAGGGTGAAAATGTTGGTGCATCTTATACACTGAATACAGCCATTTTTGGCCTCCCGAAGCCCTGCCCCACGCAAAAATGGGTGCGCAGAGGGTTTGGGAGATCTGCAGAGTGCTCCTGGGTGCTGGGGGAGGGCAAAAATGCCCCCATTTTTGCAAAAAATGGGTGGAAAATGGCCCATTTTTCACAAAAACGGGGTGTGCAGAGGGTTTGGGAGGTCTGCAGAGTGCTCCTGGGGGCTGGGGGAGGGCAAAAACTTTTTTTTCTTACTTACCTCTTCGAAATCTTGGTGCGTCTTATACACCGGTGCGTCTTATAGTCTGAAAAATACGGTAGGCGTGGCCAATACATTCTGACCACATAGCTTATTTTGGAGAAAACACTGATACTGTTGATATGACATATATGACATATCAATTGACAGGTGGGGTGGAGCTTTTCATGTTGAGAAAAGTGCTGCCAATGCAACACAACTCTCCCTGCTCTTGGTCATTATACTCCTAGTCAGACTGAAAATACAGTAGCTTATTAGAAAAGACAGCATAATAAATAATAGCTTTCTTAAAAAAAGAAAAAAAGAAAAGACAGCAAAGGCAATGTGTTGGAAAGAATAAATCAATGGAAAGATATATTTCGTACTTTATATTCATGTTTGACGTTTACTTGCTAGATATTTTTTTTAAACTATCTCTAAAATACATAATTTTGAAAAGGCTTGCTGCCTCTTCACTCTTATCCAAATGACAAGCTGTCATCAAACATATATCTCCTCAGGTTTCACATGCATTGCATGTCTACCGGATGGAAAAGTAAATAATCCGTGCTCTTGTCTGTGAAGAGTTCACTGCTGGTGCTTGTTCCTCACTCACAGATGAGGGACCACGCTAAAGGCATTCTCAATCAAACAGTAACAGAGTTGGAAGGGACCTTGGAGGTCATTTAGTCCAACCCCCTGCTCACGCAGGAGTCCTATACTAGGGATTCGAACTGCTGAACTGCCGACCTTTCTGATCAAGCTCAGTGTCTTAGCCACTGAGCCACCTAGTCAGCCCCAACTGACTAAGCAATCAGTCCTAACAGTTATAGACTGTAAAAAAAGATCTTCATGCCACTGAAGAGGATGCTAAACATTATTTCTCAAAAGGGAATTTAAAATTGAGATATACAGTAGCCATGCAAAAACCCCTCACACACTCATCAAATGCATCCTGAGGTTTATGAGATGCAAAAGGAAAAAAGGCTCAGATGCTGTTTAGGATGTCTTAAGTCAGGGAAAACCTTAAAAAACATGAACATAAATTTTAGTTAAGCCTAGAAGGCAATTGGAAGTTCTCACACAGAAATCAGAGTATTTATCAATGTTCTCTTAAGAACTGACAGTAGTTAAAAGCCGTAACATTCGGGAGTATCTATAACTTCTGAACATTTTCAAAGATTAGGTAGAGCATATTTACAACAATCTAGTCAAGATGTCTTGGTTAGGATAAAACTGCACCTGGTCACTAGTAACACATCTGAAACAAGTTTAAAAAGTCCCCAAAGGAAAAGGTAGCTAGTAAGGCATTGCCCACAAAGAAAGTGTTTATAAACATTGCTCCAACAATTGTTCTGACAGTGAGGACTTTTGAACTTTGACCCTCAGAGACTTAATCAAAGGTCAGTTCTATGTAAGATTATTACAGTGGGCCATGAATGAGTTGCATTGGTAATCCGGAAGGAATTTCTTGGTATCTTACTCCCAAGAATTGTCTCATCTCGAAGACCTTTCTCAGAGTTGGATGCCTCTGTCCTCTAAGGATCTTTCCATTCCACTTCAGAGTTACTCTGGGAGTAACTGTTGCTTCATAATTTTATAATTCAGGAACCTCATAATTTTTCTTTAAGAGGAGATGTCTGAGGAGAAGGCACAACACCAAGTACACTAAAACAGTTGGCCATCAGTGAATCGTTTCCACTCCTTTGCTCTCAAAGCTTTTTCACACAGCAAAGCATATGAGCTTTATATTAAAATGGGGCTTCTGTCATGTGTATGTGTAAGAAATTATATATGCCTTAATTATAGGGAGCATGCAAAGGTGAAAAGCTTCATTGGTTATAGCTTTTCATAATATGTATCCAAATTCTTCAAGATCCATGTTATCACAATGGAGTTCAGTCTGGTTATGAGAATATACTATATGTATAATTCAGCGTGTAATATTAGCATAAAGTTCTTGTATGCCACTGATATTTTGACTTCATCATACTTAACGAAAGGGTGACAACAACTAATTAAAAAGCTTGGGTATCCTTTTTATTGATTGACTGCTGGAATGTCTTCAGCATTACTATTTGTGCAGTTATGTTCAATGGATAGATTTATTGCTTGATAAATTTGCCTACATTACATCACAGTGCTACATTAATGTACCTGGATTTATTTATCATGGCTGTTTTATGTTTGACATTTCCAAAATTAAGCATTTTATATGACACTTACAGTGGCATATTATGCATATTTTGTACATGAATGGTGCTGGAGAGACAAATAGGATTATGAATGTTCACCATCTAGTTTAAATGCACACTTACACTCTCGATGGTAAGTAATTTGCTCCGATTGTAAACATTATAATTTCACTGGTGAAGTTGACACAAAGCACTGCTACATAGATTTCCAAAGGGCAAAGATTTTCTTTTGTGTCTTGTCATGCAAATCTCAATACATATTTTTATAGTGGATAACAAATCATCTTGAATAATGTTATGTAATGTGTTTTTATTATTTTTTATCAGAATTTTCATGGTAGATTAGAACAGCAATCAAACACTATAAAATTACAAATTTAAACAGCAGGCTAAAATAATTCCAAAATGGCCATTAAAGGCTGTCTAATCAATATTGTGTAAGTTTTGAAATGTTTTCTGAAATAAAGCTCATAAATCCAAACATTTATGATACCGTAGCAAGGATAGTCTTCAGAGCATTTTAATCAAGACATGCAGCTGTATATAAATTAAAGCCTTCCAGCAATTGGGAAGCCCAGTTTTTGAGTGAACCAAAGTTGTTCAAAAATTAATTGAGGATCTCTAGATTAGCATAATACACTGTCACCTAATATTTTTCCAGGAAGAAAGAGACAGTAGTAGAATGCTACAAATGAATAGCAATAGCAATAGCACTTAGATTTATATACCGCTTTACAGTGCTTTACAGCCCTCTCTAAGCGGTTCACAGAGTCAGCATATTGCCCCCAACAATCTGGGTCCTCATTTTACCCACCTCGGAAGGATGGAAGGCTGAGTCAACCTTGAGCCGGTGAGATTTGAACTGCCGAACTGCAGGTAGCAGTCAGCTGAAGTAGCCTGCAGTACTGCACTCTAACCACTGCGCCACCTCGGCTCTAATGTTTGGGTCAGAAGCCACAATCACAATTAGAGAAAAAACAGAGTCAGTGAAGCACAATTCATTAACTTAAGTGTACATTTGTATGCCCACCATATTTTATATTGAGGTTTTAGCTCAATCTTCCCCCACAACACATCAAGATTGAGAAATTTATGCAAGGGCATTCCTTTTGCTGTGATTTCCCAAATATTCTGTGAAATCTTCTGTAAAACACAGTGCACCATTGTACATTAGAACAGCCTCTTTCGGTCATCTGTTGGGTATTTGCAAAGGAATATATTCTGATCATGATAACACAGGGATGGAAGTGCACATTTCTTTTTAAGTAGGAACACAATATAAACATTTGCTTTATCCGGTTCTGGTTTGTCATATCTAGCAGGCACTGGCTCTTCATAGTCTCAGGCAGAATCATTTCCCAGCCTTGATACCTGAAATCATTTAAATTGGATCCTCAATATCAAGAATTAAGCCTAGGACTTTCTTTGTGTAAATCACATTTCTTTGTGTAAATCAAATTTCCTCAATGAATGCACAATATAAAGATTAGACAGCTCTTACTGTGTAGCTGAGCTTTGTGTGCCACAGCAGTTACAACCCAGATGAATCGTAGAAATCTGGCTCTTATTGAGTTAGATGTTTTTAGTCCTACCAACTCCGTATTATGTATGCTGGTCAGCATTCACTTTCTAGAGTAAATATTCAGCAAGCAGAACATTTGCTCTTCTGTTGATATGTGGCTCTCATTGATCATTCATGTCATTGCTTGAAATGCCACTGACTCTTGATGTAGGCTGCAATTCTAAGCAGATTTCCTATGCACAGGAATTAAACTTTGACTTCTCATAAAATACCCCCCCCCCCAAAAATGGAGTTTTGGTTTGGTTTCAGCTTGGATTTATTCAGTTAACTTGAAAGCAATTTTCTGGGAATTTTGAGAGCCCTGTTTTGTCAACAGGGACAGATTTGATGCATGAACTACATTTTATTGTGTTTCAGCACCCAGTGGCCTCTGGACAGCAATAGCATAACTGAAGTTAAGAGGAATCTATTAGATTAGAATGTAACAAAACTGCTCCCCACAGTTTTGTAAGTAAATAATTTCCCCAAAATATATTATACCAATGTTAAGTGCCCTAGGTTTTCCTGAGACTTTAAAGAACACTTTAAGGTCTTCCCTTTATTTTTTTAGATGTTATTCTAATTTCTGTGCTGGTGATCAAGGGAGCATACGTACATTCCCTCTTTTCATTTCATTTCATTTTTATTTTTTCACCATAACAACTTTGTGAGGAAGGATAGGCTGAGAAATAGTGCCTGGTCCAAAGGCATCCATTGAGCTTCCATGGCTGAGAACGAACATTGCTATTACGTCTCACTGACTTGCCAGTGTTGAACAGGAGGTCCCAATCCTGTGCCTATCATAAGGCCTGTGTGGTGTACTGACTAAGGCAGGGGTGTCAAACTCAAGGCCCGGGGGCCGGATCCGGCCCACGGGGTGCTTAGATCTGGCCCGTGGGGCCGCCCTGGAAACAGCGAAGGACCGGCCCACAGTGCCTCTGCCAGCGAAAATGGAGCTCGGGAGGGCTGCATGCGGCCCTCCTGAGCTTCGTCTTCACTGGCAGAGGGTTGCAGGAGACTATCGCAGCCAAAAACGGAGCTTGTAAGGGTCATGGGCGGCACTCCCAAGCTCCATTTTCGCTGGCAGAGGGTTGCAGGAGGCTGTTGCAGCTGAAAACAGAGCTCGGGAGCCCGTTTTCGCTGGCAGAGCGCTCGGGTCACCATGTCAAGCTGGCCATGCCCACCCTGGCCACGCCCACACCAGCCCCCCAAGGTCAAACACAACCCTGATGTGGCCCTCAATTAAATGTGTTAGGCTAGGAGTGAGGAGACCCCTACTCCTGTCCATTCTCAGACATAAAATTTCAGTAGGTTACCTTGAACTAGTCACACTCTCTTAGCCCAACTTACCAACTTGGTTGTTGTGGGAAAAATAGGAGGGAGCACTATGTATGCCTCTGTCAGTCTTCCCTGATAGACCAGACAGGAAACACAACTAGAGGAATGAATTCTACTTTATTGTAAAGCTATATTAGCCATCCCCAGATGGCTGTTGTACGCTGCCTAGAATCATTTCTCATGGGATGGCTGGCTATATAAATTTAATAAATTAATAAATATTTAATAATCTTGAAAGTCTGAAAGTACAAATCTCCTACCATTTCCTTTATGCTCTGAGAACTTGGGGATGGGTCCCTTCTGAGCTTCTTCCTCTACCCATTATGAAGTTTTGGGCAATGGCCACTCTTATCTGACCTTTTTTAGGAAGCATTTCCTCCCATTTCCCAAACTTATTCTCCCCCCTCCCATTTTCCAAATTTATTTATTATTACGAGAATAAATTACAGCCTACTCGTGCTTTGTAATGAAAGGCAGGAAGTACATATAATACATGAAGAATAAATAAGCAATAACTTTATTGTTAAAACATTCCAGATATATATATATATATATATTTTGCCAAATACACTAAAAGCAGACCTTGAATTAAAAATTATTCAAATAAAACTGCAAATGCTCAGAAAGCAACAGAGAGAGCAAACATGTCAGGCTGTAGAAGTGATGCTCCCATGGAAGAAGCATCAGACAGGAATGGAGTAAAAAACAATTAAATTCACACACAGGAACAGTATACCCTCACCCTCCTCCCCACAGTTTTATTAAATGAGGCATATAAACAGATGGTAACTCTGAGAGAAGATACATATACATTGTTATGCATTTCTGAAGAGCAGTGACAGATAGATAACAGAATATGTTTCTATTTGTATGCCAGAGGTCTGCCATCTTTTCACACATTGATATCCCTTCCTAGATTTGAGCACAGGTCATAAGAAAGGGTTTATAGTAATTTCCTGTCACAGTTGCTACAAAACAATAAGGCGAAAATAATTGAAAACGATAGTCAGATTCACCAGATGCAAATATAGTCACATTATGGATAGGCCAGGTTGCAGTTGATGGATGTTCAACATGATTTACTCAGAAGAAAATCCAATACTTGATGGTAGTTACTTCTCAGTAAGGTTGCACAGGATTTCAGCATTATTCCACAACTGGTATATGGAAATTTTCCTATGCAGTAGATAGGATTTCCTTTCCACAGCTCACCATTCAATCTCCCAGCTCTCCTTTCTTTACCCCTTGAAAGGTTGGCAGTTCGGCGGTTCGAATCCCTAGTGCCACGTAACGGAGTGAGCTCCCGTTACTTGCCCCAGCTTCTGCAAACCGAGCAGTTTGAAAGCATGTAAAAATGCAAGTAGAAAAATAGGGACCACCTTGGTGGGAAGGTAACAGTGTTCCGTGCGCCTTTGGCGTTTAGTCATGCCGGCCACATGACCATGGAGACGTCTTCAGACAGCGCTGGCTCTTCGGCTTAGAAACGGAGATGAGCACCGCCCCCTAGAGTCAGGAATGACTAGCAGATATATGCAAGGGGAACCTTTACCTTTTAAAGGCTTGGAGTCCAAATAGCTGATCTTCATATGGTTTTGCCAGGGTGTTAAGATAGTTCACTGTACCTTCCATGATACGTTATGGATTCAAAAACAAGAGGGATTGTGGTGCTGTTCCGATTTCTATTCACAAAAATCAGCTGTTCGAAGTATATATCGACAATCTCCAGATCTCTCTCTGTACTAGAGAGAATTCTGGCAGTCTGGATCTCGCATCCAGCTGCCTTTTCAGCCTTAATGCTTTGACAATGCACAGATTGGAGAAAAATGCAGAGTTAGTTTGCCTTGCCTCACTGGAAGCCTTGCATGTTCTCTGTCTGTCAAGAAAAGAGTTGTTCAATGTTGACTATCGCAATGTAGATCCAAAATCCTGGAAGACTCCTGCACAAATACCAACTTCAGGGTGTTCTGCTGCTGTTTTGGGGATTCCTGACATGCTAAAGGTATGAAGATTGGTATATTTTCTCTGCTAACTCTGAACATTTATTCAGTAAAATCCTCTTTGGCATTTTACTCTGATCTAACCTTATTGCCTTTGAATCCTAAAGAAACCCATTGGTTTCTGAAGTCTATAGAGATTCTCAGTCATCCAGGCCATGGTTGTCCCAAAGGTGCTTTTTCAGGAGGCAACTGGACTTTCTTGTTTTTTCTTTGAAGATGTTTTGCTTCTCTGGATGAGAAGCGAAACGTCTTCAAAGAAAAAACAAGAAAGTCCAGTTGCCTCCTGAAAAAGCACCTTTGGGACATTGGTTTCTGAGTGCTCACTGAGTTGCCAACACACAGACTCTGTAGCTAACAGTTTGCTTCTTATCTTTCGTTACTGCTTCTGAAAGAAAGTTACTCTATCTTGTTCTCTACTTTTCCTATCTCCATGTTTATTCTCTTTGAAATCTAATATATCATTGCTATAAACTTTCCATCAGATGCCCTTTCTGCCTTCATTTTCTTCATTATTTCCTCCTGTTTTCTTAGTGATAGAAATTAACCCTTATCTGACTTTCCTTCCATACTGTAATAAAAAGCCTCTAGCAAATCCTGAACTAAAACTTGCTGAAGAAGTGAAAAATGTCTTCCTCATTTCACAAATCTCATAAAATTCCTTCACATTTGCTGTCTCTTTCTCTCTTTAATATGTATACATCACTTGTTGTCAGCTCATGATACTATTCTTTTTGTCATTTGACCTTTCTTGCTGACCTCTCTGGTCTGGTAGTTCTCTTTCCTAGCAACCTGTTCTGTGGTTTAGTAGGGAGATTTTTTTTTTTACTCCTTCTATACTTCTATACTATACTTTTTCTATACAGGTAGTCCTCAACCTATGACCAAAACTGGGACGACAACTGATTGGTATGGAAGGCAGTTGTTAAGTGAGTCGCCTCTGATTTTATGACCTTTTTGCCATGGTTGTTAAGGAAATCACTGCAGATGTTAAGTGAATTGTGCAAATTGTTAAGCGAATCCAGCTTCTGCCATTTGATTTCGCTTGTCAGAAGCTGGCTAGGAAGGTCGCAAATGGTGATCACATGACCCTGGGATGCTGCAACTGTTGTAAGTGCCGGTTGCCAAGAGCCCAAATTTTGATCACGTGACCATGGGGATCCTGCAATGGTTATAGATCACATTTTCAGTTCCATTTTAACTTCGAATGGTCGGTAAATGAATGCTTGTAAGTTGAAGATTACCTGTAATAGTGTTTAATTTACGATAAGAAAATCTTCCATCCTTGTCTTACTTTCCCTAAGGAAGAATGTTTTTTTCCCCCTCCATTTTTATTCTTATATTTTGCTACAGTAAGTGTTAGTCTGGCCCCTTGCCAATCAATAATTATTTCTTTCATAAGTAACGGGTTGCTATGACTCTGGAAAATTACTAAGGAGGTTTTCTTCTAGCTTCCTCTGAGGAGATTTTTCTCACTGGCCAGTCCTTAATGGACTCCTTAACTGCAATCATACTTCTTGTACTGTCTGTTCTTTTTCATTCAAAATTATTCTCAGAAGGCCAAACTCCCCAAATAACAGAAATTTAATGAAATATGTAGGCATACCCATAGAAAAATCAGAGAATTAGTTTATTTGGAAAGCTTGATTTTCCAATAAACCAATTGGGTTAAAGGTTAAAATAAGATAGGTTGTTCCTTCTAGTAATTCTTTTTGCTGTCACGAGGACTGAAAAGATTATGATTTATGGATTTATTTATAGATAAGAGATGGGATATGGGATGAAGGGATACATGTTTGTAACTAGACAGGTGAAGAGTTACTAAATTTTTTAAACGTGATAACTGCTGGAAGTCATACATTTCTTTTCTTTTTATTATATTCTTATTTTTCTATTTTCTGTCTTTTCCTTCTCTTTTCCACTTTCCACTCTTTCTGTTCTTTTCGTTCTTTTCTTTGATTTTACTATTGTAGCACATAGCACAAAGATACACACACACACCCCACAGTTTTAGGAAATGAATGAGGGTCTCGAAAATACCTATTTCTTACAGGCTTGTCACTGTCACAATCTCATTCAACTCATCTTTCCAAGCTTCTGTTTCATAGGTAATTAAATGTATTATACATTTCTTTTGTTCCAAAGCTAATAAAATGTACAGCAACAGCTGTTTGCTGGAGGCAATCTTGAACTGGTAACAGACCTAATGACCTCAGATATGGGTGATATCCAATTAAGTCCTCCTGCTAAGGGAATCACTGTCCTCATTTAAATGGGAGGAGGGGTGGGATATCACAATCAACTGCCAAGATTGAAGGGCTCCTTAGAACAGATGGTGGGACAGAAGCTCTGGAAGATAGGATGTCATTCACATTATGTTGGGTTTCATCCAACCCTTCTAGATTATACCTTCCTAGATTTCTTTTAAGGATGTGGAATTTATTGATTTGGTTTGATCAGCATTATGTCAATCATTATAGATTAAATTTAAATTGTAAAATAACGGGCTGATAACAACACACCGTTTATTATAGCATAAGTAATGTTGCATGTGAAAATAATGGTGTTGCATAGGTTTTTGTGTAAACTAACTAAATGATGTAATTCATCACATTTTCAAAATGATGTCACAATATCAACGCTTGATATCACTGTTCTATCAATTGATACCTCTGTGAGGCTGATACTTCTTTTTTTTTTAAATTTTTTTTATTGATTTTTCATTTTATACATCATGATACTTTCACACAGATCTACATCCATTTTCATACATTATTATTCAATTTGTACAATTTGCATTATTTATTCATATTTATAGATCCTACGTCCTCGTCCCATATTGTCTCTCAGACTTTCCTCTTTTTTTGGGGGGGGGGGGGGTCCAATCATACCACTTTTTCCCTACTTCATAATA
>QLTV01001816.1:2944609-2979804 GCA_003457575.1 Thermophis baileyi
GTGCAAAAAAAATCCCCCCAAAAAAGCCAAAAACAAGATGGTGGCGCATGCGCAGTGCCAGGGACTCATCTTCTGCACATGCGCAGAAGAAAAAAATCAGCAAAAAATCCCCCAAAAAAAATTCCCCCAAAAAATAATAATCCAAAAAAAAAGATGGCGGTGTCCATGGCACCAACAGAATCGCCTCCGTGACATCACCAGCAGTTTGCTACCAGTTCTATAGAACCGGTGCGAACCGGGAGGAACCCACCTCTGATACATACATACATACATACATACATACATACATACATACATACATACATACATGATTCATCATTCAGGAAGACTGTCAAGGGCTGTATTTTAGGTCAAAAATATTAATGGAATGGAAAATACCAGTGGAATTGAGAGAATTGGAAAAGATTTTTTCAATAATTTCCATTCAACAATTTTAGATTGAAAATGTAAAGACAACGAAGGATCTCCAGGGCAAAAGAACTGATTGTAAAATTTAATGAATGTTAAGTGTAGTTTCTTTGTACTTCAGAATGTCTAGCTATGCTGCGAGTTTAGGTCAGCACTTTTAAGAGGTTTGAAGAAAAGGACAACCTACCAACATAGCTGAATCAAGAATACTGATGGAACTCACTGAATTGGGGAGAATTTCCTGTGATGCAAACTGATAATCTAATATTAGACATGATTATATATTAGAAAGGGGAGTAGGCCGCAGAGTTCAGTGCTCTCTCTTCTTTTCAACATTTACATGAGACCGGCTTGTTAGTTCATCATCAGTATGCTGATGATATCCAACTCTCTTCGCCTTTGGTGAATTAAGCAATACCGTGGGCATCTTATTTGGTGTATGGGGACTGTAAGAATCTGGATGCGAAACAACAGGTTTCAACTGAATCCTGGAAAGTCTGAATGGCTCTGGATCTTGGGGCCTATTGATTCTAGGACTGTGCCATCTTTACTCTACTGATTCATCTGCATTTGGAGTACTGTGTCGTTCTTGGTAGGATATTTGTTTAAAAGAGAGATGAAGAAGTTGAAGTGGAATGGAGAAGGTATGTCAAGATAAGGGGGCCGACTATCAAGCTGATTATTGAGGGTTTTGAAAAGCTTTAATTTTTAACTTACAAAACAGATGACTGGGGTAAGATGTGGTCACAATTTTCAACAAACTAAAAGGTTCTACTTACAATAAAGGACAGCTCTATTCTTAAATTTAGAGCAGAAGAAGATTAGAGGATTGAAATGATTGAAGGAGGAGGATTGAAATGAAAATGAAGGAAGTTCAGGCCAAATATTTAGATTAATTTCTTGACACTAGGAGCCATTGAACAATAGAACACACTATGAAAAACCTCACTGGAGGTGTTCAGCTAAGAACTAGAGAGATAATGACAAATAAGCATGCAGTGTTCACACTTCGGTTATTCAACTGAAACCCAACAGTTACATGCATAAATAATTTAACATGGAATAATCAAGCTGCTGTTTTAATTTATTAAAGCATTTAAATCCTCTTCTTCCCTCCTCCAATTTTTAATTAATGATTCCTAAGATGCTTAAGAACATACTGTATCTAAAATCATAATCGTTATTTCAAATAAAAATAAATGCATGTAAATTTGTGCATATAAAATGGAAAGTTTATATGGCGGCAAATAATATAGACTGAAAATATGTGCATTGTTGCTTGGTAGAAAACCTCCTCTCTCTTTATTAGAATTCTTTCCCCAAATTTGTAGCTGGATACAGAATTACTACGCTGGAGTAGAAGACAACTTTTGTTTAATGAGTTTGCAAAAGAAAATCACTAGTCTGAAGACATGATCTTAAACAAAAAGCTTATCTGTAATGGTTTGTATCCTAATCGTTATAGTGAAACCTGGCTACAAGTTTATTGTGAGGATGAATTTATGTGATCCTATACAGGTAGTCCTCAACTTAAAACGGTTCATTTACTGACCGAAGTTACAACAGCACTAAAAAAAGTGACTTATGACCATTTTTCACACAAACATTGCAGCATCCCCATGGCCACATGTTCAAAATTCAGACGCTTGGCAACGGTCTCATATTTATGACGGTTGTAATGCCCTGGGATCATGCGATCCCCTTTTCTGATCTTTTGACAAGCAACTTCAATGGAAAAGCCAGATTCACTTTACAGCCATGTTACTAATTTAACAACTTCAGTGATTCACTTAACAACTGTGGCAAGAAAGGTCATAAAATGGGGCAAAACTCACTTAACAACTGTCTTGCTTAACCACAGAAATTTTGGCCTCAATTGTGGTCGTAAGTCGAGGACTACCTGTTTTCACAGAAGTGCTAAAGATATAGAGAAAGTAGCAAATAAGATAAAATATCTACTATTTGTTTTATGTTCTTCTTCTAGGACAGTTTCCCAGCTCGATTTGGAGGAATTCATTTTGTCAATCAGCCATGGTACATCCATGCCCTTTATACAGTTATACGTCCATTTTTAAAGGAGAAGACAAGAAAGAGGGTAATTTTATTCATCTTTGTTTCCATCGTATTTCATAACTTTATGAAAGGACTGATAGTTTTGAAAACTAAAGAACAAATACATGTTTTCATTGCCTTGTTTTGTGACTTTAATTATATACATATGCCAGATAAAACAATAGAATTAGAATATTCTTTATTGGCCAAGTGTGATTGGACACACAAGGAATTTGTCTCTGATACATAAGCTTTCCGTGTACATACAGATGCTAACACATTTTAGAACACAGCAAAGGATAAAAATGGATTTTCGACTCGTTTCTTGAACGACACAAGTCAGTCCCATTTATTAAAAGCTGAATAGTTACTTGCACAGCTGTCTAAGCAGACTTGGTTCATCTTAAAAACACTGTTCTGAAATGGGAGAATTAAGCTATGTAATCTTGGTAAAAAGCATTATTGCTATATATTCACACAGTCGGTGACAGATGTGTTCATTGGAATCTCATCCAGCAGCTTAAAAATAAGCGGTGATTGAATTCTAGAGATTCACTTTGTTTCTTTATTTGTTGTCTGATGCTTATCAACGCAACATATAAAAATAGTTAAAAACAACAACACATTATTCTACTTTGAATTGGCTCCTAAGCACAAGGTGAGAACCCCAGTAAACCCACACACAGGGTGACATGCATACATTCACCCAAAAACCATGCCTCTCACTAAAGTCCCAAGGTGTCTTTTTTCAGCTGTGGCTAAGTTTCAAAAGCATCTTGAAATGGAGAATTTAATAAGCTTGCTCTTTGGAAGCATAATACCAAATTCTATAGAAGCTGAAGGCAGTTAAGTTCTTCGGTTTCCAGTTGCTTCTCTTTGTGACCTAATGGGTACCATTCTACTAACAGGGATGTCTGTCAGTAAGCTCTTTGAATTCTTGTAAGCTGTTGCTTCTATCATCAGTGATATTATCCAATCACCTTGTCTTCCACTGATCTCTTTTTTAAATTTTTGCTTAATCTTCCATTCCAATTGTTACTTCCTGATCATCATACACATTCTTCAATAGGTAGAGGGAAAGGCCTGGGAATACTCATGTTTTTAAGGGCTAACCACAATTTGTTGTGGTCCACCTGGTCAAAACCTTTGGATAATTAATAAAGCATAATTAGTAATCTATTTGGACTTTTCGTTATTCAGTAGATCTTGGGCATCTGAAGGCTTCAGATCAGGGGTGGGTTCTAACTTACCTCGCTGCTGGTTTGCTTCCTCCCGCGCCGCGTGGCTGTGCCGCGTGGCCATGCGCACGCTTTGTGCGCGCATGCACAGTGCCAAAAAATCCAAAAAAATTCCCCCCCCCAAAAAAGTCAAAAACAAGATGGCGACGCATGCGCAGTGCCGAAAACTCGGCTTCTGCACATGCACAGAAGAAAAAATAAATAAAAATCCCCCCCCCATTTTTTTTTCAAGAAAAAAAAAACTTCCCAAAAAAAGATGGCGGCGTCCATGGACCGGCACCGACCGAACCGGCTCCGTGATGTCACCAGCAGGTTGCTACCGGTTCGGGCGAACTGGTCCGAACCAGGAGGAACCCACCTCTGCTTCAGATCAAAATAGGGAGAGATGCATTGCACCATGGGGTCTCAAGTTCTGTCCCTGTTGGATATGCGTGTAATTTCATGGTGCACTACCAATGGGGTGGAGCTTGTATTGTGCCAATGTAATATATTTTCATCATTCCACCCTTCTTTTCACTGTATTGTGAACTTGGGTGATCCTAACTCTTCTAAATCATTGGGTGCATAAGCCTCTTTACAAACATAAGTTAGTAATCCTTGAAGGGGGCTGAAAGCCTTAAGAATCCATTTAAAAAGTTCCTACATAACAACGGCAAGTTAGGTGTGTACTATTTTCCCTTTTTGAGCATCAGGCACCCTGACATGTCATAGCCCAAAATAGCTTGGATGTTCCCCATAATTTGCCTTGTACATTTGAGAAGGAGCTATTTGGGTTATAGAACAGGATTCATTTTCATTGGATTCCAAATTCTATTTGGAAGTAGAAATGTGAGTAATCTCTCAGCAGCATCTTTAGGTAACCAATCTGACAGTGAGAGCGATCAACCAGTGGAACAACTTGCCTACGGAGGTTGTGAGAGCTCCAACACTTGAGACTTTCAAGAGGAGATTGGACTGCCATTTGTCTGAAATGGTATAGGGACTCCTGCTTGAGCGGGGGGTTGGACTAGATGACCTACAAGGACCCTTCCAACTCTATTAATCTGTAATCTGTAGTCGCATTTTTAAAAATCTTCTGAAACATTTGGGAACTCTTCTGTGGTAAAAACCACATCTTTGAGCTGCCCAGCTATTCAGATAGCTATATTTATTATAGATTCTGCTAATTTTATAATGTAATTGTAATTGTGTAATTGTGAAAATTCCTCTTTTCCCTAGATATTTCTCCATGGAAACAACCTCAACAGTCTGCACCAGTTGATTCATCCTGAAATTCTCCCTTCTGAATTTGGAGGAATGCTTCCACCTTACGACATGGGCACATGGGCAAGAACGCTGCTAGATCACGAGTATGATGATGACAGTGAATATAGTGTGGACTCCTATAACACGTCCGCAAAAGAAGTTGAAAAGGAGCTCTCACCCAAATCCATGAAGAGGTAAGTTAATGATGCCTTCTGAAACAGGAAATGCCTAGGTGATCTCCCATTTACCTGTTTTTAAGTACCGATGCCTCTCTCTTACATTATGGGGCCATTCCAAAGAATTAGGGATGGGCAACTAAGTAAACCTTTGAATCAAATTGCTCACATGGCAGTCTGGAACTCCTTCTCTCCTCCTTGAATACCATCCTCTGGTATTCTTTCCTTTGCTTGGAAAGCAACTCAACTCTCCTTCCAGTCCTTCTCTATATGGAGGACTAAAGAATTGCTTCCAATCTTGCTCAGATCAGAACCAATTGCTTTCAGCTCCCATTTGTAAGCATAAAACTCCCTTTCTCTATATAGGAGGAGAAAGAGAGCATAGAGGAGGAAATAAAACAGTATTATGGTTGAAGATGCTCCTTCTCTGGATATAGGGATACTGTATACTACTCTAGAGATACATTTACAAGGCATCTATGCACCATTATACTTGTGGATAATCAGAGAGAAGAGCAACTTTTCATTCTTCAGACAGTTTCACCCAAAAAAGAGAGAGGGATAAAAACTACTTTTGCAAATTTATCAGACCTGGGAAATTTGCTATACCTACACAAAGCACACTGATTGTTTTCCCTAGAAACTAAAGAATGCCCTTCCTGGAAAATTTAGTGAAGCATATGCTCTCCAGGGCCTTGGACTGAGCCCTCTCAACTGTCCTTGTTGCTTATCCTTTTCCTTTCCCCACCCCCCTCATTGTGGATTAGTATTCCCTCTGCATTTGCTGACAGCTGTCATTCATTTCTCGCTTCATGGTCTCTAGCCTCTGAACATGGAGGCCAGAAAATCCACCAATTGGTTTCCATTGTTAGAACGCCATTATCATTTATTTAGACAATGAAAGTAAAACTGATCAAGGGGACTATTTAAGGGTGAGGTGGAGTGGGAAATCAGTTGATTTTAAAGGTCAGCTTTGAAGCTGAGTGCTAGCTTGAAACCCATGTAAACAGGCAAGTTTTCTCATGTATACACAGATTTTCCTCGCTTTACACTAGGTGAATTTACTTTAGGCAGGAACATGACCCTAGCACAAAGCAAGGAAAGCCTGTGCTTGGTATGCACAAGGGTATAGTTAGCATGCATTCATCATACCAACATACCATCTCCCACACCATTTATCCAGATGCCATACAATTCTTTCAAAACCAAGTTAGATAGTATTACTGGGGAAGGAATTGCATATAGATTTGCACTTCTATGCTGGGATCTGCATATAGAAGAGCCTTATGGTTCCACAATGGTTGCAGTTTGTTGCTGAGCTGCTAAGCTGTGAAATATTCCAGGTTTGCTAAGCTGAACTTTGCTGAAGGACAGCATCCATGCCTAATTCTCCTTGAACTGACCACTCCCCTTCGGGCAAGTGCTGCAGCGCCCTCTTTTAGATCTTCTTTTGTAACAGAGCCTTTGACACCCTTTTCACGTACAGTATTCATGTGCAATTTCATGCACAATAAGCTGTGGACTGTCCCTCATAGGAACGTCATCCTGCGCAAGCTGTCAATTGCCCATCAACTTTTGACGGAACCCCTCTCCATCCCCCCCCCCAAACCCTCTTTCAGATGGATGGTATATGTAAAAGGCTGCTCCCTAACCAACCTTTGCCCATTCCTCTGGAGACTTTCAGCTGTAAACTTTCAGATGCACTTTTTTTCTAGTTCATCAGCTTGTCTTCCCAGCTATAATGAAGACTTTTGAGCGAAGGGCTCCTGGGAATGAAGAGCAGGAGCCATACAAAATGAGAGGCAGAAAAGTGCTCCCCAGCAACATGGAATCAAACTTCATTCAGCTTTTGCCTCCTCTAATGGCAAAGGCAAGGTGTGAGGGAGGTAACTGGGAAGAAAATCACTCCCACCCATCTGGAAGTTGCAGCTTCAAAGCGAACCAGCCTTTTTTTAAAAAAAGGTTGGCATTTAGGTGGGGAATGCATGTCAACAAAAGCCACAATAGATTGAAAGGAGAGGCCTGCTGGCCAAATCTGACCTTTAAATCACTTTTTTTTTTTCATCGCTGCTTTAGGAAACATGGATGGATTTCTTTTCAGGAGGGTCTTGCATCACCCATCATATTCCCCAAGCATATTTTCTGGTTGCAGTCTTGCTTTTTTAATAATGCGAAGGAGCTTGCCTTTTTGTTGTTGCTAAAATGAGTCACAATAGGTCTTTGCTTAATGTTTTTCTAGGTCTCAATCTGTTGTGGACCCTGGAGTGCTCAAGCGCATGGATAAAAACGAAGAAGAAAACATGCAGCCATTGCTTTCGCTTGACTAGCAGTCTGAGCATTAAATATGAATTAGGGTAGAAGGTATTGCTTTTCAGAGCCATCCATTGAGAAAGAATGTACAAGTCGGAATCCTATTTTTCATGTTAACGTAGCATATTCTAATGAGGCAGCAGGTTTTGCCAGGCATCCTAGCTACCACTGAGCTGGAAAACAGGGTGGGGGAAAAAAATAAACAGGAGAAAATATCAATAATATATTCTCTTAAGTGCCAACCTGTTTGTAAATAGTCGTTTCCTTCTCTGTGCATTTGTAAGTAATGATAGGAATTATATAGTACAGAGGGGAAGAAATAAAGTGGCCATTAACGTGCCAGATGAAGGCACTGTAAAAGAACAGAATGAACTCGGACAAAAACAGAAAATCAGACCCTAGATAGATGTCATCCTTTTTATACAAAGCCATATTTCAGCTGCCACACTGCTTCATTCGTTTCTCGCAGTTTCCATTTAGCAAGATAAGATCCGTAGGCATTGTAACTCAGATTTGCCGGTTTAAAAGATTGCCACAAACCTTGCCAGAGCTCATCACGGGGATTATAAAATAATTCACTGTGGGGAAGAAGAAGAAGAAGAAAGAAAAGAAATAGTTATAGATGGAAGGAGCTAAATACCATTCCTTGGTATATTTTTGGAGACATCTGATTTTCACAGTCTGGATTTTGAGAGCTGTTTGGTTCCTGAACATGACAGAAGCCTCATCTAGGTTCCGTGTCTGAGAACTTTATCCTTGTGGAACCTATTTCATAATCCTCTGCTCCTTCTACTTCGCAGATGGATGAATGATTTCTAAACTGTACGAAACAAAAGTCTGGATACATATCTATATATTTTTACCAGTCTCTATACATATAAAGTGTCATTGGTAGATAAGTATATTTAATCAAGGATTTATAAAAAAAATCATACCTATTTGGTGTGTTTAGAGTTTATTATATATTGTATATTAAGGCAATGTCATTGTTAACTTAGTAAAATATTAAGTACATCATCCTACTTGGAGCAAAACTTAATTGTTAGAAGAATGGTGTGCTGCAATGCCATGCTAAGGCCATCTTTTGTTTGTGATGTAATTGTGTAGATGAGATATGTGCCATATTAGACTGAAATAACATTTTTACCTCAGAAGATCAAACAGTACCTGAAGTGGACTGTAGTTTAGGAGTGTGTCTTCATCTTTGATTGTGCTGATATGCATGTGTATTTCTGCTGTACATCAAAACAAGAATTGCACCCTACAACTATCTTTCCTTCAGAAATATTTAATATTACAGTACAGTTGAACAGGAATGACAAGATCTCTTGCTTGCAAAAAAAAAGTGTTATGAATAAGCTTTCAAGGACTTATTAATCAGTTAAAAATACTTGAGATCCTTCACCATGGTGGGATTCATTGTAATCCTAGTTTTAAAGATTTTTGATTGGAAAAAAAAAGCATGAGTATCTTTTGAGCACTCTGCTCCATTCAGAGATTACCTCTGCAGGCAATAGTTCATGGATGGACTATTACATCTCATGTTGGCTCTACCATTGTTGTGTGATTCAGATGCTTAGTCTTTTCACCAGAAACATGTCTTCTGGTGAGTCATTTCCATTACAAATTACTATTAATATAATGTGAGGCTGTAGTATATGCTAGACCATTTTGTGTGCAGTTGAATGCTAAGATAAGAAAGGCGCATTTGCCTTAATTTCTCTTTACCCTGGGTACATTTTGACACTCGTGTTCTTCATATTCACAGACATTAACTTGATTGTGTTATTAAATCATCCTCATTTTTGGTGGTATAGGGCTACATACAAAGTTACAGTATAAACTTCCATCTCTCTTGTGTCCTCAGGAGGATCATTGTAGGGGTGAGCATAAGGCTACAGTGGGAAAGTTCCACTAGGAATGTATACTTTCTACACCCAAAAGATCCTATGTACCGTATTAAGCAGAAAATTCTCAGTGGAAGAATGTTGGAATTAGTGCATCAGAAATGATCGCTACTGGTAGAGATGATTTAGCAAGACTGATGCTGATCACATCAGAGTTCAAGGCATGTTTCTGAAACAACACTTGCCTCTCTTAGGATATGCTTCAGCTTCCTTGGAAGGATTACAAAAAGTAAGCAAAAAGTTATGTCTCCTTCACATTGAGCTTGACTCGTGGTGATTATCCATGACTTTTTCCTGAAAAAATCACTGCTACTGCCTTCTTTTTCATTTCTTTATTTTTGTTTCCTAGTCTAGTTTATAGTTGGAGATATCCTGAGGGTCTGTCATCCAAATATTAACCAGATCCAATCTTACTTCATTTCCATGGTCAGCCATGTATTGCTATGTGTGGTCGCTTGCTGAGGCATTAGAGTACGTGTCAATGCATTCAGAATTACTGCTAAGAAGAGATTGAACTGGCAATAGCAACCAGTCTACTTTCTTTAGTCAGGTACTTATATAAATCATGTTTTGAAGTGTATTTGTCACATTCATACTTTACTGTTTTAGGTGCATAGAGAAAAACAAAATGGCCAGTTTCTTGGCATCTAGTTTTGGCTTTAACCTATCTTCTTGTATCTTCACCAGGGGTGGGTTCCTCCCGGTTCGGACTGGATCGCCCGAACCGTTAGTGACCTGCTGGTGATGTCACGGATCCGGTTCGGTCGGTGCCGGTCCTTGGGCGCCGCCATCTTTTTTTGGGAATTTTTTGTGAATTTTTTACTGTTCTGCTGCTTGAAAAAGGGCCCTCACGCCCGCCCCTGGGTTTATACTGACCTTTATTCCTTCGCCCGAAGCACAGCTGATCAGCTCCTCAGCTGTGTTTCGGGCTGATTGCAGCTACTGAGCATGTGCGGAAGCCAAATTACGCGAGGAAATGCAAAACGTCACGATGCGAACCGGTGGGGAAGGTAAGTGGAACCCACCCCTGATCTTCACCATCAGAAGGAAGAACTTCACATGTCTGTTCTTTCCCAGTGTAATTTCATGCTAGTAGGTCAGTTTATATTAGTCCTTTGAAGGTTCTTGAACTTAAAAGTCTTCTGAGCACCAACAAAGCTTTCTTACATTCTTACAAGGCTTTATAGGAGTAAAAAATGGATAGTTAGACCTTGGTACAGGTAGTCCTCTACTTACGACTGCAATTGAACCCAAAATTTCTGTTGCTAAGTAAGACATTTGTTGAGTTTTGCCCCATTTAATGACTTTTCTTGGCTTACTAAGTGAATCACTGCAGTTGCTAAGTTAGTAACCCAGTTGTTAAGTGAATCTGGCTTCCCCATTGACTTTGCTTGTCAGAAAGTGATCACATGACCCTAGGACAGTAATGGGTTGCAAATCCTGTTGCTACCGGTTCATGCGCACTCGCGCATGCACACAACACTTCTGCGCATGCGCAGAAGTGTCCGGAGCGGGTGGGCAAAGCCTCCCACCACCGCCGCTACCGGTTCATAGAACCGGGCCATACCGGTAGCAACCCACCACTGCCCTGGGACATTGCAACCGTCATAAATATGAGTCAGTTGCTGAGCATCTGAATTTTAATCACATGACATGGGGATGCTGCAATAGTTGTAAGTGTAAAAAATGGTCATAAGTCATTTTTTTCAGTGCTGTTGTAACTTTGAACAGTTACTAAACAAACTGTTATAAAACGAGGGCTACCTGTCCTATAACCTGGTAGAATTAGGATGGTGGAAAAATTATCTTTTTGGATATAATGCTCAGCAAGACAATTGATAATTATACAGATACATTTTCCTCCTGTACTATAAGAACAGAACAAAGCACTACCTGTGACTTTGCAAGATTTTGAGGGCAGCCATCAGAATACCTTCACAAATTACATCATAATGTTCATGTAACAGAAGGCAGAAAATGTTTAATATGTAGAGAGTTCTATTTGATGTAGTTCATTAACTCTATTTAATTTTAATCAATTTCATCTAGATTAATTAAATCAAATTTAGTATTCTGACTCTGCCCAATTTTTGGAATAATGACATCCAAAAGCCAGTTGTGACGATTAATCCAGAAAGGAGTGCAATGAATGATCCTTCTGTGGATCATTGGGTTGGAGTGAAAATGTGATTAAATTGCCTTTTAATTCCAAAGATGGTTTGGGATAAAGGGATTCGATATAGCACCCACGTCTCTATCAAATGATTTGAAAAGGAACACTTTATAATCTTCACTTGAGCTATATTCTTCAAATACTGAGAACAAGTCAATCCCTGCTGTCCCACTAACTGATCATTAAAAGGTAAAGCTAAAGGTTTCCCCTGTCCACTTGTCCCTGACTCTAGGGGGCAATGCTGAGCTCCATTTCTTAGCCAAGGGAGCCAGCATTGTTCCATGGTCATGTGGCCAGCATGACTATATACTGGGAATGCCTACAGTATTTATCTATTCACATTTGCATGCTTTTGAACTGCTAGATTGGCAGGAGCTAGGGCAGTGATGGCGAACCTTTTCGGCACTGAGTGCCCAAACCTGAACGCGCATGCGTGCTGGAGCATCGGAAACCCGAAGACCAGCTGGCTGGTGCACATGCACGCGCTGGCCCTCTGTTCTTCTGGTTTCTGGTGTGCGTATGCGTGCTGGCCAGCTGGTCTTTGCACGCGCTGGAGCGCCGGAAACCCAAAGACCAGCATGCGCACCGGCCAGCTGGTCTTTGGGTTTCTGGTGCTCTGGTGCACATAAAGACCAGCTGGCCGGTGCGCATGTGCACGCCGGAAACCAGAAGAACAGCTGGCGATGGCGCGCGTGCCCACAGAGAGGGCTCTGCGTGCCACCTCTGGCACGCATGCCATAGATTCACCATCACGGAGCTAGGGCAAGTAACGAGAGCTTCACTCCGTCACACAACACTCGAGTCTCAAACCTGGGCTCTCAACATTGCAGCTGACAAGCTCAGCGACTTTAACTGCTGAGTCATTGTGCCCCCCCCAACTGATCATTAGGTCCCTGCAAATATATTCAGTCTTATTTAAGCTCATACCAACTTCGGAGCAACAGAAACTCTCTTCACCTTCATTGCAAACCTGAAACGAAAAGAAACACCTTCCTCCTTTTTAGAATGTGTTGTCCAGTTGTTGTCAAAAACAAAGAAAATTCCACCAGGCCATCATTTCTTATGTTTTTAGAAACCTCAGGAAGAGGTGTGAAGGTGGCATGATAAAATGCCTCCCATTTTGCAACCCATTTCTTCCAGCGCCTATAGTGGCTATTGGCTGAAGCATGGCAATATGTTGTAAGTAAACACAATTTTTTTTTTAGGCTGTAAGAAGTAAAATTCATTGCACGGTCCCTAGTCCGTACAAAAGAAACAAAACAAACACTAACCACAAAAGCAAGCCTCTCCGAGCTAGGCACAGTAATTTGATTCATAAAAGGGGGGAGAGGAAAAAAATCTCTTAATTTTACCACTGCTGAGTCAATTCAGCAGGTGTTTTTTGGTTTTTTTTTAAGAGCTTGATCAAGATCAGGAACTAGAGAGAGCAAGCAAGGTTTCCTTCATTGCAGGAATGGACTGCCTCATGCTCGGCAGAAAAGATAGAAATCGTTACAAGAGAAATCCTTCTTTGAGATTTGAGATTATAATTGGGGTTGCACATCAGCTGATTTACCTTCATAAATCAACTATACTGCCAAGCTCAACTAACCCAGAGGGATCCCAGAGACCTTGAGCTACTTTTTGAACTCACACTAGAGTCCTCGTATAGAAGCGCTCATAGATATATTTGCATAAACAGAGAACTTGGGAAACCCTCTTCACTTCTGTGTAGTATTACAATAATTCAGTAGAGCAGTGGTTCTCAACCTTTCTAATGGCGTGACCCCCCCCGTGACCCCCCTGCCGCCGCCGCGACCCCCCTGCCGCCGTGACCCCCTCCCCGCCCACTCCCCACGCGGGATGAGGTGACAAAGGGGGCGTGGCACCAGGGGCGAAATGCTCCCGGTTCGGGCTTGCCTGCAGGTCGCCAGACAGCTGACAGCGTCGGAAGCGGGAGACTTCGCCCGGACGCCACCATTTGGGTTCTTTTACCCTCTGCACATGCGCAAAGCGTTCTGCGCATGCGCAGAGGGTAAAAGANCCTCCCACCCGGACGCCGCCATTTGGGTTCTTTTACCCTCTGCGCATGCACAGCGTTCTGCGCATGCGCAGAGGGTAAAAGAACCCAAATGGCGGCGTCCGGGCGGGTGGGTGAAGTCTCCAGCTTGTGTTGCTACCAGCTCTCCGGCGACCCGCAGGCACGGCCGAACCGGGAGCATTTCACCCTTGCAGTGACGGTGGCACCAAGATGGCGGACTAACGCGCGCGGCGACCCCTGTGAAATGGTCGTTCGACCCCCAAAGGGGTCGCGACCCACAGGTTGAGAACCGCTGCAGTAGAGTTTCTCTCTGCTTGCCCTCCTTGGTTATAACTTAGTTGGTTATAAGCAGTGAGGGAGGACCTCCAAAAAGTATTGTAGAAAAATATGCTCTCTCTATAGCAGCGGTTCTCAACCTGTGGGTCGCAACCCCTTTGGGGGTCGAACGACCATTTCACAGGGGTCGCCGCGTGCGTTAGCCCGCCATTTTGGTGCCACCGTCACTGCAGGGGTGAAAATGTCCTGGTTCGGCCGTGCTTGCTGGTCGCCGGACAGCTGGTAGCCCGGACGCCACCATTTGGGTTCTTCTACCCTCTGCGCATGCGCAGAATGCTTTGCGCATGCGCAGAGGGTAAAAGAACCCAAATGGCGGCGTCCGGGCGAAGTCTCCCGCTTCCATGCTATCAGCTGTCTGGCGACCCGCAGGCAAGCCCGAACCCGGAGCATTTCGTCCCTGGTGCCACGCCCCCTTTGTCACCTCATCCTGCGCGGGGAGGGGGCGGGGAGGGGGTCGCGGCAGCGGGGGTTGAGAACCACTGCTCTATAGGACTATATTAATTCATCTTCTCTTTTCTCTTAAAAAGAATTGAACTTCTGCTTGCTAGAAACAAGATTTTCATTGGGGGGAAAAAATAGGCAGTATTCTAATTACTTGTAACTATTTTGTATTTCAAGAGTTTTTTCACGATTCTTTCTCTCAGATGTTCAGGTAGCCCTTAGTGTACAATCACAATTGCGATTGGAATTTTTGTCAGAAGCCAGTGCCATTATAAAGTGAATCATTAAGACCAGATCTGATTTTACGACCATTTTTACTGTGGCCATTAAGCGAATCACACATTGTTAAGTGAATCACATGGTCATTAAATAAACCTGGCTTCCCCAAATGACTGCGCTTGTCGGAAGCCAGCTGGGAAGATCACAAATTCCAATCACGTGACTGCAAGACACCGCAACTATCACAACTATGTGTTGGTTGCCAAGTGCCTGAATTGCAATCATGTGACCAAGGTACAATGATTATAACTTTGAGGATGCGTCGTAAGTCATTTTTTTCTGAGGCTGTCGTAACTTTGAACTGTCAGTAAACAAATGGTCGTAAGTCAAGGGTTAACTGTATGCAGTTTTTGTAAAATAGGATGTTTGTGCTGTAGTTCTCATTCACAGCAATAAGAGATTCAGGGTTTTGGTTTTTTTGCCATCAAGGATCAGAACTGTTTACTCTAATATAAGTAGTCAGTGATCAACACCACACTTGAAAGTTTCCGCATAGACCAAGACAAAACTGCATCTGATATTGTTTGGGATTTATTTTTGCATTTGAATTCTCAACTCTATGTGTGCTTAATTGCAATTTACAAAATGTCTAATTGATCAATTACTACAAGGAGCATTTGGAAAGATTTCTCGGGATGTAACAGATTGATTATGCATAATTCATCTTCCATCTTTTAGCAACCATAGAGATATTCCAGAGGAAATACTTCCCTTGCAGAAAGTATGGTCTTCTGAGAGCAGTGACAAATACCACTTGGATTGTACATCCTGTATACAACAGCTGCAGATTGGCAGATGGTGGGGATTGAGGAAATAGAGAGCATGATACCTTATTTAATCCACAAGTAGATGGGCAGTTTTGTAGATCACCTGTGCCCATCCATCCTCATGGCTTTTATAGACTCCCAACTTCTGTCTTAGTTATTGTTGACTCAATCAGGCTGAAGAAGTCACCACTGCATTCCATCAGCACATATATTTTTACCCTCCCAACAATCTTACTCTGAATCCTTATTTATTTATTTATTTATTTTTATTTATTTTATAAAATTTATATGCCGCCCAACTCCCGAAGGACTCTGGGCGGCTTACATCATAAAAATAAAACATATAAAAGCAATTAAAAAAAACATCTATATTTAAAATAAAACACTCACACAACCATGCATGGGCCAATCAGGGCAACTATTGGCCCCAGGCCTGCCGGAAAAGCCAGGTCTTAACGGCTTTACGGAAGGCCAGTAAGGTGGGGGTAGTACGGATCTCGGGGGGAAGTTGGTTCCACAGAGTCGGAGCGGCTACAGAGAAGGCCCTCCCCCGCGGTCCCGCCAGCCGGCACTGTCTGGCCGACGGGACCTGAAGAAGGCCAACCCTGTGCGACCTCACTGGTCGATGGGAGGAATGTGGCATAAGGCGGTCACGCAGATAGGCTGGTCCTGAGCCATATAGGGCTTTAAAGGTAACAACCAACACCTTGAATTGTGACCGGAGCGCAATCGGCAACCAGTGCAGCTCGCGAAGGATGGCACTTGTGTGGGTGTACCTTGGCACACCCACAACTGCTCGCGCAGCTGCATTCTGGACCAGTTGTAGTCTCCGGACACTCTTCAAGGGTAGCCCCATGTAGAGCGCATTGCAATAGTCAAGCCGTGAGGTGATAAGGGCATGAGTGACCATGAGCAGAGCAGAGGGCACTTCATGGGCAACCTCTTCCTCCTGCATCAACATCAGGCACGTCTGTCCTCCCAATTTGCTACATAACACCCCATATCCCCAGTTGTGACTGGCAATTCCCACGGGGCGGCAGGAGGGGGGACATATTGCTTGCTTATGATTGGCATAAAGCCTACCACCACCATTGATGGCATTACTCCTGGCTCAAGTTTACCTCCTTCAGTTTTCAAACAATAAACAGATTGAAAAAATAGACTATTGGAGGAGTGGATGCGGACAGCTGCGGCACACTCTTCTCTTCCTGCCCTCTCAACCATGTAAGTTGAAGTTGCAATTTGACTTTAACTTACTGAACGATAATTAACCACAGCACTGAAAACCAATTAAAACCATCTACTTGTATTTTACACTCTGGTGTGAATTCAGAATTAGGAAATATGGAAAGAGTTCAGGCAAATTTTGGAAACGTTTTGAAAATAATACAAATAGTCCTTAACTTACAACCATAATTGTGAATGGAATTTGTGTCATTAAGAGATGCAGTTATTAAACGAGTCACACCTGGTTATACAATCTTTTTTGCCAAGGTCACAAAGCAAATCCAGCTTCCCCCATTGTTTTAACTTGTTGGAAGCCCCCAGGAGAAGTTGCAAATGCTGATCACATGACCCAGGATGATGCAACTGTTGTAAATACATAACCAGTTTCCAAGTGCCCAAATTTTGATCATGTAACTGAGGAGTTAGTATTACTGTCACACTCATGACAATAATAAGTTTGAAGATAGGTTTGATCCTAACTTTGAACGATCACTAAACAAATAGTTGTAAGTCAAGGACTTACTGTACTATGTACTACTGTACTGTACTATGGATTATCCACATCTAAGAATTCTGCATGTAACTCTGAGCAGCGATCACATTTTGAAGTATCCAAGAAGCCAAACTTCGTTGTTACTAATAAGCCACCAATTTCTGTGACCCATTCTGTGACCCCATTCAAAACTAAAATATCCTTATCCATTACCCATTTCTCTCATACATTGACTACTGCAGTTGTGAATCACAACAAAAGTTTGGGAGGTTTCATAAATATATGCTATATGTACTTATAGCTACCATTGTCAACATTTCACTAGTAAGCAACTTGGTTTACTTTTGTTTTTTTGTGCTTCACAAAAGTTCTGTTGCCTGCTTTTCAGATCATCTGCATATGCCAGTATGGTGTGGCCGTTAAAGTGTTGGATTAGGACTGGGCTATCGCAGTTCACTGGCCAAATTTGAGCCAATCACTCTCAGTTTAGCCTAATTGTTAAGTTTTTCCAAGGATAGCACAAAGAGAAAGCCCTATGTAAGCTACCTTGATCTCAGGGAGAAAAGGTGGCATAGAAATCTACTAAAGAAAATAAAAATTGCATGGAGAGAAGACTGAGTAATTGATGTTACAAATGTTACACTTTACAACATGGAAAATCCAGAATTGTTATCAGTGTTATCATATTTAAAAAAACAACAAGAAAAAGACCTTTCATGGTAATCCCAGTGCCAAATAAGAAAACAAACGAAGCTTAATGTAAATTGGAAAAAAATATTCTCTAACACAAGCCTTTAATCAACTTATTGTAATGGGAGATAGAAGAAAAATAAATAAATACCCATGCTTACAAATTAATAATTTAATAATGCATAGCTTAATCTTGACTTCAAGTACCTTTCATGATTGTTAGATTTTCTGTTGTTTTTTAGTCATTAGTTATATCCATCAGCCACAGTTACCTCAAATGGTACATACACCATGATGTCATATTGCAAATAAAGCAGTTGTATAACTACATCATCACTTCTGTTGCAAATATGTAATTCATGTCATTTGCAGAAAGACATCAGGATATCTGCAAGTATTTCCCCACCCCTACCCCCAAGACATCTGTGGTTACTTTTCCTTGTTAGTTTTTTTCTGGCTAGAATAGAACTAAATAGAGGAAAGAAATGATACAGAAAATAATGTTTACATTTTCTTGATGCAGAACATTTGTCAGCCTAATTATATGTAAATCTTGAATTTTGCATGGTGGGTAGCAATGACTTGGGGGGCAAAAAATGTCATTTCTTCTTCATGAAAAGGTTCAAATGTTTTATTTGCAAATCAGACAGAATGCTGAGATTTAAGGAATTAAATCTGTTCTTATATAACACTTCAAGTTGAGATCAAATTCCCCTATATTTGATGAAACAAAACTTTCACAAAATTGCTTTTTTTTTTCAAGTTCATAAGGTGAATTATTTTATGAGATGCATATTCATGTGATGCTGTTGTGACACATTTTTTAAAAAAAAATGCCTGAGAATGGTTAACTGTCCTAAAGTATTTCAGGCCCCCAGGCAGATTGATATCTCACAAAACTGACAAAGTAAAATGACCTTTTGAATGTTTGTGTGAATTGGGCCCAAACCACACCACAGATAAGAATTTTGCTGAAAGAGATCTTGTTTATTGTTCTGTACTGTTTGGGAAAAATGCAATTATTGTACTACATTTGTGCCAAAACTGATCAGTATATGTACATGAAATAGAACTTTTTCATAACCATTTATTCACACAAAACTCTTTGAAAAATTGTAACAAGCCTTTTCACTGTTTATATAAACAATATATATTTGAACAAAAATAAACTGCTGAAGCTAATGAGTGCAGAGGGCTTCAATTTTGTCAAAATAAAGCTTTGATGAAAAAAAAAAGCTTTAGAGAATCCTGATTTTATTTGATATTTAAAATTTCGCAAATCTTTCCATGCTATTATTTCTGAAAACCAGCATTTTGCATCTAGGTTTTTGAAATAGTAGCTTTCTGAAATGTCCGTACATGAAATTAAATCAATATGCATTAGCAGGTCAGGATAGAAAAACTTATATAAATAAATAAGCAAGGTGATATTTTTCCTTTAACTGCCACGTTAGAAAACAGTTATTTTACCTTTTGCAAAATCCCTAATCATCTACCTTTTTGGTTGTCACTTAAAAAGCATGCCATAAGGAGAACAGAGGCTGCTTTATTTGTAATTCCTTTCCTAAATGTTCCTAACCACTGAATTGGTATTTTCCACTATTGTGGCAGCTAACGTTGCATATTCCATTTCTGTGATATACAATGAAAGAAATAGATGAGTTTTTTTTCTTCTTCTTCTGCATATTGTAACACAAAATTCTCTAAAGGAAATTACTTGTTACTGCCAGGGGCAGTTTTGTGACAACAGCCCCATTTCTCACACCATCCATTTAGATTGCATCAATATAACAAGAGTTTTCCCTACAGGGGAGACAATCAAAAAAGCCAAATTAGCAGCCCCCCTCCAACTCCACAATCCGAATCCAGCGACATAAAAAAGGGGGAAGGGTTTGGTCATATGGATACGGCTGACATACTGACTTTTTTGACACAGCCTCTCTCCGCTTCCCAGACATCTCTGTTTATATTGTATTCTTATCCAGGTTGCTGTGATGGAGAGTTAGTGACCAGAGTTGAGTTTGGAGTTTTCCAACTTAATTCTTAGTGACTTCATGACAACAGTTCTGCTATTTTTATTTCCTTTAGATTGCCACAATGTTATGGAGAGGAGGTTTGTCCTAATAAGAAGGAAAGATTTTTCAAAAATGAAAAAAAAAAAAAGACAGAATTAAGAAAAGTTTGCCTGTTTTTATTTATTTTCACATTTTCTCTCTTAGCAATGTTGATGGCAAATAATCTCTTCCATGTTTGGAAAAGATAGTGCCTTATATCTACACAGTATTATTTCTTTATTTCCTTTTTACTTATCTTTTCCTCATGAGCGCCAGTAAATGCTTACAGATTACATTGGCTGTGAAAGAATCTTTTCTCATCTTGATAAAAAAGCATCAATATGGCAAATGTGACTCAGTATATGTCAGCACATATCAGAAGGTTGTCCAGAAAATAGAAGATCCAATTCAGCAAGTGCTCACAAGTAACAGTGGGTGATACTTCTGGTAAGGATACGGTGTCCTAATTGTCCCAAATACAATCTACCAAGATAACGGATCCATGCCTAAGTATTAGAATGAAAATGTACATGCCAGAAGAATAAAGTCATATGTTTACATGCATCTGTGCTGGCAGCTATCCAATGCATAACCTAATCTGATTATCCCAAAGGTGCTTTTTTCAAGAGGCAACTGGACTTTCTGGTTTTTCTTTGAAGATGTTTCGCTTCTCATCCAAGAAGCTTCTTCAGCTCTGCTTCTTGGATGAGAAGCAAAACATCTTCAAAGAAAATCCAGAAAATCCAGTTGCCTCTTGAAAAAGCACCTTTGGGACAACCATAAACCTGGATGATTGAGAATCTCCACAGACACTGATCTGATTATGTGCCATCAAATTAATATCAAGTATTAACAATGACATAGATACATTTCCTCTATGACACACTATCCCTAACCTGGCTTTTCAAGACTTCTAACAGTACATCCTTTGCCACTGTAACTGAGCCCATCTATCTTGCTGCTGGTTGTGTGCGCGCGAACCGGTAGTAAAGAGTTTTAGAACCCACTACTGCTTTTCTTCCACCTTTCCCAACATAGGAGCCTTCTCCAGAGATCTGGGTCTTCACATAATGTGTCCAAAGTAGGATAATTGGAGCCTGATAATTTGTAATCTGACCTAGTCCTGTATATTTTCTGCTTTTCTTCTAGCACTACCATATCAGGTCTGCAAAAATCTGGACAACCACTAGATGGAAACAGAGGGATACTGATTTGCTACTATTTTGTGGTCATCTAGATATTTATAGACCAGATATGGTAATGCAAAAGCATTACTATTCATCAGAAGAAGAACTAGATGATAGAATGGTGGAGACTGGATTCCAGGCTGTGGGAATGAAACAGGGCTATTGTATCTGAACTGCTAAAAATCTAGATGACCACTGGACAACAATAGATGTGAGTTGTCTATGGCTTTGTTTGCCATACAATATTCATTTGCCATTTTGCAGTTCAGGTGCAATAGCTCTATCTTAAGCTTGCAAGACTGCTCTGCATCATCTAATGTTGGATTTTCCTCCTGTTGGTTTAAGGAAGAAAAAACTGTGAAACAGATCTCCCTCTGTGGTCCCACTTGAAAAGATCTCTTCTTTCTTATCCCTGGGACTTGCTCCCATGAGTATTTGAATTAAACCCTTAATAAAAACATAGTCCTTCCAACATGTAAAGAATCAGGTGTGTGAATGTTTTATTGAAATTAGGCTACTTTGACAGTATTCCTAGATTATATATTTTCAGAAGCTGTTATCTAGAAACAAAATCTCAAGACTAGTTCACTGTTGAAAAAGAGTAACCTCCCTTTGTTCATTTAGCACCAAATCTACAGTAATTAGCCAAAGTAAAACAAATGTAGCAGTAGTGGGTTCTAAATCCCGTTGCTACCGGTTTGCACGTGCGCGTGCATGCGACGCTTCTGCGCATGTGCAGAAGCATCCCGGGTGGGTGGGCAGAGCCTCCCGCCGTCACCGCCGCTACCAGTTCACAGAACCGGGCCGAATCGGGAGCAACCCACCACTGAAATGTAGCCACACTAGCACCAATCTTGCACCAGTCTTTCATACCTTGCTTAACTGCAATTCAAAGCGGATAGGGATCTTTTCATTAGACCAGATGGTTCACAGCTGGCAGCCTCATCCCTTTCAAAGGTTGACAATTGTAAAAGAGAAGTACAACAGTTCTTCATCAGAGAGACTTGGCAAGATTTATCACCCCTGGCACATGGATTTTCTCAGCATTTTGTTCCACATAAACGGAAACTGTACATTTCAGGTTTTTGAAACTTGGCATGTGCAAATCCCCAAGTCACTTCCACAAGCACACCAAATCTGAATATGATTGTCATGACATACTACTGTGATGGGCAGGCTCCATTATATTTGTAAGTTGAGGACTACCTGTATGTGTAGACTAGACACCAAGGCATAAATTGTTCTGTAAACTTTGTCTATGTGGTTCACAGTTTGGCAGGAAAACTCTGAAGTTTTTGTTTTTTGTTTTTGTTTTCCTTTCAACCTCTTGATTATTGTCCTGGTCTGCTTTCAACAATAGGCTACCTGTGTTTCACGTGTCAGGGTTTGTGATTTTTCTAGACCACACTGTATTCCTCCCAATTTTTCCCTTTTGTAAGCTTATGGGGCTTGATTTAGGGAGCTACCAGGATCCCTAAGCATCCTGGTAGCTCTCCCTCTGAACTGGTTCCAACATCTTCATATCCACTTTAAAATGCTGTGGTAAATTTTGGGTACAATCCTCCTAATGCAGGCTACAGTTATATAAGATAATGGAACTATTACCTCTTATAACTTGAACTAAGTACCTCTATTAATGTAACCTAAGACTGAATTAGCACTTTTAGCTGCTGCATCACACTGCTTGTTCATGTTAAGCTAGTGGTCCACTATTATAACTAGATGTCTATGGAGATTCTCAGTCATCCCGGTCATGATTGTCCCAAAGGTGCTTTTTCAAGAGGCAACTGTATTTTTTTTTCCTTCAAAGACATTTCACTTCTCATCCAAGAAACGTCTTGGATGAGAAGCGAAACGTCTTCAAAGAAGAACAAGAAAGTCCAGTTGCCTCTTGAAAAAGCACTTTTGGGACTACTATTCCTAGAATCTTTTCATAGTCCTTCACCAAGCCAAATCTTCCAATCTTAAACTTCTGTTACATTTCATTCATCCTACATTGGATTTGGCTCTATATGTAAACCAGGATTGTCATAATCTGGATACACTGCTTCTAATTGCTAGCCCAGGATTCAACTCATAAGGTTTGGTTTAATTGGAAATACAGATAAGAGATTAATAAATGTGAGGAGAGTTACTCTCTGATTGAATGTTTAGAAACTACAAGTATAAAACACTGCATATTTTTCTTTTAACAGGTGAGCTCAAAAATATTATCTAGGGTCAGGCCTGGTTATTATTTGATGGGAGACCACCAGGAAATCTCCAAAAAAATCAATTAGATTGAAAACTTGAAAAAAGGCCCACGAAAAAGACAATAACAGATTATTTCCTTATTATTATCCAGAAAAGAACATGGGTGATTTGTGAAGTCACCAGAAACTGAGCTCAGTTTAAAGACTTTATGTTTTACACTGTAGTGGTTCATATTAGCCTGCTGCTACTATTAATCTGAAGATTGGCTTATGGTAGAAAATAAAGAAATGGCAATATAGTTTATTCATGATGCATTTCTGAGATGGGAACATGTACATTTAAAAAACAAAGAAGGAAGGAAGGAAGAAAGAAAGGAACAGAAAGAAAGAAAAAGAAAAAAGAAAAGAAAGAAGAAAGAAAGGAAAGAAGAAGAAAGGAAGGAAGGAAGGAAGGAAGGAAGGAAGAAAGAAGAAGAAAGAAAGAAAGAAAGAAAGAAAGAAAGAAAGAAAGAAAGAAAGAAAGAAAGAAAGAAAGAAAGAAAGAAAGAAAGACAATGAGAGAAACTGACAGAGAAAGAAAGAGAGGTTCCACTAGCAGGTAAGAGGCAATCCAAAAATACATCAAAGATGCCAAAAGTGGAGGGAGAGAAACAGGAAAAAATCTAAAAGAAAGAAGAAAGGAAGGAGACTGTTAAATTGATAAAACCTCTGTAATTAAGAAAGGATTAGTAATGAAATTTGAGTCTGGTCTATTTCCTGGTCCTTCTGCATGTATGTATCCTCCTTGTGTCACTCAGGAATAACTGAGAGTGGACAGGCCAGTATTTCTAGAGTTCATTAATAAGCTTAGAAAACTGAGCACAGAGTACTGCATAGTGATGCTCATACTTTCCCAGTGGGATTAGAGTTATCACTTTGAAGCAATCTGGCATGAAACCAGGGCTTTTTTATTTTTAGCAAGGATATTCAGAATTATTTATAAAAGAAGAAAGATGGAATAGTCCCAAGCGGTAACACAGGAATAATATTGATCCAGCCATCACCCACCTATGAATTCAATAACCACTGCAATAAATCTCCAGGTTTATAATCACCTGGATAAAAAGAGCTGGGTTTTTTTCCAAGCTTCATAATATCTCCCCTTTGTTTTATTCACATTGTGACTATCCCACCAGAATAGTAAGATTGGAAGAAACGACAGGTCAAAACGAGATTATTACACAAAATGCAGTACAATGCAGGGATTACAGATGAATTTATTAGCTGAAAATAAGTAAAATTTCAGTATGACACAAAGTGGAAAGCGAGTGTCTGATTCACTAAGTTCATTAAGAATATACTTAGCGAACTGATAGTGACAGGGAAGAAGTTAAGGTAATATTCAAAAATGGATAAATGAAGAATAAGGACATTTCAATGAGAAGAAAGATATATTTCAACATTGGCTCACATTTTTCAAGCAGCATTCACAGAGGCAGAAAATGTTCAAGAAAAAACAGGTGGAAACTGGTCGTGTTTTTTTTACTAGCTGTTCAGACCCTCTGGATGGTAGATGAGATCATAATGCATTTTTTTTTATTTAAATAGGATTAATGGAAGAATTGGTTTCAAATAGCTTCATGCATTTTTTTAATTTATAATTTAATTTATAATTTCAGTAAGGACTCCTCTGAGCAGTCTACAAGGCAATTTGGACATTGCCCTTAAAAACTGATCTTCATACCAGATTGGGTACCTTGAGGCTAATCTACGGTAATACACAACTATTAAAAGAACAAGGTCAGATAAACCAGTCAGATAGATAGGGCTGTTTGTATGGACATGCACAGTTGATATGTCTCCCTTTCAGGATCATTAAATTGCTATTCCAATGATTTCTTAACTACTCACACAAATGCAATTTTCATGCCACTAAAGCAAACTTGCAAACCTGAATTCCTAATACTGCACAAAGCACTTGACAATCTTGGGTATAGTTCTCTGGGGTTACCAAAAGTAAGCATCAATTTGTAATTTTCAATGTGAAAGAGATTAAGTGCACAATTGGAGAAGAATCTTGTTAATTGTTAGGAAAGTCTTCTTCAAGTCTGTTACTTCTGGTGACTTTATGAATTTGTCTATGTAGGAGGCTTTTGACGACAATGCAGAAGTGGGTTGTTGTTGTTTTTTCATTTTTCATATAGCCTGAGCAGCACGGTGGCCCAGTGGTGAAGATGCTCACCTCCCATTTGGAAGATTGAGAGTTCAATCCTTAGCTGGCGGCAGATGTTTCACTCCTAGGACGCAAAGAAAAAAATATATGCTGCGAACTCCATGTAGGTGTCAGGAAGGGCATCCAGCCAGTAAACGCTCTCAGCTCCATCCAGTCACCCTGACTCTACCCCAAATTAAGGAACAACGAGGTCATAAAAAGGGAGTCTAGCTTATAGCCCTAGTACAGGTTATCCTCATCTTACAACAATTCATTTAGTGACCATGCAAAATTACAATGACACTGAAAAAAGTGACTTATGACCATTTTTTACATTTATGGCCTTTGTAGCAGCCCCATCATCATGTGATCAAAGTTCAGGCGCTTGGCGACTGGTTCATACTTATGACTGCTGCTGTGTCCCAAGACATGTCGTAAAATAGGGCAAAACTCACTTAACAAATGTTTTACTTAACAACAGAAAATATGGGCTCAATTGTGGTCGTAAGTCGAGGACTACCTGTATTTCCTGGTGATATCCCGTCCAAGTACTAACCAGCTCTGACTTTGTAGGTTTCTGAGATCCAGCAGTGTCTCTTAGCTGATATCCACTTTAATTATATTTAATTTTCATAATATGACTGTACATGAAATGTTTTCAAATGTAGTTTTTTTTTTCCCCTCTCAGCCATCCCACTACAGGTAGTCCTCGACTTACAACAGTTCATTTAGTGACTGTTCAAAATTACGATGGCACTGAAAAAAAGTGACTTATGACTGTTTTTCAAACTTATGACCGTTGCAGCATCCCCATGGTCATGTGATCAAAATTCAGATGCTTGGCAACTGATTCATACTTATGACGGTTGCAGTGTCCTGGGATCACGTGATCAGTTTTTGCAACTTTCTGACAAGCAAAGTCAATGGAGAAGCCAGTTTCACTTAACAACTGTGTCACTAACTTAACAACTACAGTGATTCACGGTGGCAAGAAAGGTCATAAAATGGGGCAAAATTCACTTAACAAATCTCTCGCTTAGCAGCATAAATGTTGGGCTCAATTGTGGTTGTAAGTCGACCACAATTACCTGTATTATTTCCCAATCCCCCCCCCCCGCCGCCGCCAGATATCTACCTTTCCTTTGAAGAGTCTGATTCTCATCCAATTATTTGGGAGAATTTTGCATAGTGATGCCCTCCCTAGAGAGATGCATAAATAGAAAAAGGATAGAGCACAGCTCTATCTTGATAAAGAGCATGCCCAGAAAAAAAAAAGATATTTCACTGCAAAAATTACCTCTGCTCAATTATACATAACTGTCTATTTATAGCAGATTAATGAATTTATTGATTGAATGAAATTGTATTATAGTTTGATGTCATTCAGAACTTTTTTCATTCTATTTAATGATTTATACATAAATACAAAGATATGGTAGTATATAGACCAGTGGTTCTCAACCTTTCTAATGACGCGACGCCCCCGTGACACACGCGATGGTAGCGCTAGGCTTCGCCCACCCTCCCGGACGCCGCCATTTGGGTTCTTTTACCCTCTGCACATGCGCAAAGCGTTCTGCGCATGCGCAGAGGGTAAAAGAACCCAAATGGTGGCATCCGGGCGGGTGGGCGAAGTCTCCCGCTTCTGTCGCTACCGGATATCCGGCGACCCGCAGGCACGGCCGAACCGGGAGCATTTCACCCCTGCAGTGACGGTGGCACCAAGATGGCGGGCTAACGCGCGCGGCGACCCCTGTGAAATGGTCGTTCGACCCCCAAAGGGGTTGCGACCCACAGGTTGAGAACCACTGATATAGAATGATCTTCCCTGAACAAGAAAGGTTTGAAAAATCAGTATTTTTTTAGCATACAAAAAAGAAAACCAGGCAAGACCCTGCAAACAGTTCTCCTTGGCCTTTGTATAAATACACTATCATGGAAATAATATTGATTTATTCAAGAAACTCTGCTTTGACATTTATTTTAAAGCAACGCTCAGATCAAATCCTTTCCCTACAGACTGAAATGATTTATTACAGCTGTTCTCTGACTACAGCTTTTATGTAGAGGGGAGAGCAGGGTAGTCTCATGGCCCACTATTGCTACTTAACACTGGAAGAAAAGAGGAAAACATTATTTATTTTATTTGTTGATTAGATTTATATTCTGCCTCTTCTCCAGGAGCTTAATTGTCAGCCCTTCAAGATAAGCCAGGTCAGGAAATATTTATTTACTTATTTAGTTTATTTATTAAATGTTTATGTCATCCATCTCTCTATTAGGTAATATTATCAGATATTAACAGAATCTTGAAAGTCTCAGTTTCCTTATGCCTCCTCTTATACCCAAGAGAACCAAGGCTGGCTTACTTTGAGTTTCTCTCTCACCCACTCTTCCTTCCCAAGGTTATATTGATCTTTACTTAATTGTTCTTGTGTCTTTCTTCAAAGTTATGTTTATATGTCTCTACACCAGGGGTGGGTTCTAACTTACCTTGCCACTGGTTCGCTTCCTCCCGTGCTGCGTGGCTATGCGCGCATTGCGCGCCACGTGGCCATGCCGCATGCACACATGCGCAGTGCCGAAAATTTGCAAAAAATTCCAAAAAACCCCCCGAAAACAAGATGGCAGCGCATGCACATTGCCGGGGACTCGGCTTCTGCGCATGCGCAGAAGAAAAAAATAGCAAAAAAGTCCCCCCCAAAAAAATTCCAAAAAAAAAGATGGCGGCGTCCACGGACCGGCACCAACAGAACCAGCTCTGTGACATTACCAGCGGTTTGCTACTGGTTCTATAGAACCGGTGCGAACCGGGAGGAACCCACCTCTGCTCTACACTAACAATATTAGACACAAGGTTTTGTCTTTGGTGCAGAAGCTGTCAGTGTACATGCAAAGCAATAGGGTAATAATCATAATAATGATACCAATAAGAGGGGGTAGTAGAAAAGATGAGAAGGATAATAACAATATTACAACCATACAAGATATGAATATGCTTAGACATAAGCCAGTACCATGAGGATTAGGTGTTCAGCAAAGTGATGGCATGAGGGGGGAAACTGTCTCTGGGTCTAGGTCAGGGGTGGGTTCCTCCCAGTTCAGACCGGTTGTCCCGAACTGGTAGCGGCCCGCTGGTGATGTCACGATGACGTCACCGAACCAGATCGGTCGGTGCCAGTCCGTGGGGGCCGGCATCTTTTTTATTTATTTTTTTTATTTTTTATTTTTTATTATTTTTTTTAATTTTCCTTCTGAGCATGCGCAGAAGCCGACTTCCGGCACTGTGCATGTGGTTGCCATCTTTTTTTCGGCTTTGTTTTTTTCCCCAGATTTTTTGTTACTGCTCATGCGCGCGCACCCACGAGGTGCGCCCATGTGGCGCAGGAGGGAGCGAACCGGCAGCGAGGTAAGTTGGAACCCACCCCTGGTCTAGTTGTTTTGGCATGTAATGCCCTATAGGGTGTCCCGGGGGAGGAGTTGAAACCGATTATGCCCAGGATGTGAGGGCTCTGTAGTTATATAGACCCCTACAGTGCTATTGCAGAATCCCACCAGTTAATTATACACAGTGTGAAGAAGTGTTCTCTTTCACTGTTTTAAATTACCTTCTAATCACTTCCCTGCATAGACCCTGATTGAAGAGAGGGAGAAAAAAGTCACCTGACCCACTTTTCCTTGCTGTGATTTTGTACACCTCAGTCATGTCTGTCCTCAATCACCTTCTTTCCCAGCTAAAAATAAATCTCAAACAATCTAGAAATCTACCATACCATCAGCTTTCTCATTTGTTACTCATTAGCAACACACTACAAAATTAACCTGAGATTTCTCTGCATTATCCTTACTACCTGAACAATTCAGATGCAATCAGGATGGTGCTGTCTATGTACTTGCGAGCCTGGGGCTTGGAGTCAATACCAATAGCCAATCATTACTTACGCTTTGTCAGTCTGAGCTAGACAATAGCTGAAGATAGATAATGTCAGCTAAATAATGCTGATGCTTTCTGTTTCAAGTTCACTAAGTGTTCACTTTTACTGCCACCAGTGTTTTAGTAGTCCATTAATGATCAAATATCCCTTCATAAAAAGACAAGCAATTAGGTTTCTAGCATTCTATTGCCCATAAATTTCCATGCATTTATTTACAGTTATCTGCCTGTGTAAGACTGCAAAACATTATCCCGACAGAGATGAAGTTGCAAGTGGAAATCAATAATTGAAACTATTAACCAATGAACTGAAAACCCTCAAAAGCTTTCTGTTCACTATGGCATCAGATCCATGTCACAGAATGAATGCTCTAAATAGAGCATGTTAAAAAGTCCTGTAAGAATATATGTAAATGCCAACAAAATTGCATTTGAGGGCCATTCCTAATAACAAAGATCAGCATATCTGTAAATGAAGCTCAGTGAAATGATATTTAGGAACTGGGGGTGGGGGTGGGGGAAGCAATGCAGAAACAAAACATATAGGAAATCCTAGACCAGGGGTCCCCAACCCACGGGTTGCAGGCCAGTGGTGGGATTCAGCCAGTTCGCACCAGTTTGGGCGAACCAGTTGTTAAATTACCCACCAACCCCCCGCTATCAAAGTGGATCCTGGACGCTGGGCGCTGCGCTGCAATGGAGAAACGGGCAACGGAACGGCCGGCGTGAGGGAAGGAGGAGGCCACTTTCCCTCTTTCTTCTCCCTGCTCCTCCTCCTTCCCTCATGCTGGCCACTCCGTTTCCCATTTCTCCATTGTAGCACAATGCCCAGGATCCACTTTGATAGTGGGGTTCGTGGTGGTAATTTAGCAACCAGTTCGCCCAGGGTCACATTGGCCATCACGGGAGGCTCGTCCCGCATGTGTGGTGGAGCTGGAGGACAGGGATGGGCCAGGCCTCCCACGACAGCCAACCCGACCCTGGGCGAACCGGTTGTGAAATTATTTGAATTGCACCACTGCCTGCAGCCCACTACCGGGCCTTGAGCCTTTCGGAACCGGGGCACGGAAGTGGCGGGTGAGTGCAGACACACACGTTCCATTTGCACAAGCAGCAAGCGTGTGCGTCCACTGCTCTGGCAAATGGCGCTGCACACATGTGCTGGCCCACTGGTCATGTGGAAGCATCTCCTCTCCTTCCCCTCCCCACCGGTCTGCAAAGCCAGAAAAGTTGGGGAACTCTGACCTAGACCTACAACCACAATTGGGACCAGAATTTTCATTGCTAAGCAATGTTTGGTTGTTAAGTGATTCGCTCCCAATTTTACAATCTTTTTTTGGCCATGTTTTTTTTAAGTGAATCACTGCAGTTGTTAAATGAATCACACAGTCATTAAGCAAATCCAGCTTTCCCATTGACTTTGCTTGTCGGAAGCTGGCTGTGAAGATCACAAATGGTGATCAGATGATCCCAGGACACTGAAAATTTGTAAATACTGGTTGCCAAGCGCCCAAATTTTGATCACATGACCATGAAGATGCATCAGTTGTAAGTGAGAGGACTGGTCGTAAGTAATTTTTTCCCAGTTCCATTGTAATTTTGAACAGTCGTTAAACAAATGGTTGTAAGTCAAGGACTGCTGTATGGGCTTTTCACGACTGAAGAGGAAATTCTTGAAAATTCATTTTATTACTGTACTTGTTCAAAGACAACATCATAAAATCAACAAGGATGAGTGCTAACCTAAATCTGGAGTTAAACCAGCATGAATCACCCATTGTGCTCATTCAGTGTTAGTGACTAAAAATTATTACAAACGACTTCATATCTATACATGCTTTATGTTTCTGTAATTAATGCTTTAAAAGAAGCTAAATGTTGTGATGTTATAAACTGACACTGTGTTGTTAAAAGACTGTTTATTTTTAATAGCTAGCTCCCCAAACCCATTAATAATAGCAGTCCAGAAATAACTTTCAGGCTAGCTCCACATAAATTGTTGTATTATGCAGAAAAACCCCCCAGTGTGCAGCAGAGTCACGCAGACCTGGGTGAGGCAATTAGAATATATCAACAGATCTATCCAGACATCTAAATCACATATTCTAAGTACCATTATTCTTTTGCATTGCAGCTAAGGCTAAGGTTTTTATGAGATTTCTTGTAATTTGCCTCCTCAGGTGTTGAAAAATTTTGAAAAGCTGTCAGAAGCTGAATCTTCAGGAAATTGCACTCTCTAAATTACAGGAAAACACATTCCGGAGTAATAAGAATGCTAAAAAGATTTTTTTGGTCCTTGCATAGTTTAATACTGATAAGCAAAACCAAACGTCTTGCTGTGTTACATTTCCCAAAGTGCCACCAAACCAGGGGTGAAATCCAGCAGGTTCTGACAGCTTCTGGAGAACCGGGAGCGGAAATTTTGAGTAGTTCGGAGAACCGGTAGCGGAAATTTTGAGTAGTTCGGTGAACCGGCAAATACCACCTCTGGCTGGCCCCAGATTGGGGTGGGAATGGAGATTTTGCAATATCCTTCCCCCAGGAGTGGGGAGGGAATGGAGATTTTGCAGTATCCTTCCCCTGGAGTAGGGTGGGAATGGAGATTTTGCAGTATCCTTCCCCTGCCACGCCCACCCAGCCACACCACGCCCACCAAGCCACGCCCACAGAACCAGTAGTAAAAAAAAATGGATTTCACCACTGCACCAAACCTCAAAACTTTCCAAGACACTTTGGCCTAGAAAATAGAAACTTACTTAACATCAGGAAATGTATCAGCATTCAAATTTGTCTCTATGTTAAAAATAAAAATCATATTCAAATGCCATTGAAAGAACTTTTAAATATAACCTTTGTGATAATATTGGAAACTTTGGGCCTACTAGTTTTTGTCTGTTTATTAGTAAACATCCCCACCTTGGTCCCTCAAACAATTTCTCAATTAAAAATGGGAAAAAATGGCAAAGTAATTAGCTGGATGAAAAGCAAAACAATCAAAGAATACACAAATAAGTGAATAAATAGTGAAGTTAATGCTGGTTATTTAAATTTCTATAAACCTGAATAAATCTAAGGTGGTCTTGAACATTATTTATCCACGACTACCCAGGCAAATATTTTTCCTTTTTTTATAATTACAGGTAGTCCTGGTCTTACCACAACTGAGCCCTAAATTTATGTTGCTAAGCAAGGGATTTGTTAAGTGAGTTTTGCCCCATTTTACAACCTTTCTTGCCACAGTTGTTAAGCGAATCATTGCATTTGTTCGGTTAGTAACATGGTTGTTAAGTGAATCTGGATCCCTCATTGACTTTGCTTGTCGGAAGGTTGCAAAAGGTGATCACATGACCCCGGGACACTACAACCGTCATTAATACAAGCCAGTTGCCAAGCATCCAAATTTTGTTCACGTGAGCACAGGGATGCTGCAACGGTCATAAGTGTGAAAAACAATCATAAGTCACTTTTTTCAGTGCTGTTGTAACTTCGAACGGTCACTAAACAAACTGTTGTAAGTTGAGGACTACCTGTATGTAGTTAAAGAGTTAACAGAGTTGGTAGAGAAGGCGAAATTAACCACTTTGATTTAAAGAAAAGCCTTTGTTTATATTTGGAAACCACTTTTGGATTTTTTGCTTGAAACTGAAAGAAATGAAACTTTGACCCTGAAATTTGAGGACTTGAATGGTTTATGACTACAGAACTGCTGTATGCTGTGCTTAACTCTAATTCAAAGGTTCATTGTATTTTATGCTTATATCTGTACTGAAGGAAGTCATAAGTTACTCCTTTTTGTTTTGCTTTTTTTCTTCTTGCTTACACTCCCTGATTGTCCTTTCTCCCAGTTCCTTCCGCCTTTTCACTCTATTATTTCTTTGCTTTTTATTATTTTTTAAATGTAATAAAGTTGAATTTAAAGCAAGACCACTGATTGTCTAAAATACTAACTTTAATGCAGAAAAGGTTGGAGAATGGATATAAGGTGATGCTTCCTTTTGTGAAGTAGGTGAAAGTAAAAATGAAATCTTGTGTGTTAAACTTGACTCCTGCTGACTTTATGGATATATCCATAGCAGTTTTATTGAGCAAGGTCCAGAATCGATTTTCCATTGCTAGCTTCTGAGATACAGGTAGTCCTCAACTTACAACCACAATGGAGCCCAACATTCCTGTTGTTAAGTGAGACTTTTGTTAAGTGAGTTTTTTTGCCCCATTTTACGACCTTTCTTGCCACAATGGTTAAGTGAATCACTGCAGTTGATAAGTTAGTAACCCAGTTGTTAAATGAATTTGGCTTCCCCCATTGACTTTGCTTGTCAGAAGGTCGCAAAAGATGATCACGTGACTTTGGGACACAGCAACGGTCATAAATATGAACCAGTTGCCAAACATTTGAATTTTGATCACATGATCATGGGGATGCTACAAAAGGTCGTAACTGTGAAAAATGATCATAAGTCACATTTTTCAGTGCAGTTTTGTAACTGTGAACGGCACTAAATGAACTGTTGTACGTTGAGGACTATCTGCACATTTTTTTTACTGTGGAATTCCCTTGGTGGTCCCCTTTCCAAGATCTGACTGCTTAATATTTTCAGACTCAGTGTTGCCACTAATGGCTGTCAGAAATTTACCTCAAACAATAATCATAAGATTTAGAACCCCTACAGTACTTTTGATTGCGCAAAGTAGCAGCAGCAGAAAAAAAGTCATTGATTCTACATAGATGCAAGAAAATGTGTCAATATATTAACTGGAAAATCAGTTTTCTTTCTTCCACCCAGAGGTGGTTCCTCCTGGTTCGCACCGGTTCGCCCAAACTGGTAGCGACCCACTGGTGATGTCATGGTGACATCACAGAACTGGTTCTGTCGGTGCCAGTCCGTGGGCGCCGCCATCTTTTTTGGGGAATTTATTTATTTTTTAATTTATTTATTTTTTTGGATTTTTTCCCAGTTTTTTTTTCTTCTGCACATGCGCAGAAGCTGAGTTTTTGGCACTGCGCATGCATTGCCATCTTGTTTTTGGCTTTTTTAAAAAAAAATTCAGATTTTTCAGCACTGCGCATGCACACGCGCGCAAAGCACGCGTGCGGCCACGCGGCACGGCCACGCGGCGCGGGAGGAAGCAAATCGGCAGCGAGGTAAGTTAGAACCCACCCCTGCTTCCAACCACTTCATTAGTTGGAAGTGTGAATTCACAAGTGCTTGTCCAGCTTACCACAAGTAGGCTGTGGATATACATTGAAAGTTAAAAATTTACTCTATATCCCATCTGTGGCTGCCACTTGGCCTGCTTTTTATTTAAGAAACTGCTAAATATAAGTTACTTCCTTTCGTTTTTTTCTTCTCGGGAACATGTACAGAGAGCACCTGTTATGTTCTAACTGTTTAAACTATGTTGCATGGTTCCAACCAGGTCCAGCGTTTGAGCGGGAAAAAGCTCAAACGCTATTGGCTGGTCTGTCTGACAGCTCCCTATAAAAGGGCAAGCTGTCAGACTGCTCTTTGCTGGTTACTGATACAAGAGCTGAAATAAAGAGCTGCTTTGGAAGTCTGTCTCCTGTCATCTCTACCCACTATCTAACAGTGGCGACGAGGGCTTGGGCCAGGAGAACTGTGACTAGCTTCTTCAGCACTTTCAACCAGCCAGGCAGACATCTGCCTGCCNTCTGTCTGACAGCTCCCTATAAAAGGGCAAGCTGTCAGACTGCTCTTTGCTGGTTACTGATACAAGAGCTGAAATAAAGAGCTGCTTTGGAAGTCTGTCTCCTGTCATCTCTACCCACTATCTAACAGTGGCGACGAGGGCTTGGGCCAGGAGAACTGTGACTAGCTTCTTCAGCACTTTCAACCAGCCAGGCAGACATCTTCCT